>CM029013.1:102532648-103132648 GCA_016801055.1 Panax notoginseng
TAGTAATTCTCGTTTTTCTTTGGGGTCTATTGGGTCAACCAAGGATAATTCTGTGGCCATATTGATATCTATCATATCCTAGACGCTGGCCTCCCATGTACGAAGGTTTCCTTGAGCACTTCCCAAAGATTCTAATTTCTAAAACAGTTTTTGCTATACCTTTATGTAAAGGTGTCATTGTGAGGTGATGTCACGGTTGGAACATTGAGTCACATTTGGTATATATTTGTATCCAAACTCACAGCATATGTGTTGTTGTAATTTTGCCCGACAATTGTTGTAATAAAGTTATAGTTGTTTTCTGTACCATGTATTTGGCGATCAGAATAGGTTGGATGGAATGGATACTATTTTGGATCGTTACATTTGGTATCAGCGCTTGGGATATGCTCTTTGGCGGAGATCGGGGGAATACAAAACTTAGGAGGGGAGAGACAGGAAGAGATGAGTAAATCCTTCGCTAGTGTGTCCTACCTAAGCTTATTTGTTGGTCAGTCATAATGTCGGAATATTATGTGATATGTTAATTTGTTAAATTAAACACTTGTTTTGAAGCTGTATTCTAGAATGTTATTTGAAAATACAGGAGATGAGCAATGGAGAAATTATGATGACAGAGAAGATGGAATTTGAAATGAAAGGAAGGTAATTCTCAACTCTTTGAAATACCAGGTACGTAAATTTCGGGGACGAAATTTCATAAGGAGGGGAGATTGTAAGACCCCGAATTTTATGAAATAAAAGTATTCAATTTTTCTTATAATTACTATTCAGTAAATGGTTAAATTGATAAATGTTAAGTTAAGGGTGATATATGATTTTTTTCAAAATACACAAGTAGTTATAAAATAATCATTGTTGTCGGGGAATATTCGTTTGGTCATGGAATATTCTTTCTGTCGGGGAATATTCGTACGACGGCGCAGCTATTTGTGGGCCCCATAATGAATAACTGTCGGGTGAAGAAAACGACAAATTTGAGTTTTTACAAATAACGACGTAGTTGTTATTGTTAACACTGTTGGAATACCCGGTGGTTAAAATACAGTAATACGCGTTATTGCACAGTAGCACACGATATTGCACAGTATTTTTGAAATTATTGATTCTTACGTAAGAAGGCACTACTCAATAATTGTTACAGTAATTACTGTTCAATATTTTATTATTGATTCAATAATTGGTGCATTGATATTTTATATTATTGTTGTTCAATAATTGTTGCTGCACAGTATTTTCCATTATCAGATCAATAATTCATATTATTTGAATAATATTATTAGATAACATTATTGGTAATGTCTAGAAAGTTCTGTCTAAGGAGAGGTTTGGTCATCTAATTGCGCGCCAGTAAGGAGAAATCCTTATTGGAAAGCCCCCTCTTTCCTGGGAACGGCCTGGTTGTCATAAATGTGATTCTGTAATATTATTTGTGAATAATTAATTATTGATTTATATGATAAGAAAATATTTATTTTATGTGGATATAAATGAGGGATATATTTTTGTGGTTAAAAATGAAGGAGTTAATGTTGAGGTTTTTATCAGTATTTTTGTCGGAATTGAGGTATTAAAAATCAGGGTTTTTGAGATATTTTGCGAGGGTTATAATTTTTAATCCGACCGTTGGATCGTGGTAATTTTTGGATATGTTATACATATATAAGTTGAGTATATGTTCACAAATTTTGAACCGTTAAAAATGAACGTATGATTTATTATGAATTTTACAAGATGACTGGTTCAAAAATTGTTGAATTTTCGGAGTTTATTATTTTGATGGAAAATTCTAAAATTGGTGGGCCCCACTTGTGGTTGGTGAATAAATGTGCTGAATTATATTTTAAATGTGGTGGGTGGGAATAGTAGCAGGTAAAGCCATCAGGTTGCAGGTCAAACCTACCAAAATTTTCCTATAAATAGAGGGCTAAGTTAGAATTGAAAATCACACCAGAAACATAAGCTTTCTCTCTTTCTCTCTCTATATTATGAAGCATATTTTGTGAGTTTTTAGATACTTTGAGAGTTGCTATTCAGTGCAAGTTTCCTTCGGCTTTGCATTTCAGTCAGAAATACTGCACTTTTGAGGTAAGGGATATTAAGGGATTTTAAGGGTTGTTATGATTTTCAGTTTCGTAATTTTTCTGATCTTCAAAAATTCTAGAAAAATTTGAAATGATATTTTGATGAGTTTTCTTGATTGTGTCCAAAAATGGTGATTTTTGGATGTATAGATTGAGAGTTATGAATTTTATGAGAAAAGACTATTTTAGAAGTAACAGCTTATAATTCCTTGTGGTTAACTCCAAAATTGATGAAATTTTTATTGGGAGTACATGTATATGATAGAAGTATACTCTGTAAATTTCAGAATTTTTAGACAAAAGTACAATTTTTGATAAATGTCTAAATATTCGGCTATTTTGGCCATATGAAAAATAGTAAATGACTTTTAAAAATTCTGAGAAAAATATATGTTCACTATGGGACTATATTATGCTAAATCCCAGAAAAAAATATTTTTGGAACTGATTTGATATTTTTCATAAAAATGGTCTAGTTATGAGTAAATGAATTAAATATGTTTTGTGAAGAAAGAAAATTGGAAAATAGGATTTTATGGCTTGAGAATCCTATATGAGGTATATGCAGATTTTTGATGAGGGTTTTGGTTATTGATGATGAAATTGTAAGAGTTGACATTTTATGATGATTAAATGCATTAATTAGTAAAGTGTAAACAATTAAAATAAATTGTTTATAAATTTAAGTAATGTTATTCTTTCAATATCATTATACCGAAATATTGGTATGAATTTTATTGTAGAATTTCTATCTTTTGTGTCGGGATTACTATTCATGAGTTACGAATATTACTCTTGAGATTAAAACTATATGTTGATCATATTATTTTTATCATCATATATAACATTTTTATAACCCTGATGTTGAAATTCTCTTTCACTGGAGTGTAAAGATGGGTAGATTTTGGTATGATCATGACTAGGGTTCTCTTTGGCCTGTAGTGCAAAATTGAATTGTGACTGGTATGATCATGACCATTGAATTTATAATTGAATATCTTAAGCTTAAGTGCAAAGGTGAATTGATCAACATGGTTATAATTATTGTTTATATAAATTCTGAAATGATTATATATTTCTTTGAGATATGAATATATTTGGCCTGTAGTGCAAATATGAATTGTTGATGAATATCTTTGGCCTGTAGTGCAAAGATGAACTGTTGTTGAATATCTTTGGCCTGTAGTGCAAAGATGAACTGTTGTTGAATATCTTTGGCCCGTAGTGCAAAGATGGTTTGTTGATGAAAATTTGGCCCGTAGTGCAAAGATGGATTTGTTAGTATGATTATAAACAGGAATTGTGATTTGGTATAACCATGATCTTTGATGTTTCAGGTAAAGACAGGTGATGAAAATATTCTTCGTCCTGGGTGCGAAGAAAAATTTATAGTCACAATTATGATCATGAGTTATTCATATGATTGTGGAAAGGAACTGTTGAGTGATGTTACATGATAAAATATTGTTGGTGGATTTTTAACATGGAGAAGATAATAGACTTTATAGTCTATTTGACTCTTCTAATGGATTGCTCGTTCCGCTGCAACTATGGTTGAAATTTTTATCATTTACCATGTGTTCTAAATCTCTGATTTATTATTGATGAAGGCTATTGATAATTTAATTATCTTTTGTCATGATATTCTTTACTGAGCTAGTTGTGCTCACCCTTTTGCTTCACAATTCCTTTCAGGTAATAAGAGTGTAGCTGGGTCGAGCGGGGGTAACAAAGGAATAGAACGGTGGTCATCATTTAGTAGTTATATTTGGTGAAGAAAATAGGGTGAGGCGAACCTAACGTTGGAAGGGTGTTTTGCCACTATAATACAAGATGTCTAACGACATACAACCTTGTGTCATCATAAGACATGATTGTGCACATCCGCTTGCCGAGTATATCTACAAGCACTACCTATATAATCTTGGTGTTTGTTTGATGTAAAATTCTCAGTTAGATACAGTGGAGATAATGATAAGTCAAGAGAAGACTCACCATTGGGAAGAATATGCTAGTAATCTTCTCGTTTTTCTTTGGGGTCTATTGGGTCAACCAAGGATAATTCTGTGGCCATATGATATCTATCATAACCTAGACGCATGGCCTCCCATGTACGAAGGTTTCCTTGAGCACTTCTCAAAGATTCTAATTTCTAAAACAGTTTTTGACTATACCTTTATGTAAGGTGTCATTGTGAGGTGATGTCCACGGTTGGAACATGAGTCACATTTGGTATATATTTGTATCCAAACTCACAGTATATGTGTTGTTGTATTTTGCACGACAATTGTTGTAATAAAGTTATAGTTGTTTTCTGTACCATGTATTTGGCGACTCAGAATAGGTTGGATGGAATGGATCTATTTTGGGATCGTTACATGATGAGGTCATATCAGATCCGAATAAGTTTGAAGTCAAAATCCATCAAACTTACAAAGACAAAAGAATCTTAACACAAGCAATAAGGCTACATTCAATCAGGCAAAACAGACAACACAAGGTAGAAAGAACAAGTGGAAGAGACTTTGTTCTTGCATGCATCGACAATGAAAATTGCAAATGGAAACTAAGAGCATCAAAATTTCGGAAGACAAATATGTTCAAGGTGAAATAGTTTAATGATTTACACAGTTGTTCATCTAATATACTGCTTGGAGATCATAGACAAGCAAGTAGTCAGATGGTTAATGAATGCAATAATGCATAGAGTAACTAACTTCAAGAAAATTTACACACCAACTGATATTGTGGAAGATATGATGACGGATTATAATGTGTCCATCACCTACCAAAAAGCATGGAGAGCAAAAGAAAAAGCAATGGAAAGAGTAAGAGGGAATCCACCCGACTACACCGTTATTCCTTCATGGTTGCACATGCTGAAAAAAACAAATTCAGGTATCAATTAGAAACTTTTCATTTATATTTTAAATATTACATTTACTCAAATTAAATGATTTGGTTGCCTATTAATTAAATTTTGTCTACTAACTTTAATAATGAAATATAAATAAAAAAAATCATTTTTGCATGCGACCATTATATACATGAAATGTAACAAATAAAAAAGCATTTTGGACACCATTTGAATACTGTGAGAAATATGAAATTCTGATTATTTGGATACCAGTAGTACTACACTTAGTGCATCCTTAACTACAAATATGGATGATATTTATTACATATATTTACATTAACCAAACTGAAAATTCTTTTCCGGAACCATCACATCCTTGCAATTGGAGAATAATGGTCGATTCAAATATCTCTTTTTTGCAATAGGAGCGTCCATTGAAGCATGACACCATTGTTTCCCCATCATTGTAATTGATGGCACCTTCATACAATCAACCTACGGGGGTACACTTCTCATAGCAAGCACACAAGATGCAAACAAAAATATTATACCAATTGCTTTTGGAGTTGTAGACAGTGAAAATGAATTATCCTGGACATGGTTTTTCATTAATTTGAGAGATGCTTGTGGAGTAAGAGAAGGACAATGCATTGTCTCAGATAGGCATGAAGCAATTATAAAGGGACTTAACAGTGTGTTCCCTAATGTCATGCACGGTTCATGCACATACCATATTTTGAAAAACATTAAAAACAGGTTCAAGAAGAAAGGAGAAGAAATCAAAAAAGCATACAACGCGGCTTGCAGAGCTTACAACGTTGAAGAATTCAATATACACATGGCTCAACTTGATGCAATTGATGCTCGAATAAGAAAATATTTGGAAGAAGAAGTTCATCTAGAAAAGTGCACGAGGCTCCATGGGACTGTGAGCAGATACTCAACAACGACATCGAACACCGCCGAATCTATTAACAATGCAATAAAGGAAATCAGAAATCTTTCAGTTGCGTCGATGATTGAATGCTTGCGTTGTATGGTTCAAAGATGGTATTTCACAAACAAACAATCAGCAATGTCATCTTTCACTACCCTTTCCACAACAGCTGAAAGAAGATTGCAATCTAATATCATTGAGTCAAAGAAACTTAAGGTTAGTCATACAACTTTTAAATTTTTATGTGCATACCTACAATAAATTTGGAATAATCAAAGTTATGCAGTTTTGGTTACCAAAATAAACTGATAAATATACCAACAGTACATATGACTTTGATTATTCCAAATTGCATATACAAAAAAATATTATACATACTAACTACACAATTAAATGTTATTGTAGGTTGAGACATCAAACCTAATGATTTTCACTGTTTATGATATCGCCAAACAATTTATCGTGGACATGGAACAAAAGACATGCACATGCCATAAGTTTTAGTACCATGAAATGTCTTGCTCACACGCTGCTGCTGTTATTGGCAAAAGGAATTTGAGCTGTTATGATTTTTGCTCAAAATATTATTCAAAAAAAACATTGGTAGAAACTTATTCAACTTCCATCATGCCGTTAGATGACAAAGAGCATTGGGATGTTCCAGAAGATATTAAAAACATATGTGTCCAACCACCAAATACAAGAAGACCAGCTGGAAGACCAAAGAAAGGTAGATACAATCATGTATCTGAAAATACAGTTCAAAATAAGAGCAGTAGATGCCAAGAAAAGGGACGCAACAGGAAAACTGTGACGCCCCCAAAACAGGTCCAATCCATCCAACCCATTCTGAGTCGCCAAATACATGGTACAGAAAATAACTACAACTTTATTATTACAATTGTCATGCAAAATACGACAACACATATACTGTGAGTTTAAATACAAATATTGTCATCTAGACAGTATTCATACTCAATTAAGTCCTCATTATACTTATTGATACACTATTTTACAAAATAGTGAGGACTACTAAAATAACTGTCTTGAACCATCATTCCACACCCCGACTAGTACTCGCTACATTCTCGCCTCCTGAGAAGAAAATTGGAACAACAAGGAAAAGGGTGAGCTCAACTAGCCCAGTAAAGAATATTATAACTAAGATAATATACAACAAATTATCCTTAGTCTTCAACAGGAAAAAATTTAATAGAATACAATTGACAACAAGTTTTCAATCAATATTTGCAGCGGAAACATCAAACCATTAGAAGAGTCAAGTAGAGAATGAGTTCTACTATCTTCTAAGATTTAAAAGTCCATCATCAATATTTTATCCCTGTAACAACAATCAATAACCATCTTTAATCAAATATTCATCTTTGCACTACAGGCCAAAGATATTCATTTGTATCACCAGTCGATCATGTTCATCTCAAACCTGTTCATCTTTGCACTACGGGCCAAGATATTCATCAGAAATCATCAATCTTTGCACTACAGGCCAAAGATATTCAATTATATCATCATTTAGGACTGAGGATGATGAAAAATATTTTAAAGGAAACGAATCCAGTGAAACAAAATAATAAATATTAAGGATTCGTATTTCAGCTATTCCATGTCCAAAAATACCTCATAAATAATCATAGTGGAGTAAAATTCAAGAATGATCAAAACATGGATACAATCAAAGCTAGTATCCAGAATAGATATTTGGACGAAAAGAAGAAAATTTTTATTTTTCGGTGAAATAGTAACTCGTGAATAGTAACTCATGAATAGTAACCCGACATGAAAAGTTCTAAATTTGATAAAAAGTTCAGATCAATACTTCGGCATAATGATATTGAAGAAAATAATATCATTTAAGAAGAAATAACATCCCTTACCTCGGAAAGACGGTACTTCTGACTGAAATACTAGATATAGTGCTGAAGGAAACTTGCACCGTATAGCATTACTCAAAGTATTAGAATACTCACAAGAATACGCTCATTAATATAGAGAGAGAAAGAGAGAGAAACTTGTATTTCTGGTGTGATTTTCAATTCTAACCTAAGCACCTTATTTATAGGAAAATGCTTAGAACACCAAAGCAGAAAATTTAAAAAATTAATAATATAATTTTCTTAATTTCCTTAGCACACCACATCAGCTGATTTCCACCATTAACATGTGCCACTCAAATGTCAAAAATGTTTTTCTTAAAAAAACATTTTAAACTCCAAAAATCAATTATTTCGGAACTTCGGAACTTCAATAATTCATAATAAATAGCTCTTTTATCAGAAAATTCGAATCTTGCGAGTTTTTATAGAAATTCAATTCTCTACAACTTTGCAGAAGAAAGTTTTTTCAAATTCCAAACAGAAATTGACCGAAATCTAAAAACGGGCGATTTTACAGTCAATAATAAATTTTCGGTCAAGAATTATGTCCACCAACACACAAAACATGTGTTAATCATTTAATACCACAAAAATACTCTTCCTCCTCATATACTCATATATCCCACATTCATTGTAAAAATACCACCATCAATATATTATTAAAATAATATATTTAAATAAATTATTTTATCGAAAAAGATAAAATATTAATTTTCAACAATTGTCACATTAAAAATTTTCTCCATCTATATCCACATAAAATCACTATTTTTCTCATCATATAAATTAATAATTAATTATACACAAATAATATTACAGAACCACAGTACTGACAATCAGGCCGTTCCCAGGAAAGAGGGGGCTTTCCAATAAGGATCTCTCCTTACTGGCGCGCAATTAGATGACCAAACCTCTCCTTAGACAGAACTTTCTAGACATTGCCAATAATGTTATCTAATAATATTATTCAGATAATATGAATTATTGTTCCGATAATAGAAAATATTGTGTAGTGACAATTATTAAAACAACAGTAATATAAAATATCAACGCAGCAATTATTGAATCAATAAAATACAATATTAAACAGTAATTACTGTAACAATTATTGAGTAGTGCCTTCTTACGTAAGAATCAATAATTGGTGCAATACCGTGTGCTACTGTGTAACAACGCGTATTACTGTGTTTTAACCACCGGGTATTCCAACAATATTAAAGGTAACAACTACGCCGTTATTTATAAACAACTTATTTTTGTCGTTTTCTTCATCCAATCGCTTTCCGTTATGGGGCTCACACAAGGCTGCGCCGTCGTACGAATATTCCCCGACAACAAGAATATTCTACGACCAAACAAATATTCCCCGACAACAATGAATATTTTTAGGACCACTTGCTTATTTGAAATATTTGCGCATTTTACCCATAACTAACCACATTAATCAAATCAACCCTTACTATTTCAGAATAATAAATAGAGGAATTTAAATTTCATTTATTAATAATTTGGGGTCTTACAACCTCCCCTCCTTATGAAATTTCGTCCTCGAAATTGACATACGTACCTGGTGTTTCGAAAAGATGAGGATACCTCGCTTTCATTTCCGTTTCCAACTCCCAGGTCATTTCCTCAATAGCATGGTTTCTCCACAAAACCTTAACTTGTGGTAAACTTTCGTGCGTAGGACATGCTCTTTCCTATTAGATCTTAACAGGTACCTCCTCGTACGTTAAGTCTTCGGCTATCTCGTCCGGTTCTAACTCAATAACGTGGTTCGGGTCGTCCGTAGCATCGATACGTAAATAACGTTATGAACATGTGACATACTTAGCGTTAAGGCGAGTCTATAGGCCACAGTTCCTACTCGATCGAGGATTTCAAATAAATTGAAGGCTTGAGCTTTCTTCTCTTCATCGACTCTTACTTCTAGAATAACACATTCTTGCACCTTCTTCTTTATATTCATCAGCTCCAGGTCTGTAGCTTGAGTGGCTTTAACGTTATCGATTAAAGTCGATTTTACTCGTATATCATACGTGGGTCCCTAGAGTCATTAACTCTATCTCTATCATTTATAAATTATACAAAATAGGTCTTTGTGTTCAACAATATCGCACTCGTACTCGCATACGATCAATGCGTCAGCTACCACGTTTACTTTTCTAGGATAGTATTGGATGGTGTGATCGAAATCTTTCAACAGCTCGAGCCAACGTCGGTGTCGCATGTTGAATTCTTGGAAGCTCTTCTCGCATTCCTCGGTCCATTCGAAGTTTGTATCTTTTCGAGTCAGCTGAGTTAATGGAGTAGCGATTCGAGAAAATCCTTTTATGAATCACCGATAATAACTAGAAAGCTACGTATTTCGATTACTAACTTAGGTTGCTCTCAACTGCGACTCATATCCCAATCTTGGATAGCACGTCACAATGATACCTATCAGTTTACTACCGCACTAATATGGCGTCCCCTACGGAGAGTCTGGCTTCAGTGCATTCCACAAAGGAAGTCACCAGATAAAGGCTCGGGTACAAACTTCTACAGTTAGGTTTTTAACTCCTGAAGTTCAATAGGAGCCATTCAATATGAGATTTTAAAAATGGGTTTTGTACCGGGTTCAAAGTCGATACAAAATTCAATATCACGCTTTGGGAGTAAGCCAAGAAATTCTTTAGGAAATACGTCAGGGATTTACTAACAATAGAAATATCATTCAAATCTGACGTATTTTGGTTCAAGTCCATGACATGGCTAAGAAAGCTTGACATCCGTTTTTCAATAAACGAATGACTTTACGGCTTGATATGAAAGAGTTTGACTTCAATGGTTTGGTTGCTTGAATTTGAATAACAGGTTGCTTAGGAATATGAAAACTAACAACCTTGCGAAAGCAATCAATTTTGGCATGATGAGTAGTTAACCAATCAATTTCTAAAATCACATCAAAAGCAAGTATCTTTAAAGAGATAAGATCAACAGGTAATGTGATGGTGCCAACTTGGATCAAACAAGATTTATAAACAGTGGATGTGATGAAATTTCTCCTAACGGAGTTTCAACAGATAAGTCAAAGTCTAATTTTCTCCGGAGTCAAGTTTAAACATTGAGTATAAGCAGGAGAGATAAATGAATGGGTAGAATCGGTATCTAATAAGGTATAGACTTCGCAAAAATTTATAATTAACTAACCCGTGCTAACTTCGTTCGGGTCCTCGCATTCTGACCAGTCACGAAAAACGCTCTTCCAGGAACTGTTGACTTTGACTTTTCTGGGACAACTTTTTGAGTCACCACCCCCGTTGGACTTGGTTTCGCTACAGTGCAATCTCGAGCGATATGTCCTTCCTTTCCACAGTTATAACATACCTTAAACTGTTGGGGGCAGTTTGGGCTGATATGTCCTTTTTCCGCACTTTTAGCATATGACGGTGGTCGTTCTCCTCCCTTGGAACCAGTTGCTGCTGGTGGCTGACGTCTTCGTATTATCATTGTTGAATCTCCTCTTTTAAAATCTCCTCCCAACTCGCTTCTTCTATATTCATGGCACGATTACCACCAGAGTGGTTGCCGTTCTTGTCCGTATTCTTCTTTCTCCACTGGTTATCGTTGTTCTGATGACTGCTGTCACCTGTATAATCCTGGTTGTGGTCCCTCGATTGATCATACTCGCTATCTCGATCTAATAATTGAGCCCTGTTGACAACATCTGAATAGAGAGAAAATTTATGAGAAATGAGATATTGACGTATGCCGAGTTTCAAACCTCTCAGAAACATCCGCGTCATACGTTCCTCATTCTCTACCAAATGAGGTGCAAACCTGGACAACTTTGCAAACTTCGCCTCGTACTGGGACACCGTCATGTTATTTCTCCAGTCTAATAAACTCTACCTCCTTCATATGGCGAATACTTTCAGGAAAGTACTTGTCATTGAATAGTTTCTGAAATGTCTCCCAAGACATGTTGAGTGCGGCTGGATGGGTACGCTTCACAGACTCCCACCAGTAGTCTGCCTCGCCACGAAACATAAAGGTGGTGAATGAAACCTTCTGTTCCTCCGTGCATCCCAAGACATCAAATATCTTGATAATTTGCTTGACCCACGTCTCCGCCTTAATCGGATCCGGCTTTCCCCAGAATTCTGGTGGTCCCAACTCTTTGAACTGCTTGGCTGTGACAAGCCGCGCATTGCTATCATTTCCACCCGTATTTTGTACACGAGTCTCCCTCGTCTGGTTTTGCATGAACTGAAAAAAACTCCTAAACATCCCGTCATTCATCGTCTGCTCAGTGGTGTTGTTTACAGGAGGAATATTGCCAGCCTGTTGCACGTTCTCCTCGTTGGTGAGCAAAGGTGTCTTCACGGTCTCATTTACTCCACTATTAACATTCTCAATCGACATTCTCAAATACTGCCATAAACAAGGGTTAATTTAACAAATTAACAAATCACATAATATCCCTATATTATGACCGACCAACAGATAAGCTTAGGTAGGACATACTAGCGAAGGATTTACTCGTCTCTCCCCTCCTAGTTCTATTCCCCGATCTTCTCCAGAGATCATATCTCTAAGCTCTGATACCAACTGTGACGCCCCCAAAACAGGTCCAATCCATCCAACCCATTCTGAGTCGCCAAATACATGGTACAGAAAATAACTACAACTTTATTATTACAATTGTCGTGCAAAATACGACAACACATATACTGTGAGTTTAAATACAAATATTGTCATCTAGACAGTATTCATACTCAATTAAGTCCTCATTATACTTATTGATACACTATTTTACAAAATAGTGAGGACTACTAAAATAACTGTCTTGAACCATCATTCCACACCCGACTAGTACTCGCTACATTCTCGCCTCCTGAGAAGAAAATTGGAACAACAAGGAAAAGGGTGAGCTCAACTAGCCCAGTAAAGAATATTATGACTAAGATAATATACAACAAATTATCCTTAGTCTTCAACAGGAAAAAATTTAATAGAATACAATAGACAACAAGTTTTCAATCAATATTTGCAGCGGAAACAGCAAACTATTAGAAGAGTCAAGTAGAGAATGAGTTCTACTATCTTCTAAGATTTAAAAGTCCATCATCAATATTTTATCCCTGTAACAACAATCAATAACCATCTTTAATCAAATATTCATCTTTGCACTACAGGCCAAAGATATTCATTTGTATCACCAGTCGATCATGTTCATCTCAACACCTGTTCATCTTTGCACTACGGGCCAAAGATATTCATCAGAAATCATCAATCTTTGCACTACAGGCCAAAGATATTCAATTATATCATCATTTAGGACTGAGGATGATGAAAAATATTTTAAAGGAAACGAATCCAGTGAAACAAAATAATAAATATTAAGGATTCGTATTTCAGCTATTCCATGTCCAAAAATATCTCATAAATAATCATAGTGGAGTAAAATTCAAGAATGACCAAAACATGGATACAATCAAAGCTAGTATCCAGAATAGATATTTGGACGAAAAGAAGAAATTTTCATTTTTCAGTGAATAGTAACTCGTGAATAGTAACTCATGAATAGTAACCCCGACATGAAAAGTTCTAAATTTGATAAAAAGTTCAGATCAATACTTCGGCATAATGATATTGAAGAAAATAATATCATTTAAGAAAAAATAACATCCCTTACCTCGGAAAGACGGTACTTCTGACTGGAATACTAGATATAGTGCTGAAGGAAACTTGCACCGTATAGCAATACTCAAAGTATTAGAATACTCACAAGAATACGCTCACTAATATAGAGAGAGAAAGAGAGAGAAACTTGCGTTTCTGGTGTGATTTTCAATTCTAACCTAAGCACCTTATTTATAGGAAAATGCTTAGAACACCAAAGCAGAAAATTTAATAAATTAATAATATAATTTTCTTAATTTCCTTAGCACACCACATCAGCTGATTTCCACCATTAACATGTGCCACTCAAATGTCAAAAACGTTTTTCTTAAAAAAACATTTTAAACTCCAAAAATCAATTATTTCGGAACTTCGGAACTTCAATAATTCATAATAAATAGCTCTTTTATTAGAAAATTCGAATCTCGCGAGTTTTTATAGGAAATTCAATTCTCTAAAACTTTGCAGAAGAAAGTTTTTCCAAATTCAAAGAGAAATTGACCGAAATCCACAAACGGGCGAGTTTACAGTCAATAATAAATTTTCGGTCAAGAATTATGTCCACCAACACACAAAACATGTGTTAATCATTTAATGCCACAAAAATACTCTTCCTCCTCATATACTCATATATCCCACATTCATTGTAAAAATACCACCATCAATATATTATTAAAATAATATATTTAAATAAATTATTTTATCAGAAAAAGATAAAATATTAATTTTCAACAATTGTCACATTAAAAATTTTCTCCATCTATATCCACAAAAAATCACTATTTTTCTCATCATATAAATCAATAATTAATTATACACAAATAATATTACAGAACCACAGTACTGGCAACCAGGCCGTTCCCAGGAAAGAGGGGGCTTTCCAATAAGGATCTCTCCTTACTGGCGCGCAATTAGATGACCAAACCTCTTCTTAGACAGAACTTTCTAGACATTACCAATAATGTTATCTAATAATATTATTCAGATAATATGAATTATTGTTCCGATAATAGAAAATACTGTGTAGTGACAATTATTAAAACAACAGTAATATAAAATATCAACGCAGCAATTATTGAATCAATAAAATACAATATTGAACAGTAATTACTGTAACAATTATTGAGTAGTGCCTTCTTACGTAAGAATCAATAATTGGTGCAATACCGTGTGCTACTGTGCAACAACGCGTATTACTGTGTTTTAACCACCGGGTATTCCAACAATATTAACGGTAACAACTACGCCGTTATTTATAAACAACTTATTTTTGTCGTTTTCTTCATCCAATCGCTTTCCGTTATGGGGCTCACACAAGGCTGCGCTGTCGTACGAATATTTCCCGACAACAAGAATATTCTACGACCAAACAAATATTCCCCGACAACAATGAATATTTTAGGACCACTTGCTTATTTGAAATATTTGCGCATTTTACCCATAACTAACCACATTAATCAAATCAACCCTTACTATTTCAGAATAATAAATAGAGGAATTTAAATTTCATTTATTAATAATTTGGGGTCTTACAAAAACATGCAATAATCCACCAATTTTGAGACCACGAAAGGTTTGATATTATACAACATCAAAACAAATGTAACAAACTCCTTGAATTTTACTTGGTTTACTAAGTTGTAATTCTTCCTTATGACATTCTGGTTGCACACCAACATTCAATTGGTTACCTTTGAATTCATATTTGGCAACCAACTATATCGTATTTAGAAAAAACAATTTTTAGCGTCGTAAGTTTTATTTGTAATTTTTAAATTTTTATTTTTAAAACATAGAATATAAAATGTACACATTTCTTTGTTTGCTTGGCTACACTATAAACCTTAAAAAACACATAGAATTTGTTTAATTGATTTTTAAATTACTAGAACAATTTGGTTACCAACAAATACTATTGATTGTAACGTTAACCAACATTATTTGGAAACCTTTATATGACTAATTGCAACACATCTTAACCATAAAGACAAAAACTTGAAAGAGATTATTAAGTGTCATTAAATTTGCAGTTAGCACTATTTATTTACCAACATCAACTAAAATAGTTACCTTTTTTTCACAATTTGGCAACGATTTGAAACATATAAAGAACATATGCTATTACAATTAAATGTTAGTATTGATTGGTTCCCAAATGCAATTAAAATTGTTACCTTTATATACGAATTCGTCAACCTACTGAACAATAAAAAAATAATACAATATTATTTAAAAAATAAAAAAGCAAGACAAATAAAACAACAATTTGAACCAACAAAACAATATCATACGTGTAATCAATATAAAATGTATACATTTCTTTGTATACTTGGCTACACTGTAACCCTTAAAAGCACATAGAATTTGTTTAATAATGTATTAAATTACTATAACAATTTGGTTACCTACAAATAATATTGATTGTAACAGTAACCAACATTATTTGGAACCATTTGTATGACTTATTGCAACCCATCTTAACCAAAAAGACAAAAATATGAAAGGCATTATCAAGTGTCATTAAATTTTCATTTAACACTGTTTATTTACCAACATCAACTAAAATAGTTACCTTTGTTTCATAATTTGGCAACGAACTGAAACATATAAATAACATATGCTTTTACAATTGACTGTTAAGATTGATTGGTTACAACATGCAATTAAAATTATTACCCTTATATATGAATTTGTCAACCTACTGAACCATAACAACATAAAAATTACAATATTATTTACAAAATAAAAAAGCAAGACAACTAAAACAACAATTTGAACCAACAAAACAATATCATACGTGTATCATTCCATCATCATAATATTTACTAAAGCATTTCACAGTCAATAACCATATCAAATGGTATCAAATTTCTAAACAGAAAAGTAACATTATGCAAAACCAAACTAGTCTTCACTAACAAATCTGCCTGGGTGTTCTGAATCAGACTTGTATCCGCCTACGTGCTTGTTACTCGCATGAATGAACAAATTGACTTATAGTTTCTTGCGGTATTGAATAGTTGGAAATGGATTTGGCATTGCATAAATCTGCTTGTGTAGAATATGTTCCGCAAAAGAAATAGTAAACATACCACAGTCACTGAAAAAACAAACAACATATAAAGCAAATAAATACAAACATCATAATATATGAAAAACTAAAAAAAATATAAAAAATGTAAACTTACCTTTCAATTTGCTCAGGTAAACCCTCAGCAAATTCAAGTTCAATAATATCATGTTCTCTTTTGGTGCGATATGCTTCGCTATTGAAATCAATATCAGATCTATTCTTCCAAAAACCACATCCAGACAATATTATTGGAAGAATGAAAATATATGACTCATACACATCGCTGATATTTGTTCGCATGATGTCCCTGTTCTGTTGTAGAGAATTATAAACTACTAACACTCTACGATGCACATCAAAAACAAGTAAAAACTAATGTCCAGGAACTGCCATATGAACGGGAAACATGAAAAAATCAACATCAACCCACGGTGTGTTGACTTCCATAAAAAAGCCATAAATATACTCAGCCACTTCATCGTTGCCCAAAAACAATGTCTTATCACAATTTTTATTACAATATTCCCCATATAAGTTAGTTAACTTCACATGAAACCAACAATCTGTTGTCGTAACCCTTATTTGAATATTGTTCGAGTATCTAGCCAGTTTGCGCATATAATACAAACAGATGTTGATGTGCTGAACCAAAAATAAAACCATGATAACAATCAGATATTAAAAAAATAAAATTAAAACTTTAAAAAAATAAGTATCGAATACAAACACATATAGTAACCAAAATAATAAGATAAGGTAACCAAAACCAACAAGCATAATTAAAAAATAGCAAAAGAACTCACATCATCATCAAGCCACTGACCAGGGGTCTTCAGCTTGTAAAACCACATTTTTGAGGATATTGAAATAGACCCAAATCTAAATGAAGGCTCTATTTTGTCATTGTTTCCCGAGAATTTTTCAATCCTTTAAAACAGAAACTATGACACCCCCAAAATTAGGTATACATCACCCATCTTGGGTCGTCAGATACATAGTATAGAATACAAATATAACTTACTAATACAACTGTTGTGTACAATACGACAAAACATAAACTGTGAGTTTGAATACAAATATTATCTTCTAGAGAGTATTCATACTCAAAAGGAGTCCTCATTACATTTATTAACACACTATTACATAGAATAGTGAGGACTACTAACTAATACTATCATTCAGACCATCACTCCGTTCCCCGACTTGCCCCAGCTGCGTTCTCATTTCCTGAAGAGAACAGTGAAAGAAAGGGTGAGCTCAACTAGCCCAGTAAGAAATATTATGACTAAGATAATGCAGAATAAATTATCATTAGCCTTCAACAATGTTAAACTGATAAAATATAATAGACATCAAGTTTAACTGCAGCGGAACAAGCAATCCATTAAAAGAGTCAAGTAGAAAATAAACTCTACTATCTTTTATGATTTAAAAGGTTTTTCAACATTGTGATCGCTGGGACTCAGCTTAATAAAATAATCCACATCATCGAATCACCCCTGCACTACGGCCAAGGATATTCGTGTAATCATTAATGGTCATGATCATGCCAACAACTGTCCATCAATGCACTACGGGCCAATGAGGACTTTTACCACATCATTTGTAACATTACGGTCATGATTATACCGAATAATCCCTGGTCATAATCATACCAAGTCCATCTATGCACTACAAGCCACAGATGACTTTCAACATTTTATAAACATGAGAATGATGACAATGATATAAGAATTCAATAAAACAAGTTCAAGAATTAATTTATCCAAGAATTAACAACGTCCAAATTGTCAACATGATACTACTTTGTGGAGTAAAATTCAAGAATACTTAGAAGAATATTTTTATGAAAAGATACTGGATGAACTGCAATTATCAAGGATATTCCACTAATTTCATAGAGTATAGAAGTCAAAACTTAACCAACTGAGTATAATAAAGAATGGAATAACAAAAGAAATCACCCGGCATGCGATAGACCGCACAGACAGGTTATTCCAACAGAATAATAAATAATAGAACCAGGTCAGGCGTAAACGCACAAACAGGATATTTTGACAGAATAATAAATAATGGAACCAGGTCCGGTGTAAAACACACAGACAGGATGTTCCAACAGAATAATAACAAGACGGAACCAGGTCCGGTGTAAAATACACAGACAGGATGTTCCAACAGAATAATAATAAAAATGGAACCAGGTCCGGTGTAAAACACACAGACAGGATGTTCCAACAGAATAATAATAAAAACGGAACCAGGTCCGGTGTAAAACACACAGACAGGATGTTCCAATAGAATAATAGAAGAATGTCACCAAGTATAGGGTAGACCGCGTATACAGGTTATTCCAACAGAATAATAAGAAATGGAATAACAACAGTTCTCTTCATGAATAAGAAAGAATAACACCCCTTACCGTTTTAAAGAAGAGCTGAAATAAAGAAGTAGTTAAGTAGTAGAATACTCTTCTTCTCTCTCTCTATAGTTTCTCTCTATAGTTTCTCTCTCTAGAGTTCAGTAAATTCGTAAGAAATAATGAAGGAATGAGCTGCTATTTATAGAAAAATAGAATGCATAGTAACTAATCCATGAACGGTACAGATTGATTACTTTAATCTGACGGTCCATATTTAAAAAAATATCTTTTAAATAAAATATAATATATTCTATTTATAGAATAACTTTAATAAAGTATTTTGTTTTATATAAAAAGATGTTTCTGTTTTATTACGTTAATAATACGAATAAAACAAAATATCATTATCGCTAAATAATTCATATTATTAACTGACAATAATTGAATCAAACTGAGTGACTTCTCACATAAGCATTAATAATCAATACCGTGTGCTACTATGCAACCACACGTATTACTGTACTTTTACTACCGAGTAGTTCAACAGTATCAATGGTAAAACTTTCGCCGTTATTTTTAATAAAATATTTTTGTCATTTTCTCAATCGATAATAATTCCGTTGTGGGGTCCACCAATGATTGTGCCGTTATACGAATATTTCCTGTTAAAACGAATATTCCCCGACCAATCGAATATTATATAACAACTTGCGTATTTTACAAAATTTATAAATATTACCCACAACTATAACATTATATCAAATTAATTCCATAATATTCAAAAATGATATTTATAGAAAATGCATCTTTATTTATAAAAGTTGGGGTCTTACAACCTCCCCTTCTTATGAAATTTCGCCCTCGAAATTAGGGTACGTACCTGGTATGTCGAAGAGGTAAGGATACCATGATTTCATTTCAGATTCTAACTCCCAAGTTATTTCCTCAACATCGTGGTTTCTCCACAAAACTTTGACTTGAGGTATAACCTTGGAGCGTAGAATATGTTCCTTCTTATCCAAGATTTGAACATGAACTTCTTCATACATCAAATCTTCTGCTATTTCGTCCGGTTCTAACTCAATAATGTGGTTCGGGTCTTCCACATATTTGCGTAACATGGATATGTGAAAAATATTATGAACACGAGACATACTTGGCGGTAAAGTGAGTCTATAAGCCACAGTTCCTACTCGATCGAGGATTAAAAATGGACCGATGAATCGAGAATTGAGCTTTCCTCTCTTTCCAAATCTCGTAAGTCCTTTCCATGGAGCAACACGTAAGAACACATGATCTCCTACATCAAATTCCACGTCCTTTCGATGAAGATCAGCATAACTCTTTTGTCGATCTTGTGAGGTTTTTATACGTTGTCGAATCGTTTGAATCTTTTCTGTAGTCATACGTACCAACTCCGGTCCCAAACGTTGCTTCACCCACCTCATCCCAGCATACTGGAGAACGACATTTTCTTCCATACAATACTTCGAATGGAGCCATGCCAATACTTGCTTGATAACTGTTGTTGTAGGAAAACTCCACCAATGGTAAGAACTTGTCCCAACTTCCCTTGAAGTTAAGGACACAGAGTCTTAATAAATCTTCTAGAGTTTGAATAGTCCTCTCTGATTGTCCGTCCGTCTGAGGATGATATGCCGAACTAAATCGTAAATCTGTGCCCATAGCTTTTTGTAAACTAACCCAAAATCGTGAAGTGAATCTTGGGTCTCGATCAGAAACTATGGATACTGGCATATCATGCAGTCTTACAATCTCGTTTATGTACATACGAGCAAGACGTTCAAGTGTATAAGTTTCTCGTATCGGTAAGAAATGAGCAGACTTGGTCAAACTATCAACAATGACCCAAATCACATCAATACCTTGAAAAACCCTTGGAAGACCGGTAACGAAATTCATGGTAATGTGCTCCCACTTCCATTTTGGAATTTCAAGTGGTTGCAATGGACCTTTTGGTACTTGATGCTCCGCTTTGACTCGTTGACAAGTTAAACACCTTGAGATAAACAGCGCTATCTTTCTCTTCATATTGCTCCACCAAAATGTATGACGAAGATCATGATACATTTTGGTACTTCTAGGATAAATTGCAAACGGTGTGTTGTGCGCCTCCATCATGATTTCATACTTTAAATCAGGGTTGTTAGGAACACAAAGTCTGGAGTTGACTCGAAGTATTCCTTCTTCATCGATTCTTTCTTCCGGCATAGCACCTTCTTGCACTTTCTTCCTCATACGCATCAGCTCCAGGTCTGTAGCTTGAGCAGCTTTAACTTTATCGATTAAAGTTGGTTCTACTCGTATATTCGTCATCATCACATGGGTCCCTGGAGTCTTTAACTCTATCTCCATCCTTTGCAAGTCACACAAAATGGGCCTTTGTGTTGACAATATCGCACTCGTACTTGCATATGATCTTCTACTCAATGCATCAGCTACCACGTTCGCTTTTCCAGGATGGTATTGAATGGTATGATCATAATCTTTTAACAGTTCAAGCCAACGTTGTTGTCGCATGTTGAGTTCCTTTTGAGTGAAGAAATATTTGAGGCTTTTATGATTCGTAAAGATCTCCACCTTCTCCCCATACAAGTAATGCCTCCAAATTTTAAGTGCAAAGACAACAGCTGCCAACTTCAGATCATGAGTAGGATAATTCCTCTAATATTCCTTGAGTTGTCTTGATGCATAGGCTATGACTTTTCTATGTTGCATGAGAACGCATCCCAACCCCTTGCTCGAAGCATCACTGTAGATGATAAATCCCTCCGAGCCAGATGGTATTGTTAGAACATGTGCTGAAATGAGTCTCCTCTTGAGTTCTTGAAAACTCTTCTCACATTCTTTGCTCCAACCGAACTTTGTATCTTTCCGAGTCAGCTGAGTTAATGGAGTAGCGATTCGAGAAAATTCTTCCAGGAATCTCCGATAATAACCAGCTAAACCAAGAAAGCTACGTACTTCGATCACTGATTTAGGTTGCTCCCAGCTTTGAATAGCTTCAATCTTTGCCGGGTCAACCGATATTCCACGACTTGATACTACGTGCCCAAGGAATGCTACCTCCTCCAACCAGAACTCGCATTTCTTCAACTTGGCATAAAGCTTGTATTCATGAAGCTTTTGGAGTACCAACCTCAAGTATCGCTCATGATCTTCACGGCTTTTGGAATAAATAAGGATGTCATCAATAAAGACGACCACAAAGTGATCCAAATATTCCTTGAATACCCGGTTCATCATATCCATGAAGGCAGCAGGAGCATTAGTCAATCCAAAGGACATGACTAGGAATTCATAATGCCCGTACCGAGTTCTGAAAGCCGTCTTTAGAATATCCTCAGTTCTAACCTTCAGCTGATGATATCCAGAACGAAGATCAATCTTTGAAAAGAATTGTGCTCCTTGCAACTGGTCAAACAGGTCATCAATACGTGGCAATGGGTACCTATTTTTGATGGTGACATGATTCAACTCCCGATAATCAATACAAAGTCGCATACTTCCATCTTTCTTCTTCACGAATAGCACAGGAGCACCCCAAGGAGAAGTACTAGGACGAATAAAGCCAATGTCTAACAATTTCTGCAGTTGGATCTTTAACTCCTGAAGTTCAATAGGAGCCATTCGATATGGGGCTTTGGAAATGGGTTTTGTACCGGGTTCAAGGTCGATACAAAATTCAATTTCACGCTCTAGGGGTAGGCCAGGAAGTTCTTCAGGGAATACGTCAGGGAATTTATTAACAATAGAAATATCATTCAAAACTGACGTATTTTTGTTTAGATCCGTGACAGGAGCTAAGAAAGCTTGACATCCGTTTTTCAATAAACGAATAGCTTTATGGCTTGAGATGACAGCGATTGATTTTAATGGTTTGGTTGCTTGAATTCGCATAATAGGTCGATTAGGAATATGAAAGCTAACAACCTTACGAAAACAATTAATTTTTGCATGATGAGTAGTTAACCAATCAATCCCTAGAATCACGTCAAATGCAAGTATTTTTAATGAAATCAGATCGACAGGTAATGTGTGGGTACCAACTTGAACCAAACAAGACTTATAAACCGTGGATGTAATGAAGGTTTCTCCCAATGGAGTTTCAATAGATAAATCAAAGTCTAATTTCTCCGGAGTCAAATTTAATCGATGAGCGCAAGTAGGAGAAATAAAAGAATGGGTAGAACCGGTATCAAATAAAGTATAGACTTCGTTAGAGTTTAGGATAAGCTTACCCGTGATGACCTCATTCGGGTTCCTTGCTTTCTGGGAGGTCACAACAAACGCTCTCCCTTGCACTACCGGTTTTGACTTTTCTAGGACGGCCTTTGGTGTCTCCATCTTGGCTGAACTTATTTTTGGTAAACGACAAAATCGAGCTAAATGACCTTCTCTTCCACAATTATAATATGCTTTAGACGGCATCGCGCAGTTTGTACTGATGTGCCCCTCCCCTCCGCATTTAAAACATATGATAGGTGGTCGTTCTCCTTTTTAACAACGGGTGCTGGTGCTGACGTCTTTCCATCATTGTTGAATCTCCTCTTCTTGAAATGATAATTCTTATTGTTTTGGCCCTGATTACCACCGAAGTGGTTACCATTTCAGGCTTGTTAATTCCCTCCACGCTTGTTGTCACCGCTTCGATGACTGCTCTCACTGGTATTATCATTTTGCCGACTTCTCTCTTTTGGTTGTGTTGACTCGTTATCGCGCTCCACTAACTGAGCCCTATTCACAACATCTGAATACAAACACAGTTTATGAGAAATAAGATGTTGACGTATCTCAGGTTTCAAACCTCGTAAAAAGATTCGCGTCATTCGCTCTTCATTATCTACCAAGTGGGACGCAAACCGGGACAACTCAACAAATTTAGCCTCATACTGCGACACGGTCATATTATTCTGCTCCAATTTGATGAACTCCACCTCCTTCATATGACGAACACTTTCGGGAAAGTATTTGTCATTGAACAGCTCTTGGAACTTCTCCCAAGACATCTTCAGTGCGGCAGGTTGAGTACGCTTAATCGATTCCCACCAGTAATCTGCCTCTCCTCACAACATAAAGGCGGCAAAGGGAACCTTTTGCTCCTCGGAACATCCCAAGACATCAAATATCTTGGTAATCTGCTTTATCCATGTTTCCGCTATAAGTGGTTTTGGCTCTCCCTTAAACTCTGGTGGTCCCAGCTCCTTGAACTGTTTAGCGGTGACCGTCCGAGAGTTTTCAGTGTTTTCACCTATATTTTGGATAGGAGCCGCTCTCTCCTGTTGTTGCATGAACTGCATAAAGTTTCTGAACATTCCATCATTCATCATCTGGTCAGTGTTGTTGTTTGCATGAGGATTGTCACCTTCCTGATGCACATTATCCTGATTATTGATATGTGGTGAATCAACAGTCGCCTGTGCTCCATTGCTATTCTCAACATTCTCAGATGCCATTTTCAGATACTGCCATAAATAAAAGTTAATTGATATGTCATATATTATCCTTATATTATGACCGACCAATTAAATACCATGCAAATAAACTTAGGTAGGTCATACTAGCGAAGGAATTCTCCGTCTCTCCTCTCCTAGTTCTATTCTCACATCTTAGCCAGGGATCATATCCCAAAGCTCTGATACCAACTGTGACACCCCCAAAATTAGGTATACATCACCCATCTTGGGTCGTCAGATACATAGTATAGAATACAAATACAACTTACTAATATAACTGTCGTGTACAATAGTGAGTTTGAATAAAAATATTATCTTCTAGAGAGTATTCATACTCAAAAGGAGTCCTCATTACATTTATTAACACACTATTACATAGAATAGTGAGGACTACTAACTAATACTATCATTCGGACCATCACTCCGTTCACCGACTTGCCCCAGCTACGTTCTCATTTCCTGAAGAGAACAGTGAAAGAAAGGGTGAGCTCAACTAGCCCAGTAAGAAATATTATGACTAAGATAATGCAGAATAAATTATCATTAGCCTTCAACAATGTTAAACTGATAAAATATAATAGACATCAAGTTTAACTGCAGCGGAACAAGCAATCCATTAAAAGAGTCAAGTAGAAAATAAACTCTACTATCTCTTATGATTTAAAAGGTTTTTCAACATTGTGATCGCTGGGACTCAGCTTAATAAAATAATCCACATCATCGAATCACCCCTGCACTACGGCCAAGGATATTCGTGTAATCATTAATGGTCATGATCATGCCAACAACTGTCCATCAATGCACTACGGGCCAATGAGGACTTTTACCACATCATTTGTAACATTACGGTCATGATTATACCGAATAATCCCTGGTCATAATCATACCAAGTCTATCTATGCACTACAAGCCACAGATGACTTTCAACATTTTATAAACATGAGAATGATGACAATGATATAAGAATTCAATAAAACAAGTTCAAAAATTAATTTATCCAAGAATTAACAACGTCCAAATTGTCAACATGATACTACTTTGTGGAGTAAAATTCAAGAATACTTAGAAGAATATTTTTATGAAAAGATACTGGATGAACCGCAATTATCAAGGATATTCCACTAATTTCATGGAGTATAGAAGTCAAAACTTAACCAACTGAGTATAATAAAGAATGGAATAACAAAAGAAATCACCCGGCATGCGATAGACCGCACAGACAGGTTATTCCAACAGAATAATAAATAATGGAACCAGGTCAGGCGTAAACGCACAAACAGGATATTCCGACAGAATAATAAATAATGGAACCAGGTCCGGTGTAAAACACACAGACAGGATGTTCCAACAGAATAATAATAAAAACGGAACCAGGTCCGGTGTAAAACACACAGACAGGATGTTCCAACAGAATAATAATAAAAACAGAACCAGGTCCGGTGTAAAACACACAGATAGGATGTTCCAACAGAATAATAGAAGAATGTCACCAAGTATAGGGTAGACCGCGTATACAGGTTATTCCAATAGAATAATAAGAAATGGAATAACAACAGTTCTCTTCATGAATAAGAAAGAATAACACCCCTTACCATTTTAAAGAAGAGCTGAAATAAGGAAGTAGTTAAGTAGTAGAATGCTCTTCTTCTCTCTCTCTTATAGTTTTTTCTTTATAGTTTCTCTCTCTAGAGTTCAGTGAATTCATAAGAAATAATGAAGGAATGAGCTGCTATTTATAGAAAAATAGAATGCATAGTAACTAATCCATGAATGGTCCAGATTGATTACTTTAATCTGACGGTTCATAATTAAAGAAAAATCTTTTAAATAAAATATAATATATTCTATTTATAGAATAACTTTAATAAAGTATTTTGTTTTATATAAAAAGATATTTCTGTTTTATTACGTTAATAATACGAATAAAACAAAACGTCATTATCGCTAAATAATTCATATTATTAATTGATAATTGAATCAAACTGAGTGACTTCTCACATAAGTATTAATAATCAATACCGTGTGCTACTATGCAACCACACGTATTACTGTACTTTTACTACCGAGTAGTTCAACAGTATCAATGGTAAAACTTCCGCCGTTATTTTTAATAAAATATTTTTGTCGTTTTCTCAATCCGACAATAATTCCGTTGTGGGGTCCACCAATGATTGTGCCGTTGTACGAATATTTCCTGTTAAAACGAATATTCTCCGACCAATCGAATATTATATAACAACTTGCGTACTTTGCAAAATTTATAAATATTACCCACAACTATAACATTATATCAAATTAACTCCATAATATTCAAAAATGATATTTATAGAAAATTCATCTTTATTTATAAAAGTTAGGGTCTTACAGAAACATATTGGACTGAATAAATAAATGATTGTATCTCCTAGAAAAGACATATTATAAATATATTAAACTCCAATAAACATACCTTTTTCTGTTATTTAAACCAATTTTAAACCATTGCTCAAACATAACATCTTCAAACTTCAAAGGCATACCCATACAAACATCTGGAAAAGCAGACAGTCCTCTGCGTAATGTTTTATCCTCAACAACAGACGGAGTTGAATCAGCTGAACCAAACTTCGATGTATAAGGACTCTTCAACACCGCACTCTTCGGATACATGCGGACAGGCCTACCAAGTGTGTTAGTTGCAGATTTTTCAACTTCAACACAATGGATTAAATCCTGTGTTGTCATAACCATGTCATCAAGCAGCGATCTGTCTGTTGTATCACTTTTACTACCTTGTAATGAATTTTAAGATATGACACAAAAAACAATAACAATATCAAATTAAAAATCCAAGACACAGTCAATAGTAACATAAACATCATATTTAAGTAACTAATACAACATGTACATGTAACTACTGTTGAAAAATTACTAACCTCAATCGGTGTAAAAACACCAATTTCTTGACCACTGCACTGACTTAAGATATCAAATCTTGGAATTTCATTAATCTTGTCAACCTGTTAAAAAAAACATACTTTTGTTCAATATAAGACTTAAAAATATAACATAAAAAAACAAAGCAAAAAATGCTTAACCTTTTCATTCTCAACATTAATTAGGAGCCGTCTAGGAGTATAAACAACAATCTCTTTACCATAAGAATTTAAATTGTCATCCTTGTTCTCAATCTGTAAAAAAAATGGAAAAATTTAGCATTTACTTAATAAATATTAAATAAAAAATGAAAATCTAACATATGTATATACCTTTGCATCAACTTCTTCAAAATGAATCACACCAACCCCACCAACATCAGCCATATTACTTCCATGAAACTGTTTTGAAATGTCATCAACTTCAATTCCGACATCATCCTCAACCCTCATAACATCATCAACTACTACATTATCATTCTCATCCATCTCAACATCATAACCATCAACATTTTCATCCATCTCAACATCATCACCATCATCATCATCATCATCAATAACAGTTACATTTCTCCGCTTAAGATAACTAGATTTTCCATATAATTGCTTTCTAAACATCTTTTTTATATCCCTACAAATTTGAATATGAAACCCTTGCAATTGATCTTTAAACTCAACACCCAACTTCTCGATTTCTTTCTTCACTTCCATCACCTTCCCTTCCAATGGCTTCACCCATTCATCAATAATTTTTTCCACATCAGAAATTGAAAACATAAGGTCTTTAACCTTCCTTGATGATTCAACTTTAATATCAGACCTTTTGGCTCCACTGTCACTTCCACTGAAAAAATAAAAACCTCCTAGATCAAACCGCAACTTCTCATCCTCCGTAGGAACAAGATTCTGAATAATTAATTGAAACAAATTAAAAGCAACAAATATACAATATCAGAAACATTGAACATAAAAAAGAAACAAGACATCACACATAAAAAAAAATGTTCAGTAACCAATAACATATGAAAAGGTAACCGAATATAACGTAAATGGTAACCAACATACCTGACCAGAACCAAAAACCATGTCGTTCAACTTCTCATTCTTGGGAGCCTTTCCTAACTCCCTCCATCTGAATAATCTGAATTCTGAATCATTATCATCAATACAGAAACCCCTAACTTTCAATGTAGGAATTGTTTCAAACAACAAAACTTGAAGTACATAAGGTAAACCACTAAGCTTGTAAGATTTACAATAACTATCACTATAGAAATTGTATATCACCCCACCATACTTATCCTTCTTTAATGTCCTTTTACAGCAAGTGATAGAGAATTCTTTGTTTGTTCAAAAGCAACTTTTCCCCATGGATAACTTGTAACATCACCATAAGACAAAAAATTAAACAAAGCTTCATCAACGTAATTGTCAGAAACAATAGCTATTATGAAGTTAAAAACCAAGAAAATGATAGACATCCTAACTGCCTCATCATCATCATCAAAACAAGCACTCCTATAAATCCTCCCTATACTAGAACGAGTTAGAACCTCGTTCTGAAAAAATTTCTCCACCAACCTATTTTCAATCCCCTTGAAACTACTAATTTCTTCATTTCCTTGCCAATTTAAACCGGAAATTAAACAAAATTCAGGCAATCCAAATCTTACCCTTCTCTCACCAAATAAAAATCACATCTCCCCATCATCCCTTTGATAAACTTCCCTAATCAAAGCTTGATGGATAATCTGTGAAAACATCCGTGGTTGCCCAAACTCTAAAAATTTACCAAAATATGTCAACTTAAACTTATTTAATTGTCCCTCAGACAATTTATTCTTGATAATATATGGAACCTCCATATCACACCAATAAATTACGTTTGATGTAAAGTTCCTATTATGCTCCTCATAAAATAGATCCCAAATCTGAAAAATACAATAAATTACATTAAAAACACATTAACCAAATAATATCAGTGAGTGACCAAAACCAAAATTAATCAAACTATTTAATATATAACAATTTATAAACTAACAAATTTAGAAAATAATACTAACAACACGTCCACTCGAAAACAACATAACCATTTTACCACATAGAATAAAAACATGCATCAATCTCCAACTCCATTGTAATAAAAAATACATTTTAATAATTAAGAAATAATCAGTTTCCAAACATATAAATGTTGGTAACCAAAACTCAATCAACTAGTTTCCATCAAAACATAATCAACATGCATAATCACAAAAATGTAATCTATATACTAATCTCTGAAACTAAATACGAACTGAAAACAAAATAAACAAACCTTCAATTGTTTTTGACAGGGAACAATTTTTCTCTTGTGAGCCTCAACTGCATCTTCTTTCGCCTCTTTTTTTGCAGAAATTTCGAAATCAGAATCGATACATACCAAAGATTTAGCCTTCTTATTCTTATGCCTCCCCAATTTCTTATCTTCAACATCTGATTTCACCATTAACAACTTCCTCTTTTTTGAAGACTTTGAAATACTATCCTTTTCCTCTACAAATATCTTCAAATCATTTCTATAATCATCCTCCCTGAGTCGTTTACCCTTCCCATCGCTCTTCTTATGTCCAACCCCCTCCATTCTCTTCCTCGTAGACACCATCACAACCAAAACCCAAATAAATCGAAAAATGTAGAACAACTGAATAAGAAAACACCAAACAACTTGCAAATAATCACGAGTAAAAGAATAATAAGCAAACAACGAACCAGTTAACCAAAACGCCTAAACGAATCTCACCGGAAAGAGCGACGACCTACAGCTTAAAAAAGAAGGGTTTGGCTTAAAGAGTTCCCAAATCACATAATAAGGGTTTCTAACTGGAAAAAAGAAGATGGACAAAAGATAATACCAAAATTTAAATTGAAACTCGAGCCCCCTATCCCGCATAAAGCGTATTCAGTTTTTTTTTTAAAAAAGAAAACTGAATTGCCATGTCTGCAGCACATTAGATAACACACCGTAATTAAAGGGATCATTTTTTTTTCACTACTATTGAAAATAAAAATTTATATATATTAAAATTGTAAATATTTAATGAGTGCACTATTTTTGTAATTACTTTTTCAAATGTCATCTAAAATGTAAATGTTCCTAAAATTTTTCTTCTAAAAATTCAATTATTATGGAATGAATGTAGTATTAAATATCAAAACGAACAAGCCCCAAGTAAAGATACACTACTGCAAAATAGGCATCAAAACGAACAATAAAGATACACTACTGCAAAATAAGCATCAAAACGAACAAGCCCCAAGTAATGATACGCTACTGCAAAATAGGCACTTAAAATTCAGGTAAAAGTCCATAGTAGCGGTTCAGTTTCTCTTTGTTGAGCTCCATATATACTGTATCATGCATGTTTCCATACATTAAAAAAAGATAAAAAAAATAAAGAAAAAAAAGAGAGAGAATACCATAATATAAACCTCGTCCATATGATAATGTTTTCCAGAGCACCGTTGTTTGCAGCAAAATGTCTCGAGGCAAAAAAAGGCAAAATATTAGAAATAATAAAACCAACTAGGGGCACCCAAAAGGAAAAGTAATTAACTACCAAAGGTTAGGACTAGGACCACTGCCATTTAGGGTCCAAAGGTGTTTCTTTTCTTAAAGCTGGCTCGTTAATTCAAAGTTCAAGCAATCATTCTTACCCAGAAAAGCTATGAATCAACTAAGGATTTCAACAAGATAAGAAGCTTAATAATAGGTGAAAAGATCCAAAACCTATAACGATCATGGTGGTATGCTTTGTGCTGACTTTTTAGAGGGTGTAGTCGTAAAGTGAACAAGTAACTCATCAGACAAACCTGGAGGGGTGTAGTCATAAAGTGACAAGTAACTCATCATACAAACCTTGACCTTAACACAACACCCATGCTTCGGACTCCCCTTCTATCACAAGTATGGGTGTTGTATAGAGGTCAAGTATGCTTAGTTACTTGTGTTATGACCTCAATACAACTCCCATATTTATAATGTGTTATTAAAAAAAAAAGGCTAATTACACTTATGTTACATGAAGTACCATCAAATTCATAATTCGACTCCCAAAGAATTTGGGCTTACAATTTACTACATCAAGTACTTAATTTGATACAATTTAGCCCCCAATTTTTTGAATCCGGCCAAAATTGGCCAGAATACCCGACCCGGCCAAGAATTCGATAGGGTTTTATGTATTTAATATAAGTTGACCGTGTAAATATACGATTTGACTTAATTTAAAAAATGGCTATTTACAGTTCCGTTATATCAAGTACCATCATATTCATGATTCGGCCCCCAAAAAGAAAAAGAATAAAATTATTAAAAATTAAAAATTATAAACAAATTATAAATATAATAATTATTAGCCCTTTAAAAAAAGTAACTAATACCGTAGAAATAAGGTATAAAATTATAAATACGATTTAAATTTAGAAATAAAATTATAAACACAATTTGTGAAACTTAAGTTGTGATATAATTTGTAAAATTTAAGACCTAAAATTTATAATTTATGATATAATTTATAATTTGCAAAATTTAAGTTGTAAAATTTATACATACAATTTGTTAAATTTAAGACGAAAAATTTATAATTTATGATATAATTTATAATTTACAAGATTTAAATTATAAAATTTATACATACAATTTGTTAAATTTAAGACGTTAAATTTATAATTTATGATATAATTTATAATTTACAAGATTTAAGTTGTAAAATTTATACATACATTTTTTTAAATTTAAGACGTAAAATTTATAATTTATAATTTGCAAGATTTAAGTTGTAAAATTTATACATACAATTTGTTAAATTTAAGACGTAAAATTTATAATTTATAATTTGCAATATTTAACTTGTAAAAATTATACATACAATTTGGTAAAATTTATAATTTATAATTTGCAAGATTTAAGTTGTAAAATTTATACATACAATTTGTAAAATTTAAGACAAAAAATTTATAATTTATAATTTACAAGATTTAAATTGTAAAATTTATACATACAATTTGTTAAAATTTCGAAATTTGAAGAAACAAAACAATTTGAAGGATTAGAGAAGAGGGAGAGAGGAGAGAGAGCAAATGGGCCTTTTTTTTTCTTTTTTCTTTTTTCTTTTTCAATTTATAAAATTAAAATTATAATTATTTATAAATAAAATTTATAAAATTTAAGTTGTGATATAATTTATAAAATTTATACATACAATTTGTTCAAATTTCCAAATTTGAATGAACAAAACAATTTGAAGGATTAGGGAAGAGGGAGAGAGGAGAGAGAGCATGAGTCATTTTTCTCTTTTCAATTTTTTCCTCCTTTTGTATGTTCTTCCAATATAAAAAGGGTATTATTTAATTAATTAAATTTTTGTCACTTTTGTCAATTGTTTAAAAGTTTAATTATTCGTGTTAAAAATATAATTTGTATGTTTAAAAGTTTATTGATTTTTTGGTAATTAAGTCTTTTTTTAAATTTTAAAATAAAAAAAATTATATTTGGTAATCTTTGTATTAATATTTAATTTTAATAATTTAATATATAATAATTATTTATAAGGATTTATACAGATTTAATATGTCAAAATAAGTATTTATACAAATTTTATACTAATTAGGTACTTGATGTAGTAAATTGTGAATTTGGTGCTACTTGATGTAACATAAGTGTTATTAATTCGTATTGTATACGTTATCTGGCCGTAAAATTTTGTATTCCTACCAATTTTGGTCGGATTATGAAATTGAGGACTAAATTTGTTAGGTTTACTAGAAACAAGTATATGCAATCAAATCACATAAATAAAGCGAAAGTTAAGTATAAACGGATTTTAAAATTTTCTTACAAACCATAAACCAAGATCATTCTTGTGCTTGATTATCAATCTATAAAAGAGTAGGAGAAACAGAATCATTCCCTTGAAGATTCAAGCTTCCTTAAGTACAAGTTCAACTCATATTCCTTTGTGCTCTCCTTGAATACGCGGGTTTGGTTCATTCCTTTGATCAGCGTTAGACACACAAGCGTTTGGCCTCTAGAGATGATACACCAAAGAAGAACAAGAATTAAGAAGAATGGTGTTTTGGCTCAAACCCTAGTTTTCCTATCTCTATAAAAAAATGGCGTACTCTCCAACAATTAAAATCACTCATCTTTTTTATTTGATATAAGACTTCTCTTATAAAGATATCAGTTAACCCTTTTTAATATAATTAAAATAGGGAATTATTTAATTAATTAAACTCCTTTAATTAATTCGGCTCCCTAATCTTATTAGAGATAATTAATTAAACTCTTTTAATTAATTTGGATCCTAATCTTATTAGGAATAGATTAGAGTACTTATATTAAATTAATTCCTAATCTCCTTTAGAAATTATAATAATAATAATAATGATAATAATATTAATAAGACTCATCTTATTAATTTATATTTAATATTTTCAAAATATTAAATAATAAATATTAAGTTATTTAATTTTATTCTATCATCATAGATTAAATTAAATACGCTTAACATATTATTACGATTATGCCATTAACTTCTTAAATAATTATTCTTCCTTTTTATGGTGTGACCCTTTAGGTTCTCCATATTAAACTGGTTGTGAATAAATCAATTAGAACAATTCTAATCTTATTTAAATAAATAAATTAAACTATTAATTTATTTAAATAAATAATATTTATTCTACAATAAGAATAAGCCTCCTTAGCGATCAACGAATTTTCAGATAATATAGATTTTAACATTAATCATAAAAGAACTTTTGAGTAAATAGTTACCGTACAATTCATTCCTTCCACCATACAATGTCTCAATTAAATATAAGACATGGAATTACTGTCAAGTCCTATTTTATTTAATTATATGTATTTCGATTCCTAAATGCACAACTCCTAATGAATGCAAATTAGAAACTCATTTTTAATTTCATTCTAATTTCATTCCACCTTGGCCAAGGATTCCTGGGTTGTCATTTGTCGAATCGCATAGGACATATCTTTTCTTTTACTAGAAGTGGTAGATTCTTTATTGATAATTCATTATCTCCATATATAACTTATTACACCCAAGCATATCCTTTGATATATCCTAAGGGTCTTAAGGAATAAGTCAAAGTGTAAATAATTATATACAAGATACTATGATGATCTCAAGTCTAAGGATTACTTGTACTACTATCACTTCAGGAATTCCTATTGACAGACAAGTAAAACTGTAAGAACCGTGAATTTCATGAATAAATATTTATTCTGATATAAAAAGAAAATAAGTATTTATTTGAATATAAATATTGATATGTGTGAGATGAGTAATTCATTAATTCAAATTGAGTTTATAAGAATTGAGAAAACTGTGGGGTTTATGATAAGCTCGAAGAATGCCTTACGATAATGAGAATTATGATGATTTAATTAATTAAAGAAGGAATTAATAAGTTAATGATTAATTAATAATATATTGTTAATTAATTGTTAATATGAGTAATAACATATTAATGAATAAATAATTGATTAATAGTATATGATTAATGTTTGATCAATAAATTGCTAAGGGTAATGATAGGTAATCATATATCATATAGTAACTACATCTATATAATATAAAGTATAGTTTGACATTGTGATATGACTATATAATATGGAAACTATATAGTAAAATGGAATAAATTATAAGTTACATAAATAATGCTTATGTGACAATATGTATGTGTGAGAACATTAAAGATGTACTTTATGTATATTAAATCAATGAATTGCAAATTATAATTATTTCAATAAGTAAGTCTAATTGGAATAATAAAGTTTTAAAGATATATTAAATTATTAGAGACCAATTAAATTGTGTCCATACATGTTTCAAATATTAATTGGACTAGATTAATGTACATGAATTATATGATATGTGTACATATATAATCCCTAACCTTTAATTTTGTAATAACATTTAGCTATCAAATGTGGAATGATAAGCCAAAAAGAAAATAAACCTATGTGTATTAGTAAACATTTCGTTACTACACCTCAGAACAGACTTCTTGTCCCAAAATCAGTGACTCAACAGTGCTTCACAGTAGCCTAACTTTCATTGTTGCGGGTGAACTCAGTTCCTCAGTCTAGCTAGCCATGATGAAGAAGGGTGTAGGTGATGGGAATGGTTGATAACTATTGTACCAACTCTTGATTATCCAATGAATTCTTCTTCCATCTCTTGGTTTAATTCCTTATGCAATGGCTTTGTATGGGTAATGTATTCTCTATATATAACAACCTCTTCTTCTCATTTCTTAGTTGCTAGAAAAAAATCTTCTGATAAGTCTATAAGAGTGTGAGAGTACTGAATTATTAAGCCATTGGAGGTTGGAAGTAAGAGTTAGCAATTTCATATCACAAAGGTAACATTACTGCTAAAAATGTTATTAATTTTGAGTTTTGTTGAATTATTAGAAATTCATGAATTCTTTGTTAATTGGTATGAAATGGCATGTCATTGTGTTGTCTAAGTTTGTATACATGTCTAGGAGCTTTGCAGTTGGTCTGGTCACAGGTTTAACAATGTGAGTGTTGAGGCTCTGCAGAAGCAGAGCCATTTTTTTGCCTTTGGACGAAGTGGTGCGACCGCGCCACTTCTATAATATTACACCACGCGGCCGTGCGGGTTGCCTATCTTGAAAACTGATGTTGGTTCCTTATGTTGTTATGAGCATGCTATTTTGGTTTGAATATGCATGTAGATGACCCTAACCTATGGAATGATGTTGTTTAATATATAGTAAGTCATTGTAGCTTGGTTTAGTATGTATTCAAAGAAAACTTGAAGATTTGAAAAACTAAATTTGGTGGACATTGTGTAGGGTATGTTCTGATTTTAGGTACAAATGTATCAAACTCTAATATGCTTTGACATGTGACTAATATGTTAGTTTATATTGTTGGAGATAGTATAGACTATTCAAGCATGATTTAAAAGGAAATTGCAAGTGAAGGACTAAACTAGCTATGTGTAAATGAATTATGTATACACTAAGTTTTGAACTTCAAAACATGCTATTATGATCTGGTTACATTTATACATAAGCACGAAAGCGTGATATAGAATATGTGAACTTAACTTGCATGATTGAATAAGTTTTGATGACCTATTAATGGAAACTTAAAGTTTCAAATACGAACTTGATAAACTATATACACTTTGAGTTAGGAACTTATGAGCATGCTTATGTGGTCTAGTTATGTATATATGAAAGTATGATGTAAAGTAAGTGAAGTAGCTTTGCATGCATGGTTGATTAACATGAGATTTTCGAGAAAGAGACTTTTGGACCATCATGATAAGACATTGTATGCATCTAGACATGATTGATATGTGCATCCATCTAGCAAAGTATGTTGTGAACAAGTCAAGCATAGTTTCAAATGAATTCTAAAGAAGTAAAACTATGTTAATTTGGAATACATGGGTAGAATAACTTGAGCATATATATTTAAGGTTTATTAACCTCATTATGTGGTATAATGGTTAAACATGAGTAGCCTATTGAAAAATGGTTCCATTTAGCCTTGTCGAAATAGAAATTTTTTAAAAAACAAAATCATAACATTAAAAGTATCTTGGAATGGCCATAGAAGAGACCAAACCTAATCATAAACATCATGTCATGTATGATTCTGCAAGTATCATCACATGTGTATAAGGTTGTGCAAGTTGGGCCATGCTTCTGTTTTCTCAGCTCTGTTTAAACTAGGAGCAGCGCGGCTATGCTACTCCCTAGTTCAAATCAAGTGCGGTCGCGCCACCCTGCAATGAAGACTACTTATTCTGTTTGTGATCTGAGATGTTATGCATGCTTATATTATTATCTTAACCTGTAATATATGACCAGTACATTATCCAATGTGTCAAGAAGCATTCTAAAGATAGAATCATATACTTAATAAGTGTTATAAACTTTCAAACGTAAGTCAAAGGATGATTACGAATTATGTCTTAGAAACTGATTTTGTGTTATATGTATATAGGGTACGTAATGACTTACGTATAGGATTGTACGATTAAGTTAAAATCGTATGTGTATGATAAATTTACATATCGAGTCTGTGTATCGGATGTACATAACTAATGAATATCATATATACGTAATTATTTTATAATAGGGTTCGAAAAATGTTGATAAGATATACTTTGGTAAACTACGTTTGAGGCAAGTATCTAAACCTTATCTCTTTGATGCAAATATCTTAACCTATGCATTTATTGTATGCAAGGAATCTATGATTACGCAAGTTTCCCAACTTACACAACTTTGGATGTTGTGCAAGTTCTCGAACTTCATTTGATATTAAATGCAAGTTTCCTAAGTTCTTTACATTGTATATATTGTATAACCGAATTGTTGCCATATCAACCAAATTTATTACTATTCAAAAATCAGTGATATTTTGACAATTGTTGCAAGCATTGAACTTATAGTTCTTGAATGAATTATAAAAGTTGTCTAAGCCATTGATTCGTCTAGACCATTATCGTATGATAGAAGCTATCCAAACCAAATTAACTTGATGCGGACTCTTATAATTGACTGAGATGAACAACCCTCTTGAAGGGGAAACTATATAATTGTCTGGAGACCGACGTGCGCACATGAGTATGATTAAATGTTATGCATAACGTAGGGTACTTTAGGTTATCACCTGTTGTACTCATTTTTGTTGGATTATCAGTATATTACTGTTAATTCTAGTAGAAGTTCATAGTCCTTAATGACTGCTCAGTATTCATTACTTTGAAATCTTGAATTGATTAAGCGTTGAATCATATTGATATCTTTTTGTCCTTGGCAACTATTATTGAGAACCATTGATACTTCTTGCTATCCTTGAACTATCATTATTGTTGTACCCTGGAGAAAATAAAACTATATTGAGCACCTTTATTGTTGTATTATTTGCTGAGTAAACTTGTTGCTCATTCTTGCTTTCCCTAAAAACATTTTAGTTAAGGCAGAGCAAGGCGGACCTTCAGGCACTGATAAGAGCAAGGGCAAAGCTACGGAGTAGTTCATATTTGTCTAGAAATATTATGATTATGTTAAGACATATTGTGTTATGTATTAGTTATGGCTAATCTATGTTTAAGTTATGTAAGAGATGTTTTAAGTTATGAAACCTTGGGACGTGAATGATTATATTAAATAAATGTAATCTATTCTGTTATTTTCGTTGCATGAGTTATTATTTAGTTAGTAGATTTGTAGCACGTGGCGAACCGAATTCAAGGCATGAGTGGTTTGAATTTGGGGCCGTCACAGGTTGGTATCAAAGCTGTAGTTATAGACCTTAGTAGCGAGAGTCCTTAGATTATAACTTAGAAGATAGAGAGGGATGAAACTCATGTAGAGTTTTCCTAGGAAGAGACTTAGTGTGTTATGGAATTAAATTTAATTCTATACAATGAACTTATGTTTTAGTTAACATCCTAATGGATTTGTTGTTTGCTTGTCTTGTGTTTGTGGTTGTAGGATGACTGACATGGGAGGACCTAGTAGAGTGGTAGAGGAGGAGTCCCATGACATACACATGGTGTATGAGGCACCATTGATAGCTGAGCCCATTTTGATAGTGGCTCTTATCGATGATGATGATGAGGAGGAGGAGATGAATCCATTTACCAAAGAGTCTGATCCAGAGGACGAGCCTATGGAGGGCGAGCCTATGGAGAATGAGCCCATAGAGGACTCTGATGAGCCTACATTCGAAGACCGGATGTTGAGAGAGTACGAGGAATGGATCCTAGAGTTAGACTGCAGAGTCCAGGAGCTGGAGGCTGAGGCCCAAGAGAGGGTGTGACGCCCCCAAAATAGGTATACATCACCCATCTTGAGTCACAAAATATATGGTACAGAATACAAATACAATCTTAAATATACAACATGAGCTGTGAGTTTTAATACAAATATTATCTTCTAGACAGTATTCAAACTCAAAATAAGTCCTCAATACATTTATTATCACACTATTTCATAGAATAGTGAGGACTACTAATGCTATCATCTGGACCGTCAGTCCGTTTCCTGACTAGTCCCCGCTACGTTCTCATTTCCTGAAGAGAACAATGAAAGTAAAAGGGTGAGCTCAACTAGCCCAGTAAGAAATATTATGATTAAGATAATGCAGAATAAATTATCATTAGCCTTCAACAATGTTAAACTGATAAAATACAATAGACATCAAGTTTAACTGCAGCGGAACAAGCAATTCATTAAAAGAGTCAAGTAGAGAATAAAATCTATTATCTTTTATGATTTAAAAGGTTTTTCATCACTTTTATTGCTGAGACTCAGCTTAATAAATAATCCACATCATCCCTGCACTACGGCCAAGGATATTCATTAGTATCACAACCATAAATTATCCATGCACTACGGGCCAAGGACATTCGTGTATTCATCAATGGTCATGATCATGCCAACAACTGTCCATCAATGCACTACGGGCCAATAAGGACTTTTACCATATCATTTGTAACATTACGGTCATGATTATACCGAATAATTCTTGGTCATAATCATACCAAGTCCATCTATGCACTACAGGCCACTGATGACTTTCAACATAATATAAACATGAGAATGATGACAATGATATAAGAATTCAATAAAACAAGTTCAAGAATTAATTTATTCAGGAACCAATAACGTCCAAATTGTCAACATGATACTGCTTTGTGGAGTAAAATTCAAGAATGCTCAGAAGAATATTTCCATGAACATATACTGGATGAAGCACAAATATCAAGGATATTCCACTAATTTCATGGAGTATAAAAGCCAAAACTTTAACCAGCTGAGTATAATAAAGAATGGAATAACAAAAGAAATTACCAGGCATGCGATAGACCGTACAGACAGGTTATTTCAACAGAATAATAAATAATGGAACCAGGTCGTGCGTAAACGCACCGACAGGATATTCCGACAGAATAATAAATAATGGAATCAGGTCCGCCGTAAACGCATTGACAGGATATTCTGACAGAATAATAAATAATGGAACCAGGTCCAGCGTAAAACGCACAGACAGGGTATTCCAACAGAATAATAAAGAATAGAATAACAGAAGAATTTCACCAAGTATAGGGTAGCCCGCGTATACAGGTTATTCCAACAGAATAATAAATAATGGAATAACAGAAGTTCTCTTCATGAATACAAAAGAAATAATACCCCTTACCGTAAAAGAAACTGGATATAAGAGTAGGGAAGTAGCATAATACTTTTCTATAGCTTCTCTATAATTTCTCTCTCTAGAGTTTCAGTGAATTCGTAAGAAATAATGAAGGAATGAGCTTCTATTTATAGGAGAATGGAAGGGGGTTCATGGACGAAATAATTTTGCAGATTCAATTTCAATCAACCATTCATAAAAAAAAACAAAACAAAAAAAATAAAATATAATATATATATATATATATATATATATATATATATATATATATACTTTCAATTTATATATATCCATATTATATATAACCCACTTGATTTTTTATCCCCCCCCCCCCGTAACCAACATCAATCCCCCCCCAAAATCACTTTCATCATATATATATATATATATATATATATATATATATATATATATATATACCAATTATATATATATTCACACACAATATTCACTTTCCCACCCACACATCACTTTCACTACACTCTTACACACACACACACGCACCATACACACATATCTTACACCCATCACTTTCATACTATCACTTTTTCACCATTTTCCACTCACACACACACATTATACACATCATATACATATATATATAAATTCCATCCCCTTTACGTAACTCCCTCCCACCCCTATTTTAAAAATTAGTTTTTCAACATATATGGACCCCACATGTGGCCCCCACCTTAAAAAATTTTCTACCGATTATTTTAAAAAATAGGTAAATGGGGGTCTATAAAATAAGCAAAACTGAGTAACGTCTCACATAAATATCAATAATCAATATCGTGTGCTACTATGCAACCACGCGTATTACTGTACTTTTACTACCGAGTAGTTCAATAGTATTAACGGTAAAACTTCCGCCGTTATTTTCAATAAAAATATTTTTGTCGTTTTCTCAATCCGATAATAATTCCGTTGTGGGGTCCACCAATGATTGCGCCGTTGTACGAATATTCCCTGCTAAAATGAATATTCCCCGACCAATCGAATATAATATAACAACTTACATACTTTGTAAAATTTATAAATACTACTCACAACTATAACATTACATCAAATCCACACCATAATATTTAAAAAAAAAATATTTCGAGAAATGTAAATCTTTATTCATAAAATCTTGGGTCTCACAATCTCTCCTCCTTATGGAATTTTGCCCTTAAAATTTACGTACGTACCTGGTATGTCGAACAGATGAGGACACTTCGTCAGATTCTAACTCTTGAGGCATAACCTTTAAGCGCAGAATATATTCCAGGATTTTAACAGGTACATCTTCATACGTTAAATCATCCGCTATTTCGTCTAGTTCTAACTCAATAATGTTGTTCGGGTCTTCCACATATTTACGTAACATGGATATGTGAAAAATATTATGAACACGAGACATACTTGGCGGTAAAGCTAGTCTATAAGCCACAGTTCTTACCCGATCGAGGATTAAAAATGGGCCAATGAATCAAGGATTGAGCTTTCCTCTCTTTCCAAGTCTTGTAACTCCTTTCCATGGAGCAACACGTAACAACACATGATCTCTCATATCTAATTTCACGTCCTTTCGATGAAGATCAGCATAACTCTTTTGTCGATCTTGTGAGGTTTTTATACGTTGTCGGATCGTTTGAATCTTTTTCGTAGTCATACGAACCAACTCCGGTCCCAACAACGTTGCTTCACCCACCTCATCCCAGCATACTGGAGAATGACACTTTCTTCCATACAACGCTTCAAATGGAGCTATGCCAATACTTGCTTGATAACTGTTGTTGTAGAAAAACTCCACTAATAGTAAGAACTTGTCCCAACTTCCCTTGAAGTCAAGGACACAGAGTCTTAATAAATCTTCAAGAGTTTGAATAGTCCTCTCTGATTGTCCGTCAGTCTGAGGATGATATGCCGAACTAAATCGTAAATTCGTGCCCATAGCTTTTTGCAAACTAACCCAAAATCTTGAAGTGAATCTTGGGTCTCGATCAGAAACTATGGATACTGGCATACTATGCAGTCTTACACTCTCGTTTATGTACATACGAGCAAGACGTTCAAGTGTATAAGTTTCTCGTATTGGTAAAAAATGAGCAGACTTGGTCAATCTATCAACAATGACCTAAATTGCATCTATGTCTTGAGAAACCTTGGGAAGACCAGTAACGAAATCCATGGTAATGTGCTCCCACTTCCATTCTAGAATTTAAAGTGGTTGCAATGGACCTTTTGGTACTTGATGCTCCGCCTTGACTCGTTGACAAGTTAGACACCTTGAGATAAAAAACGCTATTTCTCTCTTCATATTGCTCCACCAAAATGTATGACGAAGATCATGATACATTTTAGTACTCCCAGGATGGATTGCAAATAGTGTGTTGTGCGCCTCCATCATGATTTTATACTTTAACTCAGGATCATTAGGAACACAAAGTCTGGAGTTGACTCGAAGTATTCCTTCATCATCGATTATTGCTTCTAGAATAACGCCCTCTTGAATCTTCTTCATTCATCTGCTCTGAGTATGTAGCTTGAGCGGCTTTAACTTTATCGATTAAAGTCGATTCTACTCGTATATTCGTTATCTTCACGTGGGTTCGTGGAGTCTTCAACTCTATCTCCATCCTTTGCAAGTCACACAAAATGGGCCTTTGCGTTGACAATATCGCACTCATACCCGCATATGATCTTCTACTCAATGCGTCAGCTACCACGTTCGCTTTTCCAGGATGGTATTGGATAGTATGATCATAATCTTTAATAGCTCGAGCCAAAGTCTTTGGCGCATGATACATTCGTTTTAAGTAAAGAAATATTTGAGGGTTTAAGAAATGAGTTTTGTACTAGGGTCAATACAAAATTCAATTTTACGCTCTAGGGTAGGCTAGGAAGTTTTCAGGAATACATCAGGAAATTTATTAACGATAGAAATATCATTCAAAACTGTGACTCTTATCCAAGACTTGGATAACACGTCACATTGATACCTATCAACTTGCCATTGTTATTCACAATGTCTCCTACGAAAAGTCTGGCTTCGGTACATTCCACATAAGGAAGTCAACAACAAAAGGATCGGGGCTCTTTAATTATGGCTTAATATGACAATGATTGACTTTAGTGGTTTGGTTACTTTGAATTCGCATAACAGGTTGGTTAGGAGTATGAAAGCTAACAACCTTACAAAAAGCATGATGAGTAGTTAACCAATCGATTCCTAAAATCACATCAAAGGCAAGTATTTTCAAAGAGATACGATCGACAGGTATCGTGAAAGTGTTGATTTGAAAAAGATTTATAAATAGTGGAGGAAACGAAGGTTTCTCCCAACTGAGTTTAAACAGATATATCAAAGTCTAACTTCTCCGGAGTTAACTTCAAACATTGAACACAACTAGGTGAAATAAAAGAGTGAGTAGAACCGGTATCTAACACGGTATAGATTTCGCTAGAATTTATGTTAAGCTTACTCGTGATAACTTCATTTGGGTTCCTTACTTGTTGGGAAGTCATGACAACCGCTCTCCTTTGAACTACCCGGCTTTGACTTGTCTGGGGTAGCATTTGGTGTCATCACTATCGTTGGAATTGACTTTTCTATATGACATATTCCACCCTCAACTGCTTCATCGTACTCCTGATTCATGATCTGAATCATCAATCTTTGATCCATATCGAATTGAGATTGACCACTCTGTACAGGGTAACTCAAAACTCGATGTTGGGTTCTTCCAATTGCTGTCCAAAAAGAGAAATGTATATCATCTATTTTAGCCTCTTTGGATCGGACGTCTCTTTCTACAATATCAACAAGTCGTGCGGCTTTTACCCACGCATCCTTCATTCTCACTCGTTCAGTTGTTTCTTCTTTCAGCTGATCCTTGATATTTGAATTCTTAGATTCCAACCTTAATATCTTACACTCTGCCAAAGCGTGATTTTGTTCGAGCATCACATATCGGATAACACAATTTTGAATTGTTGCATCCCTTTGTTCCACGACCGCTTGCCGTTCTTCAACCTGTTCTTCTAACTCACGACTATGATCTTGCAGTTCTACATTTTGATCAAAAATTTCTTCTAATAAATTCTCCTCAGGTTCCTCTTCTTCCTCACTCTCAGTTGCTACCTCTGCGACTAGCTCGGGTGCAACTATTAATTCTTCCCACACCACATGTATATCTCTAATTCCTTCTTCGCCAGATATTACATTATCCTGGTTGGTGATTAGATGTGTCTCCATGGTCTCATTCACTCCATTGTTGACTTTTTCAGCTGTCATTTTCAAATACTGCCATAAAACAAAAGTTAATTGACATGTAACATATTATCACTGTACTCTGACTGACCAATTAAATACCAAATAAACTTAGGTAGATCATACTACCGAAGGAATTTCCCGTCTCTCCCCTCCTAGTTCTGGTCTCACATCTTAGCCAGAGATCATATCCCTAAGCTTTGATACCAACTGTGACGCCCCCAAAATAGGTATACATCACCCATCTTGAGTCGCCAAATACATGGTACAGAATACAAATACAATCTTAAATATACAACATGAGCTGTGAGTTTTAATACAAATATTATCTTCTAGACAGTATTCAAACTCAAAATAAGTCCTCAATACATTTATTATCACACTATTTCATAGAATAGTGAGGACTACTAATGCTATCATCTAGACCGTCAGTCCGTTTCCTGACTAGTCCCCGCTACGTTCTCATTTCCTGAAGAGAACAATGAAAGTAAAAGGGTGAGCTCAACTAGCCCAGTAAGAAATATTATGATTAAGATAATGCAGAATAAATTATCATTAGCCTTCAACAATGTTAAACTGATAAAATACAATAGACATCAAGTTTAACTGCAGCGGAACAAGCAATTCATTAAAAGAGTCAAGTAGAGAATAAAATCTACTATCTTTTATGATTTTAAAAGTTTTTCATCACTTCTATTGCTGGGACTCAGCTTAATAAATAATCCACATCATCCCTGCACTACGGCCAAGGATATTCATTAGTATCACAGCCACAAATTATCCATGCACTACGGGCCAAGGATATTCGTGTATTCATCCATGGTCATAATCATGCCAACAACTGTCCATCAATGCACTACGGGCCAATGAAGACTTTTACCATATCATTTGTAACATTACGGTCATGATTATACCGAATAATTTTTTGTCATAATCATACCAAGTCCATCTATGCACTACAGGCCACAGATGACTTTAACATAATATAAACATGAGGATGATGACAATGATATAAGAATTCAATAAAACAAGGTCAAGAATTAATTTATTCAGGAACCAATAACGTCCAAATTGTCAACATGATAATGTTTTGTGGAGTAAAATTCAAGAATGCTCAGAAGAATATTTCCATGAACATATACTGGATGAAGCACAAATATCAAGGATATTCCACTAATTTCATGGAGTATAAAAGCCAAAACTTTAACCAACTGATTATAATAAAGAATGGAATAACAAAAGAAATCATCAGGCATGCGATAGACCGCACAGACAGGTTATTCCAACAGAATAATAAATAACAGAACCAAGTCATGCGTAAATGCACCGACAGGATATTCCGACAGAATAATAAATAATGGGACCAGGTCCGACGTAAACGCACAGACAGGATATTTCGATAGAATAATAAATAATTGAACCAGGTCCGGCGTAAAACGCACAGACAGGATATTCTAACAGAATAATAAAGAATGGAATAACAGAATAATTTCACCAAGTATAGGGTAGCCTGCGTATACAAGTTATTCTAACAGAATAATAAATAATGGAATAACAGAAGTTCTCTTTATGAATACAAAAGAAATAATACCCCTTACCATAAAAGAAACTGGATATAAGAGTAGGAAAGTAGCAGAATACTTTACTATAGCTTCTCTATAATTTCTCTCTCTAGAGTTTCAGTGAATTCGTAAGAAATAATGAAGGAATGAGCTTCTATTTATAGGAGAATGGAAGGGCACTGTGCATGGACGAAATAATTTTGCAGATTCAATTTCAATCAACTATTCATAAAAAAACAAAACAAAACAAAACAAAATAAAATATTATATATATATATATATATATATATATGATGAAAGTGATTTGGGGGGGTAGGGGATTGATGTTGGTTATGGGGGGGATATATGGATATATATAAATTGAAAGCATGTTTATATATATATATATATATATATATATATATATATATATATATATATATATATATATATTCACACACAATATTCACTTTCCCACCCACACATCACTTTCACTACACTCTTACACACACACACACACACACCATACACCTATCACTATCATACACACATATCTTACACCCATCACTTTCATACTATCACTTTTTTACCATTTTCCACTCACACACACATTATATATATACACACGTCATATATATATATATATATATATATATATATATAAATTCCATCTCCTTTACGTAACTCCCTCCCACCCCTATTTCAAAAATCAATTTTTCAACATATATGGGCCCCACATGTGGCCCCCACATGTGGGCCTTACCTTAAAAATTTTTTTACCGATTATTTTAAAAAATAGGTAAATGGGGGTCTATAAAATAAGCAAAAATGAGTAACTTCTCACATAAGCATCAATAATCAATACCGTGTGCTACTATGCAGCCACGCGTATTACTGTACTTTTACTACCGAGTAGTTCAACAGTATTAAAGGTAAAACTTCCGCCGTTATTTTCAATAAAAATATTTTTGTCGTTTTCTCAATCCGATAATAATTTCGTTGTGGGGTCCACCAATGATTGCGCCGTTGTACGAATATTCCCAGCTAAAACGAATATTCCCCGACCAATCGAATATAATACAACAACTTACATACTTTGTAAAATTTATAAATACTACTCACAACTATAACATTATATCAAATCCACACTATAATATTTAAAAAAAAATATTTCGAGAAATTTAAATCTTTATTCATAAAATCTGGGGTCTCACAGAGGGAGTCCGAGTTCCAGAAACTGAGGGACGAGGACCACCAGAGGAAGATAGTGATACAAAAGTTGGAGGTGGAGATTGTCCACCGCAAGGAGGCAGGGATCCATATGGGGACTCAATTTCACAGGTCGGTGTCTCGAAATGTAGAGTTGGCTGGAAAGCTGGAAGAGATGGAGCAGAGAGAGTTGAGCGAATGGACGAAAAAGGAGGCTCTCCGTACTCAGCTAGAGTTGAAGGTAGTGGATAGGATCCACTTCGAGGAGAAGTGGAAAGAAGCCAATAATAGGGCTAATGATTTAGAAGATGAGGTGAGATGCAAGAGGAGGAAGATGAACAAGATGGGCTATGCTTTATGCATGGCCATAGAGAGATTGATTGACAGTGTATATAATTACTCAGCAGAGCAGGGACAGACCCGGCATACCATAAGCCGAGATTTGGTGGTGCACATAACACAGAAGGAATACAAGAGCTCTGTGGAGCAGAGGATGATAAATTAAGGTCTAGGTGTTAGTAGTATAGTAGTAGTAGTTGGTAGTCATTTATGATTTGTTATTGTAATCCCAATCTTTTATGAATTATGGGATAATTATGTAAACCCCAAACTTTTGAAGAAAAAAAATGTTAGAGGGGTAGTATGTTAGTGGTTGTCCCCGTCTTTTGTGATATTATGGGATATGTGTTGACATTTATAGAAGTATGCTAAGAATAATCATGTTGATGTAATGATTTGGCATATGAATATAAATGATCTTATTCTAGAAACGTGTTATAAAATTTTATTCCCTTTTCATTTGTGAAATGTTTAAGTAGTACAATTAGATAATAAAAATGAAAATTTTGTGATGCAGAAAAATGCCGCCTAGACGTAGACTAACCACACCAGAAAAGTTGGTCAATGATGAGAGAGGACAAGTAGACCCTATACAAATACTAGTAGATTTGTTAGGGGAGACTCTTAGGGGAAGAAACGAACCAGTACCACCTAATCTCCAGGCGGTACCGGTTACAAACCTTAAGGACTTTAGGAGTGTGGGTGAAGACTAGAAGACGGTGTTTTCTACCTACATGATGAGAGGCGAGGCGAACTATTGGTGGGAGACAAATCAGCAAAGAGAAGGAGAAGGGATAATAGCATGGGAGAGATTTAAGACTTCTTTTTCAAGAATTACTTCCCGAAAAGCATGAAGAACAAAATGGAGGTGAAGTTCTTAGAACTTAAGCAGGGAGATATATGACGGTGGCACAATATGCGGCTAAGTTCAATGAACTAGCCCGGTTTGCAAAACACTAGGTAGGAGATGAAGAGAGGAAAGCTAGACATTTTGAGCAAGGGCTAAAACCTTGGTTGTTCAACAAGGTGTCAGTTCTTCAAATCGATTCATTTGTAACATTACTGGAAAAGGCTATTATTGCAGAAGGAGGTAGTGAAGCCTTGAGTTTGTACAACAAGGAGAAGAAATGTAAGAACACGGGAGGAAAAAGCCGTGGAGGAAGCAGCAACAGGGGAAGCAATCCCAGAAAGAGGAAATGGGAGAATAACAACAACAACAAAAATCACAACAATCAAGTGGGGAGGTTTCGTGGAGAATTTAAGAAGAGGGCTGAGGGATGCTCGAAGTGTGGAAAGAATCACCAGGGCGAGTGCTGGAAGGGGCATAACACTTACTACAACTGCGGTCAGGAACGACATATTTCACCGAACTACCCGAAGCCCAAGAAGATTAAAGGTTGTTACGCATGTGGCTCAACGGACCACCTGATTAAGGATTGCCCAAAGAAAGGGAGCGGTGGAGGAAGTAGCTAGCAAGGGGGAGGCAACAAACTGATGATTGGCGGACCAACACAATCCAATCGCCCAATCGCCAGAACCTTTAACATGACCGTCCAGGACACAGTAGCTGTGAAGGACGCTGTGTCAGGTATTATCCCGATCAATAATATAAATGCCTATGTATTATTTGATTTGGGTGCCTATTCTTTTGTGTCTGAAGAATTTACTAGTCAACTTAATTTACCCCGAGAACAATTAGAAAATTTTTTGAACATAGAAGTTGCGAATAAGGAAGTAATCCATGTAGAATATGTTTACCAAAATTATTGCGCAAACATTAGAGATCATGAACTAAGCGTAGACTTGATTCCGATAAGGTTAGGAGAGTTTTATGTAATATTGGGAATGGATTGGTTGTATAACCATGCGGCGATAATTGATTGTCAGAATAAAAGTGTAAACCTTCAGACTCCAAATAAGTCTAAGGTAGTGTTTTATGGTAGCTCATTGTTTAAGCAATCGTGTTGTCTTACGATGTTGCAGGCCAAGAAATTGTTAAGGAAAAGATGTGTAAGTTATTTTGCTTAAATTGTTAAGGAAAAGATGTGTTAGGGAATAGAAATTAAGGATATATCTGTAGTGAGAGAATTCCAAAATGTATTTCCAGACGATCTACCTGGTCTTTCGCCAGATAGAGAAATCGAATTCGTAATAGACTTATCACCAGGAATGACACCGATCTCAAAATCTGCATATCGTATGGCGCCAATAGAAATGAAGAAATTGATGATACAATTGCAAGAGTTACTAGATAAGGGCTACATCCGGCCGAGCGTGTCTCCTTGGGGAGCACCAGTGTTGTTTGTTAAAAAGAAGGATGGATCGATGAGGCTCTGTATCGATTATCGAGAAGTAAACAAAGTAACAATCAAGAATAGATATCTATTACCAAGGATAGATGACCTTTTCGATCAACTAAAGGGAGCGAAGTGTTTCTCGAAGATAGATCTACGGACGAGTTATCACCAGTTGAAGGTCCGGGAGGAGGACATATCAAAAATGGCGTTCCAAACTCATTACGAATATTTTAAATTTCTGGTGATGTTATTCGGGTTGACAAATGCTCCGACAGCATTCATGGACTTGACGAACCGAGTTTTCAAGGCATTCTTAGATAAATTCATAGTAGTTTTCATCAACGATATCTTGATCAACTCAAAGATGGAAGAAGAACACGCCGAACATCTGAAGATGATTTTGGAGACGCGTGTTCAATTCTTAGGACGCGTGTTCAATTCTTAGGACACGTGGTGAATGAGGATGAAATTTTAGTAGACCCTGCAAAGGTAGAAGCAGTGAGTAATTGGGAGCAGCCAAAGATGCCAACTGAAGTAAGAAGTTTCTTAGGGTTAGATGGGTACTATTGAAGATTTATCCAGATTTTTCTAAGATAGTAACCTCGTTGACTAATCTAACGAGGAAGACGGTAAAGTTCGTGTGGACGGACAAGTGCGAAGAAAGTGTTCAGGAGCTAAAAAAGAGGCTAAGAGAAGAGCTTGTATTATCATTACCAGATGATACAGGAGGATTTGTGGTGTATAATGATGCGTCGGACAAAGGACTTGGTTGTGTGCTAATGTAGCATGGCAAGGTCATTGGGTATGCATCACGATAATTGAAGGATTATGAAAAATGATACCTTGCTCACGACTTAGAGTTAGCGGTAGTAGTTTTTGCGTTAAAGATTTGGAGACATTATTTGTACGGAGAGAAATGTGAGATATACACGGATCACAAGAGTCTTAAATATATCTTCACACAGAAGGAGTTGAACATGCATCAGAGAAGGTGTTTAGAATTAATCAAGGATTATGACTGCGATATTCTTTATCACTCGGAAAGGTAAACGTAGTAGCTGACGCGCTAAGCAGGAAAGGAAGGGAGAAGTAGTTTCAACTAACAACTCAGGAAGAGTTAATAAGAGAAATGGAGAAGTTGGAGAAATTAGAGATAGAAGTAAAGGGATCGGGGAGGTCTAAAGAAAAATTGTTTGCAGTAGAAGCTCATCTAACCTTGTTGGACAAAGTAAAGGAATCACAAGAGAAGGATGAAGAGTGCGAGAAAATCAAGAAAAGGATCACAGAAAATGAGGATGAGAGATTCAAAATGGATAAAAATGATATTTTGAGATTCGAAGGGAGAGTGTGGGTGCCAGCGGTAACCGAGTTGAGGGAAGAAATTTTGCACGAGGCACACAATGCAACATATTCTGTTCTTCCAAGAGGCACAAAAATGTACCGAGATTTGAGGCAACATTTTTGGTGGCCCATTCTGAAACGAGAAATCACTGAGTGTGTTAGTAAATGTCTTACTTGTCAATGGGTCAAAGCAGAGCACCAGTGACCGAGTGGTTTACTTCAACCATTGGAAATTCTAGAGTGGAAATGGGAGCACATTACGATGGACTTTGTGGCGAGACTTCCAGTCATGTAGAAAGGTTTTGATGCCATTTGCGTTATCATAAATCGACTAACAAAGATGGCTCATTTTCTACCGATAAAGATCCGATATAATTTGAATCAGTTAGCGAGCCTGTACGTAAAGGAAATTTTTTCACGACATGGAGTGTCGATGTCAATTGTCTCTGATCGAGATCCGCGCTTTATGTCAAAATTCTGGAAAAGCTTATAAGAGAGGATGGGCACACAGTTGAGGTTAAGTACTGCTTATCATCCGCAGACAGACGAACAAAGTGAGAGAATAATACAAACGTTGGAGGACATGCTTAAAACTTGCGTGATGGACTTCAAGGGAAGTTGGGACGATCACCTACCCCTAATGAAATTTGCATATAACAATATTTATCATGCGAGTATAGGCATGCCACCGTACGAAGCTCTTTACGGGAGAAAGTGTAGAACACCGTTGTGTTGGGATGATGTCAGAGAATGAAAGATGTTGGGACCAAAATTAGTTCAACAAATCGCCGACGTAGTGACAGTGATAGAGCCAGACTAGTAGCTGCACAAGATCACCAGAAGAAATACACATATTTGCATTGTCAAAACCGTGACTTTGAAGTCAGAAGTTATGCAATCATGAAAGTATCACCCTGGGAAGGGAAAATACGATTTGACAAGAAGGGAAAATGGAGTTCGAGGTTCATAGGACCATTTGAGATATTGAGGTGAGTGGGCGAAGTGGCATACAAAGTTGCATTACCACCTGAGTTGGAACACATCCATAACGTATTTCACATTTCCGTGCTGCATCCGTATAAGCCTGACTAAAAACACGTAATTTCCTACGAGCCCATTCAAGTGGAGAAGAATGTGGCATATGAAGAGATTCTTGTCCAGATATTAGATAAGAAAGAGCAGACATTAAGTGTGATGCCCCCAAATTTGGGTTACCTGACCCCCGAGTTTGGTGTTCACAATCCACAATATAATAACATTTAACTACCCTTTTAAATATAAATAAAAATACATAAGTCCCAGGTCCACTAACCTTAATATTTACAAAAATACCCCTTAGCTATACAAAAAGGGTTTACAATACAATACATCATAATAATAATATTGTCCGTCATAACTAATTTATAACTATGCCTTTTCCTTTGTTCTTCTTCGCAGCACCTTCTGCAACTTCGTCCCTAGCTGAAAAGTTTTATTTAGCAAGGGTGAGCAACAAGTTTGCCCCGCAAGTTAAGACATAAAATAAAGTTATAGAAATCAATATCAAGTCTTCTCACATTCTACGTAACAATAACCTGATAATGAAAGAGTACAACACTTTCAAGGTTTTCTATGATATTCAAATGAATAATCAAGAATTAATTCTACGAAATAGCAAAGCGGAATGTTTTTCAGATTTATACTGAGCGATCTATTGGATCTTAAACTTCTCTTCTCGAGTAACTATCAATGTTATACTTTGATATACCCAGGTGTATCAGATAACCATAAAGATTAAATCATACCCCTCTGCAAGTATATAAAGTGATCAACTTTATTATACCCTATATTATGCATAATACTTAATCGCGCACCAAAGCCGAATATACGACCAATAAAATATTCCCTTTATATAAAAGGTTGTTCTTCTCAGTCTCAGAATTAAGATTTTGATTTATCAACGAAATACTGTGATTTCAATTTCTAATTACTTCTCGATCTAGCCGAAATAATTGACATCGATTTGTCAATAATAATTGAATTCTCTTCTCGAGCCTATCAAGTTCTAACAAATGTTCGTCTAGCCAGAATGATTAGCTAAGACATTTCTCAACATAATTCGACAATAACAAAAATTATCTGTACTGTCAATTCTATCTTCTACGGATATGAATATCCAATAGCAGTTATTCTACAAATGTATATTTTCTGAATTAGTAATTCAATTTGAATTATTAAACATGCACTAACTGTGAATAATCAACAATAATTTCCCTGGACATGGTATAATTAGCAATAATTAACCACTATAATAATTGAATTAATATAACTCAAGGTTGAGTTAGGAAACTTGCCTCTTCCGCTGATTACAGCTATACAGTAAACTTATCTACTTTTGAAAGACCTATAACCAATAATATCGGTCTCACAATTAGGACAATATTTCATAACACGTAACACTGTAATTCACTGTCAAACTTCTCCTAGGCACATTACCACATAGCCACATCAGTGTTTATAACTTATATAAACACTTATCAAGTCTAACTATTTCGGTCTGGTTGGACTTCCGTCCATTCTAGGTGTTCTGGTCACCTTACCCAACAATTAACATAGTTATTGTCAATTAAGTTCGGGTTCTAAGCTTCAATATTAATTTAGATAAGTCAATTATCATTAATAATATTTTTCGGAAGCTTTTAATAATATTTAAACAATCATTATAATTTATAATAATTTTTTAAACACTTAAATCATTTTTAAATGATTTAATTATCAAATAATCTTATCATAATTAATATTTATTAATATAAAAATATTAATAACATACTTGTCAAAATATTAGAGTTATTGTTAATAACTTAAAATATTTTTAAATCATCAATATTCTGTTTAAATGATTTTTAAAGTAATTAAACTCATTTTTAAATCATCACCATTAGTATTTAAATATTAATAAAATTATTATCCAAATATTAAAAGTCATTAATTATAACTTAAAATATTTTTAAAACATTTTTCTCATTTTTTAAAATGATTTTTAAATTAATAAAATCATTTTTAATTCATTTATTTAATATAATAATTAAATAAATCTAATATCATTAATATTAATTTATTAATGAGAATTCTCCAAAAAAATTGAAATATATATTTTATAATTCAAAATATTTTCCAACACTTTATTCTTATTTAAAATGATTTTTAAATCAATAAAATTATTTTTATCTTATTTATTTAATTTAATAATTAAATAAATCTAATATCATTAATATTAAATTATTAATAAAAATTCTCCAAAAATATTAAAAGTTACATTTTATAACTCAAAATATTTTTAAATACATTATTCTTATTTAAAATGATTTTTCAATAATTAAAAATTATTTTTCTCTAATTTATTTAATACACTAATTAAATAAATTAAATAGCATTAATATTCAAATAATTATAATTATTAATGAAAAATATTCCAAATAGTCAGAAAGTATTTTTCATAATTTAAAATAATTTTTAAAATCATTTTTGGTAATTTTTATAATTTATTTCTATTTTTAAGCAATTTTCGGTAATTCAGAAATTCAAAAATTAAATAAACCGTTGCTAATGGCCTTTAGCGACACTTGTCTGTTGCCTTTGGTGTTCTTGGCTCAAGAACACTGACAAAGTCAATGTTCAAGGGGTCATGTTTGACCGGCTTTGATTCTCAGTATGTTTATGTTCTGGGCTAAATTAAACCTCGATTGTGTAGTATTTATGTAACACTACACTAATCAATTATCATCTAGGTCATAACTCATCACAACAAAAAGATCTAGCCATCCAAAGTCTCTGTCAGAACGATCCTGGGTTTTTCAGAAACCTAGGAAGCTCAACTGGTCATTTTCTAGATCCTTTTAAGTTAGGTCCTGTTCATGATTCGAGTGATTTAATGGTTCAAAGATGTAGTGCTTATGTCAAGGAACAATAATATAACAACATATCAGACAAACAATAATACAATCACAAGTTCTTAACCGGTCAAAGTCTGTCAGAGAAACGTGTTCTTCCCATTTCTGAAAATTCCAGAAATTGCAAATCAGGGTCGAGCTGCCTAGTTTGACCACCTTCTCTGATCAAAATGTTGATGTTTTAAGAGGTTTAAAGACCCAGATCTATAGTCCAATATGTAAGCTATATCATGTATTCAACAACATCAACAAAACACAAACAACCTGACAGATCCAGCCCTCACAAAACGTTGTCAGACTCTGTAAAAGGCTTTCTGGGTTACCCAGAAAGTTCATGGTCATGCCCGGTCAACGGGATTTGACCATGAATAACTACCAATCTAGACATCTGATGGTTGTACTACCACTTCCAGATTAAAAACAACATAACAAGCTACAGATTCAAAACTTAAAACAACTAAAATCATTAACGAACAAAGATCTATGGCCACTGACATTAGCTTGTCAGACCACAACCCATGTTCTGGGCAGTTTTTTGGAAAACACTATTTTAAAGCCATTTGATGCTATGGATCCATCATGGATCATCATAGATTAACTAAAAACAAATTCTAACACAAATATAAACACATATTCACAAAAATTTTCTTAGCAACATGGATCAAAAATAAAAAATTAGATTTATACCTTTTCTTGAATAATCTTAGATCTTGGCTCTCCAATCTGTTATTGGTTGATCTAGGGCTGTATTTACGACTGATATACTTAGCAAATTTCAGAGCTTTGGATGGGAGAGAGAGTTGGTGAGAGCAAAAAAGCAAAATGGTAAAGTTTTGTACATTTTCTCTCTCTCAAATTCTTTTATATTGCTTAGATGCATGAATGGTCTAATGTTGCTGTCAAAAGGAAGTTGATTTGCTGATATATTTATGTAAAGTCAATATATTAGGTTACCTACTAAAGGTGTTGGCAAATATTGCAAGTTACATAATTAAAAGTCCAAAAAGGATATTTTGGTCTTTTTCCTTCCAATTTTAATGGCATGATAGTCAATTGTCATACCCTTAGGGTTTAACCCTTAGGTTCTATCCCTAAGGTTTTAAATCATTAGTTTCCAAAATTTTCTAATTAGGGTTTTTAATTAAAAAAATTAAAAATGTTAAATTACAATTAGGGTTTGTAAAATAGAAATTTAGATACTAAAATATAATTAGGATTTTCTAATCATATCTTAAGTTTAATAAACACCTTATGCTTGCCAATTAGGATTAAGGTTTCCTAATTAGGGTTTAAGATTCTCGAATATGAAATTAGGGTTTCCCAGCGTATAATTAGGATTTTTAACTGTACGTTAGGATTTTTAAACCTGAGGTTAGGGTTTCTAATCCCTTATTAGGGTTTATTAATTTTAAACCTTATCTATTCAATTATTGATCAATAATCTCTTCGGTACAAACAAATACTCATTAATATAATTATTTTAATTATATTTTCTATCGAATCCCTATCCGGACTTACGGTTAGGGTTTCTAATCTTGATAAGCACAACTCTACTCTAATTTTATTAGTTAATACACAAATTGACCTTCTCGAGACTCGTATCACAGATACTTGTCACAAAATTGATAATCAATATTAATATTAATTAAAAAAAAATTTATTCGTAAAATTTTGAATATTCGAAATCCCGGGTTATCACATTCACCCCTCTTTAAAAGGATTCCATCCTCAGAATCACCGCTTTCTTATTCTCTACAATCTTTTAAAGCTGTATCATCAATTCATTTTTATCAACACAACATTAAATTTTGTTTCAAATTCTAACATGTGACTTGAATCTTTAAAGAAAACATTTCACAGAAATATCTAACTCATAATACTCGCGTAATTTAAGTATTAAGTGAAATCGTAACCTGCTGCCACTTCCTGAGTAGCCACTGCATCCAGCGCCGTCATGTGGAATGTATGGGCCTTTGGTCTCCCTTGCTGTGCAAATCCTCGAATTGTCAAGGTTCTGCCACCGGGTCCCTTGTTGACACTTTCCTTCTCAGCATTCCTCTTCGAACAATTCTGAACCATATGATCAGTTGATCCACAGGCAAATTAACCTTATATCTTCTTCGGATTGGGACAATTGGGTGACATGTGCCGCTCTTGTCCGCAATTGTAACAGACTCCCTTCTTTTTCAGGAAAACTCCAGCATGGTTTTTCCCATAATTTGAACATGGCTCCATTCCTTTCCTATTATCTTCTGTTTTATTACCCGACTGGGTATTCTCACTCTATTTCCTCTTATTCGGATTACTGCCACCACTGCTTCCACCATCATTTGTCTTCTTCTTCTTCTCTTGATGAAATCGAGATGCAGCTTCGCTCCCTCCTTCAGCAATTAACGCCTTCTCCATCAAAGGCGCGAAAGTATTGATCTGTAATACTGCTACCTTATTGAATATTCCCGGCTTCAGTCCGTTCTCGAATCTTCTCGCCTTTCTCGCCTCTGTGTCCACCTGATGAGGTGCAAATCTAGCCAACTCGTTGAATTTGGCAGCGTATTCTGATACCGACATGTTGTCCTGCTTCAATTCTAGAAATTTAACTTCCATCCTGGATTGCATACTCGGCGAAAAGTAGTTCTCAAAGAACAACTCTTTAAATCTGGTCCATGCCAACACAGCTGTACCAGAGCTTGCTTGATTAGTCTCCCACCAGTAATTGGCTTCTCCCTTCATCAGATAAGTTGCAAAAGCTGTCTTCTGCTCTTCTGCCACACGCGCAATGATGAATGCTTTCTCCATCTCCTTTACCCATGTTTGGGCTTCAATCGGATCTGTAGTCCTTTTGAATTCAGGTGGTCCTACCGCTTTAACGTCCTTAAAGTTAGCCAATCTATCAGCTGGCTGATTTCTCGCTCTTCTTCTTGCTGGAGCCCTATTTTCCATAGCTTCGACTATCATATCTACAAAATTATGCATTGGGTCTGCTTGACCTCCTTCGTTATTCACTGACTGTTCTTCTCGTTGGTTTCGATTCTGTCGTCTAGGCGGCATGATCTGATTGAAATAAAAATCTTATATTAATTCTCGTTCTCTACACAGATTCTTAATACCATAAGAATTCAACACATAATTCTCATATATAAACGAATATTTATTCAAATAGCACATAGTACATATAGTACTTAACACATATTACTATCCCTTTAAAATAATTTTAGGATTAGCATACTCAACTTTACAAAAAGTTGCCATTTACCATATTCACATATCTAATACCAGTTCATCAAACTTACCACACTTATGAGTTCAGTAACTTGCCACAATTATATGAGTGTATGAACTTATCCTAGTCAGACCTTTGGCGTCCATTCGCTGAGGGGTTCAGAACATTTCATATAATTATGAGTCATTACCTTACCATAAGTATGAGTTTTAAGAACACACAAATTAATCTTAATCTTATATTCATATATAAAATAAAGATTTTATTCATAAAACATATATATATTTACATATACTTAAACATCATTCTCGATATTACAACACTTAATATCAGAAACTTCTACCAAAAGATACTATTACATATATCTAAGTTGTCTACCGACCACTCCCTTCACCAATCTTCTTCTTGTTGGGACACTTATTGAATTCGTGACCCGTTCTCCCACATGAGAAACACTTCCTCATATTCGGATTAGGACAATGCAAAAAAATATGTCCTTCCTGCTTACAGTTGAAACATACATTCTTCCGCATCATGCATTCACCAACGTGAGTCTTTCCACACTTGATACAGACTTGCTTCTTCTTCGGGTTTGAATTTTTAGAGTTTTCACTGTCTTTTTCCCTCTTTCTCTTCTTCTTGTCCTTCTTGCTGGTTCCTTCAGACGATCCACCACCTTTAGCCTTCATTCTGTCCACCTGCACCTTCAGCTCGTCATGTTCTTCAGTCATTTCGCGTAACGCTCGCTCCGTCTTCTATAACTCCTCAAGAAGAAACACTTTACTTCGGAGTTCCTGGACTTCTTTAAATAGCTGATCTTGTTCTCCAACTTTGATCTTATTCTTTAACTCCACCTTAGCTTCTTTAAACTCCGCCTCCTCATCACTACTCAGATACATCTCGGGATAATCGTCATGATCACTCCCAAGATTGACCATAGGTTCATCTTCTCCCAACTTCTCAATTGATTCGCTTTGCGCTGACACCTCGACTTTTGGCACTAGTGCAACAGCCACTGGCATCTCCGTACTTATCTTATCTTCTCTCGACATCCTATAATCAGTTTAAACAACTTGATTAGTACTTTATCAGTACAAAATTCTCACACTATGTGTCCACATATCTCACTATTGATGCACTTCGGTAATCCCTCACTTAAAACTCTAAATGAGTTTTGTCTATCTCGCTTATAGTTATAATCCTAGGGTTTTTCCCATCCCACTTAAGGTTTATAACCTACAGCTCTAATACCAACCTATGACGCCCCCAAATCCGGGTTACCTGACCCCCGGGTTTGGTGTTCACAATCCACAATATAATAATATTTAACTACCCATTTAAATATAAAAAGAAATACATAACTCATTAACATATGTTGTTAATAAATAAGTCCCAGGTCCACTAACCTTAACATTTACAGAAATACCCCTTAGCTATACAAAAAGGGTTTACAATACAATACATCATAATAATAATATTGTCCATCATAACTAATTTATAACTATACATTTTCCTTTATTCTTCTTCGCAGCACCTTCTACAACTTTGTCCCTAGCTGAAAAGTTTTATTTAGCAAGGGTGAGCAACAAGTTTGCCCCGCAAGTTAAGACATACAATAAAGTTATAGAAATCAATATCAAGTCTTCTCACATTCTACGCAACAATAACCTGATAATGAAAGAGTACAATGTTTTCAAGGTTTTCTACCATATTCAAATGAATAATCAAGAATTAATTCTACGAAATAGCAAAGCGAAATGTTTTCCAGATTTATACTGAGCGATCCACTGGATCTTGAACTTCTCTTCTCGAGTAACTATCAAAGTTATACTTTGATATACCCAGGTGTATCAGATAACCATAAAGATTAAATCAAACCCCTCTGCAAGTATATAAAGTGATCAACTTTATTATACCCTATATTATGCATAATACTTAATCGCGCGCCAAAGTCGAATATACGACTAATAAAATATTCCCTTTATATAAAAGGTTGTTCTTCTCAGTCTTAGTCTCAAGATTTTGATTTAACAACGAAATATTGTGATTTCAATTTCTAATTACTTCTCGATCTAGCCAAAATAATTGGCGTCAATTTGTCAATAATAATTGAATTCTCTTCTCGAACTTATCAAGTTCTAACAAATATTCGTCTAGCCAGAATGATTAGCTAAGACATTTCTCAACATAATTCGATAATAACAAAAAGTATCTGTACTGTCAATTCTATCTTCTACAGATATGAATATCCAACAGCAGTTATTCTACAAATGTATATTTTTTGAATTAGTAATTCAATCTGAATTATTAAATATGCACTAACTGCGAATAATCAACAATAGTTTTCGTGGACATGGTATAATTAACAATAATTAACCACTATAATAATTGAATGAATATAACCCAAGGTTGAGTTAGAAAACTTGCCTCTTCCGCTGATTATAGCTATATAGTAAACTTATCTGCTTTTGAAAGACCTATAACTAATAATATCGGTCTCACAATTAGCACAATATTTCATAACACCTAACACTGTAATTCACAGTCAAACTTCTCCTAGGCACATTACCACATAGCCACATCAGTGTTTATAACTTATATAAACACTTATCAAGTCTAACTATTTCGGTCTGGTTGGACTTCGGTCCAATCTAGGTGTTCTGGTCACCTTACCCAACAATTAACATAGTTATTGTAAATTAAGTTCGATTTCTAAGCTTCGATATTAATTTAGATAAGTCAATTATCATTAATAATATTTTTCGGAAGCTTTTAACAATATTTAAACAATTATTATAATTTATAATAAATTTTCAAACCCTTAAATCATTTTTAAATGATTTAATTATCAAATAATCTTATGATTATTAATATAAAAATATTAATAACATACTTGTCAAAATATTAGAGTTATTGTTAATAATTTAAAATATTTTTAAATCATCAATATTCTACTTAAATAATTTTTAAAGTAATTAAAATCATTTTTAAATCATCACCATTAATATTTAAATATTAATAAAATTATTATCCAAATATTAAAAGTCATTAATTATAATTTAAAATATTTTTAAACTATTTTTCTCATTTTTTTAAATGATTTTTAAATTAATAAAATTATTTTTAATTCATTTATTTAATATAATAAGTAAATAAACCTAATACCATTAATATTAATTTATTAATGAGAATTCTTCAAAAATATTGAAATATATATTTTATAATTCAAAATATTTTCCAATACTTTATTCTTATTTAAAATAATTTTTAAATCAATAAAATCATTTTTATCTTATTTATTTAATTTAATAATTAAATAAATCTAATATCATTAATATTAAATTATTAATAAAAATTCTCTAAAAATATTAAAAGTTACATTTTATAACTCAAAATATTTTTAAATACATTATTCTTATTTAAAATGATTTTTCAATAATTAAAAATTATTTTTCTCTAATTTATTTAATACACTAATTAAATAAATTAAATAGCATTAGTATTCAAATAATTATAATTATTAATGAAAAATATTCCAAATACTCAGAAAGTATTTTTCATAATTTAAAATAATTTTTAAAATTATTTTTGGTAATTTTTATAATTTATTTCTATTTTTAAGCAATTTCTGGAAATTCAGAAATTTAAAAATTAAACAAACCGTCGCTAATGGCCTTTAGCGACACTTGTATGTTGCCTTTGGTGTTCTTGGCTCAAGAACACTGACAAAGTCAGTGTTCAAGGGGTCATGTTTGACCGGCTTTGATTCTCAGTATGTTCATGTTCTGGGCTAAATTAAACCTCGATTGTGTAGTATTTATGTAACACTACACTAATCAATTATCATCTAGGTCATAAGTCATCACAACAAAAAGATCTAGCCATCCAAAGTCTCTATCAGATCGATCTTGGGTTTTCCAGAAACCCAGGTAGCTCAACTGGTCATTTTCTAGATCCTTTTAAGTTAGGACCTGCTCATGATTCGAGTATTCTAATGGTTCAAAGATGTAATGCTTATGTCAAGGAACAATAATATAACAACATATCAGACAAACAATACCGGTCAAAGTCTGTCAGAGAAAAGTGTTCTTCCCATTTCTGGAAATTCCAGAAATTGCAAAACAGGGTCGAGCTGCCTAGTTTGACCACCTTCTTTGATCAATATGTTGATGTTTTAAGAGGTCTAAAGACCCAGATCTATAGTCCAATATGTATGCTATAACATGTATTCAACAACATCGACAAAACATAAACAACCTAACAGATCCAGCCCTCACAAAACGTTGTCAAACTCTGTAAAAGGCTTTCTGGGTTACCCAGAAAGTTCATGGTCATGCCCGGTCAACGGGTTTTGACCATGAATAACTACCAATCTAGACATCTGATGGCTGTACTACCACTTCCAGATTAAAAACAACATAACAAGCTACGGATTCAAAACTTAAAACAACTAAAATCATTAACGAACAAAGATCTATGGCCACTGACATTAGCTTGTCAGACCACAACCCATGTTCTGGGCAATTTTTGGAAAACACTATTTTAAAGCCATTTGATGCTATGGATCCATCATGGATCATCATAGATCAACTAAAAACAACTTCTAACACAAATATAAACACATGATCACAAAATTTTTCTTAGCAACATGGATCAAAAATAAAAAATTAGGTTTATACCTTTTCTTGAATAATCTTAGATCTTGGCTCTCTAATCTGTTATTGGTTGATCTAGGGCTGTATTTAGGACTGATATACTTAGCAAATTTCGGAGCTTTGGATGGGAGAGAGAGTTGCTAAGAGCAAGAGAGCAAAATGGTAAAGATGAAGATAGAATTCAAGACTCCGGGGCCCATGCAATGATGTCAAATATACGTATAAAACCAACTTTAATCGAAAAAGTTAAAGTTGCTCAAGCCACAGACCCGGAGCTGATAAGTATGAAGAAGAAAGTGCAAGAAGGTGCTATTCAAGAAGCAAGAATCGATGAAGAAGGAATACTTCGAGTCCACTCCAGACTTTGTGTTCCTAATGATTCTGATTTGAAGTACAAGATCATGATGGAGGCACACAATACACCATTTGTAATCCATCCTGGAAGTACCAAAATGTATCGTGATCTTCGATATACATTTTGGTAGAGCAATATGAAGAGAGAGATTGCAAAGTTTATCTCGAGGTGTTTAACTTGTCAACGTGTAAAGGCGGAGCATCAAGTGCCTAAGGGCCCATTGCAACCACTTGAGATTCCGAAATGGAAGTGGGAACCCATTACCATGGATTTTGTTACGGGTCTTCCCACGGTTTCTCAAGGCATAAATGCTAATTGGGTTATTGTTGATAGATTAACCAAGTCTGCTCATTTCTTGCCGATACGGGAGACGTATTCCCTTAAACGTCTTGCTCGTCTGTACGTAGATGAGATTGTGAGATTGCATGGCATGCCAGTATCCATAGTTTCGGATCGTGACCCAAGATTCACTTCAAGATTTTGGGTTAGCTTGCAAAAAGCTATGGGCACAGATTTACGGTTCAGTTCGGCGTACCATCCTCAAACGGACGGGCAATCAGAGAGGACTATTCAAACTCTTGAAGATCTATTAAAACTTTGTATCCTAGATTTCAAAGGAAGTTGGGATAAGTACCTACCATTGGTGGAATTCTCATATAACAACAGTTATCAGGCAAGTATAGGTGTGGCTCCATTTGAAGCATTATATGGACGAAAGTGTCGCTCTCCAATATGTTGAGATGAGGTAGGAGAAGCAACATTGTTGGGACCCGAGTTGGTACGTATGACTACGAAAAAGATCCGAATGATTCGACAACGTATACAAACGGCACATGATCGACAAAAGAGTTATGCGGATCTTCATCGAAAAGACGTGAAATTTAGTATTGGGGGTCATGTATTATTGGGTGTGGCTCCATGGAAGGGAGTTACAAAATTTAGAAAGAGAGGAAAGCTCAATCCACGATTTATTGGTCCATTTCAGATTCTTGACTGAGTAGGAAATGTGGCCTACAGACTCGCGTTACCTCCAAGTATGTCTCGTGTTCATAATGTTTTACATATATCTGTGCTTCGTAAATATGTGAAAGACCCAAACCACGTCATTGAGTTAGAACCGGACGAGATAGCTGAAGACTTAACGTACGAGGAGGTACCTGACAAGATCTTGGATAGGAAAGAGCATGTCCTACGTACAAAGGTCATACCACAAGTTAAAGTTTTGTGGAGGAACCATGCTATTGAGGAAATGACCTGGGAGTTAGAAACGAAAATGAAAGCGAGGTATCCTCATCTTTTCGAAACACCAGGTACGTACGTCAATTTTGAGGAAGAAATTTCATAAGGAGGGGAGGTTGTAAGACTCCAAATTATTAATAAATAAAATTTAATTTCCTCTATTTATTATTTTGAAATAGTAAGGGTTGAATTAATTAATGAGGTTAGTTATGGGTAAAATGCGCAAATATTTTAAATAAGCAAGTGGTTATAAAATATTCTTCCTGTCGGGGAATATTCGTATGACGGCGCAGTCTTTTGTGGGCCCCATAATGAAAAATGATTGGATGAAGAAAACGACAAGTATAAATTGTTTATAAATAACGGCGTAATTGTTACCGTTAATACTGTTGGAATACCCGGTGGTTAAAGCACAATAATACGCGTTGTTGCACAGTAGCACACGGTATTGCACCAATTATTGATTCTTACGTAAGAAGGCACTACTCAATAATTGTTACAGTAATTACTATTCAGTATTTTATTTTATTGATTCAATAATTGCTGCGTTGATATTTTATATTATTGTTATTTCAATAATTGTCACTACACAGTATTTTCTATTATCGAAAAAATAATTCATACTATCTGGATAATATTATTAGATAACATTATTGGCAATGTGTAGAAAGTTCTGTCTAAGGAGAGGTTTGGTCACCTAATTGCGCGCCAGTAAGGATAAATCCTTATTGAAAAGCCCCCTCTTTCCTGGGAACTGCCTGGTTATCAGTATTGTAATTCTATAATATTATTTATGAATAATTAATTATTGATTTATATGATGAGGAAAATATTCATTTTATGTGGATATAAATGGAAATTTTTTTTAAAGTGACAATTGTTGAAAATCGATATTTTATCTTTTCTGATAAAATAATATTTTATTATATTATTATAATATTATAATGATGATATCTTTATAATGAATGTGGGATATATGAGTATATGAGGAGGAAGAGTATTTTTGTTGCATTAAATGATTAACATATGTTTTGTGTGTCGGTGGACCCCATTTTTTGACTGAAATTTGATTATAGCTTGTAAAATCGCCCGTTTGTGGATTTCGGTCAATTTTTGTTTAGAATTTGGAAAAATTTTCTTCTGTAAAGTTGTAGATAATGAAATTTTCCATGAAAAAGACATGTGGTTTGAATTTTTCTGACAAAAGGGCTATTTATTATGAATTATTGAAGTTCTGAAGTTCTGAAATAATTGATTTTTGGAAGTTCTATTTATTTTTATTAATAAAAACGTTTTTTACATTTTGAAAGCATCATGAACATGTGCTAGGGGCTGATTTCAGTTGCCAAAGGTGTACGTAAGAAATTTGTATATATATATATATATATATATATATATATATATATATATATATATATATATATATATATATATATATATTAAATTTTCCGCTTTGGTGTTATAAGCATTTTCCTATAAATAGGGTGCTTAGGTTAGATTTGAAAAACACACCAGAAACTCAAGTTTTCTCTCGATATATTGAGCGTATTCTTGTGAGTATTTTAATACTTTGAGTGTTGCTATACGGTGCAAGTTCAAGTCATAGCCTATATCCGGTGTTTCAACTAGAAGTACTATTTTTATGAGGTAAGGGATGTTATTTCTTCTTAAATGATATTATTTTCTTCAATATCATTATGCCAAAGTATTAATCTGAATTTTTTTTTATCAAATTTAGAACTTTTTGTGTCGGGGTTACTATTCACGTATACGGCACTATTCACGTATACGGAACTATTTACCGAAAAATAAAATTTTCTTCTTTTTATCCAAAATATCTATTATGGATACTAGCTTTGATTGTATCCATGTTTTGATCATTCTTGAATTTTAGTCCACTATAATTATTTATGAGGTATTTTTGGACATGGAATAGCTGAAATACGAATCCTTAATATTTATTATTTTGTTTCACTGGATTCGTTTTCTTTAAAATATTTTTCATCATCCTCAGTCCTAAATGATGATATAATTGAATGTCTTTGGCCTGTAGTGCAAAGATTAATGATTTCTGATAAATATCTTTGGCCCGTAGTGTAAAGATGAACAGGTGTTTAGATGAACTTGACCAACTGGTGAATATCTTTGGCCTGTAGTGCAAAGATGAATATTTGATTTCAGATATATATTGATTTATGTTACAGGGATAAAATATTGATGATGGACTTTTAAATTCATATATAATAGTAGATTTCATTCTCTACGTAACTCTTTTATGAATTATTGTTTCCGCTGCGAAAATTGAATTAAAACTTGTTGTCTATTGTATTCTATTAGATTTTTTCCTGTTGAAGACTAACGATAATTTGTTTTATATTATCTTAGTCATAATATTCTTTACTGGGCTAGTTGAGCTCACCCTTTTCCTTGTTGTTCCATTTTTCTTCTCAGGAGGCGAAAATGTAGCGAGTACTAGTCGGGGTGTGGAATGATGGTTCTAGAAGTGGTTCTAGTAGTCCTAACTATTCTGTAAAATAGTGTATTAGTAATTGTAATGAGGACTTATTTGAGTGTGGATATTGTCTAGATGACAATATTTGTATTTAAACTCAGTTTTTTATGTTGTATTAATAAAGTTGTAGTTATTTCTGTACCATGTATTTTGACGACTCAGAATGGGTGTTGTATACCTATTTTGGGGGCGTCACATTTGTACTCTTTCTCTCTCTCAAATTCTTTTATATTGCTTAGATGCATGAATGGTCTGATATTGCTGTCAAAAGGACGTTGATTTGTTGATATATTTATGTCACAAAGTCAATATATTAGGTTACCTACTAAAGGTGTTGGCAAATATTGCAAGTTACATAATTAAAAATCCAAAAAGGGCATTTTGGCCTTTTTCCTTCCAATTTTAATGGCATGATGGTCAATTGTCATACCCTTAGGGTTTAACCCTTATGTTCTATCCCTAAGGTTTTAAATCATTAGTTTCCAAAATTTTCTAATTAGGGTTTTTAATTAAAAAAATTAAAAATTCTAAATTACAATTAGGGTTTGTAAAATAGAAATTTAGATACTAAAATATAATTAGGGTTTTCTAATCATATCTTAAGTTTAATAAACACCTTATGCTTGCCAATTAGGATTAAGGTTTCCTAATTAGGGTTTAGGATTCCCGAATATGAAATTAGGGTTTCCCGACGTACAATTAGGATTTTTAACTGCACGTTAGGGTTTTTAAACCTAAGATTAGGGTTTCTAATCCCTTATTAGGGTTTATTAATTTTAAACCTTATCTATTCAATTATTGATCAATAATCTCTTCGGTACAAACACATACTCATTAATATAATTATTTTAATTATATTTTCTAACGAATCCCTATCCGGACTTAGGGTTAGGGTTTCTAATCTTGATAAGCACAACTCTACTCTAATTTTATTTGTCAATACACAAATTGACCTTCTCGAGACTCGTATCACAGATACTTGTCACAAAATTGATAATCAATATTAATTAAAAAAAAATTATTCGTAAAATTTTGAATATTCGAAATCCTAGATTATCACATTAAGAAATAAAGTTATATCTTCTGTAAAAGTACTTTGGTGGAACCACGACGCCGAGGAGGCCACGTGGGAATTAGAAGATAGGATGGTGAGGGATTATCCCCATCTATTTGTGTAACCTTGTATCAATTCTAAGGACGAAAATTTTATAAGGGGGGAGGATGTAAGAACCGTGAATTTCATAAATGAATATTTATTTGAATATAAATATTGATACATGTGAGATGAGTAATTTAAATAAATCAAATTGAGTTTATAAGAATTGAGAAAAGTGTGGAGTTTATGATAAGCTTGAAGAATGCCTTGTGTGACACGATTAATGAGAATTATGATGATTTAATTAATTAAAGAAGGAATTAATAAGTGAATGATTAATTAATAATATGTTGTTAATTAATTGTTAATATGAGTAGGGGTGAGCAATTCAGTTATAACCAAAAACCAAAATCCACCTAAATTCATTATCCGAACAAATAACCAAATTTAAGAATAACTGAATTATAGAAAACCGAATTACTGAATTTACAATTAGATTAATTCGGTTAATAACCAAAATCTAGTTCCATTTTATAAAACAAAAAAAAGCATACAGTAAACCACCTTCAGATGGATATAATTTATACTTGCAGAGTTTCAAAGGGATGTAATTTGATAACCAAAAAATTCCTGTTTTAGAACATAAACCACAAGAAAAACAAGCACACCAAACTACATGTGTATTACCCAAAAAATGGGAAATAAAATAAGAAAGGAAATGAAAAGATACTTCGCTAGATTAAGCGAAACAACTTAGAAGAAAATTCTCATCAATCCAATACTAAAGATCTTCGATCCAAAGTGTATCGATTTCGTTGGCGCTCAATGGCTGGGCCGCGACAGCTGTGTATTGGGGCTGTTGTTGTTGCTGCTAAGGAGGCACCTGAGGCGGTGCTTGCTGGTGGACTGGTGGGAATACATAAGCAGCTGATTTTGGAATAATTTTATACTTTAGAAAGAGATGAGAGATCAGAACATCTGAGGGCTGAGGGTAAGATTAGATCTGAGATCTGAAATCAAGATCATGATATCTGAAAGAGCGACTAGATCATGATCATAAGATCATACTATTTTAAGGAGAATCGAGATCGAGAGTCGAGAGACTAGATCTGAGATCTGAAAGCCTTTTAGTGAAAGACGACTATTTCAGTGAAAGGTCGAGTGATGTAGCGAGAAGTGAGAGTCTCTGAGTCTGACTATGTGAGAGATAAGAGATAACTAATGAAGTAATGAGATAGAGATTAGAGAGTAATGAAGGGATGATATAATTATTTAACTTTGAAGCCTTATTATTTTATTTCTTATTCGATTATTCGGGTTAACCGAATAACATAAAATCCAAACCCAAACCTGAACCCGAAAACCGGATAAAAATTCGGATATAACCGAATTGCAAAAAATAATCAAATTTACAAGAAATTTTGGTCAAAAAATTTCGGTTCCATTCGATTTTTCGGTTATATCCATTTTTTGCTCAGTTTTAAATATGAGAAATAGCATATTAATGAATAAATAATTGATTAATATTATAAGATTAATGTTTGATCAATAAATTGCTAAGTGTAATGATAGGTAATCACATATTATATAGTAACTACATCTATATAATATAAAGTATAGTTTGACATTGTGATATGACTATATAATATGGAAACTATATAGTAAAATGGAATGAATTATAAGTTACATAAATAATGCTTATGCGACAACATGTATGTGTGAGAACATTAAAGATGTACTTTATGTATATTAAATCAATGAATTGCAAATTATAATTATTTCAATAAGTAAGTCTAATTAAAATAATAAAGTTTTAAAGAGATATTAAATTATTAGAGACCAATTAAATTGTGTCCATACATGTTACAAATATTAATTGGACTAGATTAATGTACATAGATTATATGATATGTGTACATATATAATCCCTAACCTTTCATTTTGTGATAACATTTAGTTATCAAATGTGGAATGATAAGCCAAAAAGGACATAAACCTAAGTGCATTAGTAAACATTTCGTTACTACACCTCAGAACAGACTTCTTATACCAAAATCAGTGACTCAGCAGTGCTTCATAGTAGCCCAACTTTCATTGTTACGCGTGAACTCAGTTCCTCAGTCTAGCTAGCCATGAAGAAGGGTGTGGGTGATGGGAGTGGTTGATAACTATTGTACCAACTCTTGATTATCCAATGAATTCTTCTTTCATCTCTTGGTTTAATTCCTTGGGCAATGGCTTTGTATGGGTAATGAATTCTCTATATATAACAACCTCTTCTTCTCATTTCTAAGTTGCTAGGAAAAAATCTTCTGATAAGTCTATAAGAGTGTGAGAGAACTGAATTATTAAGCCATTGGAGGTTGGAAGCAAGAGTTAGCAATTTCATATTACAAAGGTAACATTACTGCTAAAAATGTTATTAATTTTGAGTTTTGTTGAATTATTAGAAATTCATGAATTCTTTGTTAATTGGTATGAAATTACATGTCATTGTGTTGTCTAAGTTTGTATGCATGTTTAGGAGCTTTGCAATTGGTCTGGTCACAGGTTTAACAATGTGATTGTTGAGGCTCTACAAAAGTAGAGCCATTTTTTTGCCTCTGGACGAAGTAGCGCAGCCGTGCCACTTCTATAGTATTACATCGTGCGGCCGTGCGGGTTGCCTATCTTGAAAACTGATGTTGGTTCCTTGTGTTGTTATGAGCATGCTATTTTGGTTTGAATATGCATGTAGATGACCCTAACCTATGGAATGATGTTTTTTAATATATAGTAAGTCATTGTAGCTTAGTCTAGTATGTATTCAAAGAAAACTTAAAGATTTGGAAAACTAAATTTGGTGGACGTTATGTAGGGTATGTTCTGACCTTATGTACAAATGTATCAAGCTCTGATATGCCTTGACATGTGACTAATATGTTAGTTTATATTGTTGGAGATAGTATAGACTATTCAAGCATGATTTTAAAGGAAATTGCAAGTGAAGGACTAAACTAGCTATGTGTAAATGAACTATGTATACACTAAGTTTTGAACTTCAAAACATGTTATCATGATCTGGTTACATTTATACATAAGCATGAAAGCATGATATAGAATATATGGACTTTCCTTGCATGATTGAATAAGTTTTGATGAACTATTAATGGAAACTTAAAGTTTCAAATACGAACTTGATAAACTATATACACTTTGAGTTAGGAACTTGTGAGCATGCTTATATGGTCTAGTTATGCATATATGAAAGTATGATGTATAGTAAGTGAAGTAGCTTCGCATGCTTGGTTGATTAACATGAGATTTTCGAGAAATATGTTGAAGTTGAAAACCAATTTTGTTGGGAAATACCCTGTTTATATTCTGGACTTTTGGACCATCATGATAAGACATTGTATGCATCTAGACATGATTGATATGTGCATCCATCTAGCTAAGTATGTTGTGATCTAGTTAAGCATAGTTTCAAATGAATTCTAAAGAAGTAAAACTATGTTAATTTGGAATACATGGGTAGAATAACTTGAGCATGTATATTTAAGGTTTATTAACCTCATTATGTGGTATAATGGTTAAACATGAGTAGCCTATTGAAAATTGGTTCCATTTAGCCTTGTCGAAATAGAAATTTTTCTAAAAATAAAACCATAACATTAAATGTATCTTGGAATGGCCATAGAAGAGACCAAACCAAATCATAAAACTCACGTCATGTATGATTCTGCAAGTATCATCACATGTTTATAAGGGTGTGCAAGTTGGGTCATGCTTCTGTTTTCTCAGCTCTAATTTTAACTAGGAGCAGCGCAGCCGCGCCACTCCCTAGTTCAAATCAAGCACGGCCGCACCACTCTGCAGTGAAGACTGCTTATTATGTTTGTGATATGAGATTGTATGCATGCATATATTGTTATCTTAACCTGTAATACATAACCAATACATATACTTGATAAGTGTTATAAACTTTCAAACGTAAGTTAAAAGATGATTACGAATTATATTTTAGACACTGATTTTGTGTTATGTGTATATAGGGTACATAATGACTTACGTATAGGATTGTACGGTTAAGTTAGAATCGTATGTGTATGATAAACTTACATATCGAGTTTGTGTATCGGATGTACATAACTAATGAATATCCTATATATGTAATTATTTTATAATAGGGTTCGAAAAGTGTTGATAAGATATACTTTGGTAAACTATGCTTGAGGCAAGTATCTAAACCTTATCTCTTTGATGCAAGTATCATAACCTATGCATTTACTTTATGCAAGGAATCTATGATTACGCAAGTTTCCTAACTTACACAACTTTGGATGTTGTGCAAGTTCTCGAACTTCATTTGATATTGAATGCAAGTTTCCTAAGTCAAAGGATTGTATATATTGTATAATCCGAATTGTTGTCATATCAACCCAATTTATTACTATTCAAAAATCATTAATATTTTAACGATTGTTGCAAGCATTGAACTTATATTTCTTGAATGCATTATAAAAGTTGTCTAAGTCATTGATTCGGCTAGACCATTATCGTATGATAGAAAGTTATCCAAACTAAATTAACTTGGTGTGGACTCTTATAATTGACAGAGATGAACAACCCTCTTGAAGGGGAAACTATATAATTATCGGGAGACCAACGTGCGCACATGAGTATGATTAAATGTTATGCATAACGTACGGTACTTTAGGCTTATCACCTGTTGTACTCATTTTTGTTGAATTATCAGTATATTACTGTTAATTCTAGTAGAAGTTCATAGTCCTTAGTGACTGCTCAGTATTCATTATTTTGAAATCTTGAATTGATTAAGCGTTGAATGTTATTGATATCTTTCTATCCTTAATAACTATTATTGAGAACCATTGATACTTCTTGTTATCCTTGAACTATCATTATTGTTGTACCCTGAAGAAAATAAAACTATATTGAGCACCCTTATTGCTGTATTATTTACTGAGCAAACTTGTTGCTCATTCTTACTTTCCCTAAAAATATTTTAGTTAAGGCAGAGCAAGGAGAACCCTCAGGCACTGATAAGGGCAAGGGCAAAGCTACGGAGTAGTTCATATTTATCTAGAAATATTATGATTATGTTAAGACATATTGTGTTATGTATTAGTTATGTCTAATCTATGTTTAAGTTATGTAAGAGATGTTTTAAGTTACGAAACCTTAGGATGTGAAAGATTATATTAAATAAATGTAATCTATTCTGTTATTTCTGTTGCATGAGTTGTTATTTAGTCAGTAGATTTGTAGCACGTGGCGAACCGAATTCGAGACATGAGTGGTTTGAATTTGGGGGCATCAAAAACTCCATTAGGTATTCCTTAGCGAGTCACGTTCAATGAACTTATTCTCTAATAAGCACCTGCATACTTGCTTTAGTGTCTCCACACAAATGATCATGAGATCAATCATCATCATCCAATGAGCAAGTAACGTATGTACCAATCTATCCGAATTTACTAATCCCCTTTTTAGTAATCCATTGATTGGCAACAATTTAGTTTTTTAAGTTGTCTAAGAATTTAGATTTCATTAGCATGATCTCATCATGATTCTAAAAGCATTGCTAAAACTATGAGTTTATCACATATATTAAAACAACATCATGTTGATAATCAAATACCTTTAGTAAATTAATTCTTTTATTAATAAATAAATTAGATTGATTATAAATTATATGCTTTATCATCATACATGATTGGCTTGTATGCATACTACTTTCAATCTCCCACTTGCACTAAAGTCAATCGTCATGGTATCTCATACCCATCTTCTCTAAGTGATGACCGAATTGCTGTTGTGTAAACGCTTTAGTAAATGGATATGCAATGTTGTCTTGAGAGTCCACACGCTCTAGGGTGACGTCTTCTCTTTCAATGATCTCTCTAATCAAATGAAAGCGTCGCAACACGTGTTTGTATTTCTAATGAGACATGGGTTCCTTAGCATGCGCAACAACTCCAGTTAGACCTGGCAAACTGGCGGGCCAAGCCCAAACGGGTCGGGCGAGTGGCAGGCCGGGCCAAAAACGTGCGGGCTAAAAAGGCCCGGATTTTGTTGGGCTAAAAATCTACAGCCCAAAGCCCGGCCCGTGAGCCGAGATCAATTTATGCCTATTTTATGCTATTTTTTGGGTTTGGCCCAAACGGGCCGGGCCAAAAACGGGCGGGCCAAAAACGCCTGGGTTTTATTGGGCTAAAAATCTACAGTCCAAAGCCCAGCCCGTGGCGGGCGGGCTGGCCCAGCCCACAGGCTTGGGCCATGTTTGCCAGGTCTAACTCTAGTGTTATCACAGAATAAATGTATTGGTCCTCTAATACTAGGAACCACATCAAGTTCAGTTATGAACTTCTTCATCCAAATAGCCTCCTTTGTAGCTTCACTTGCAGCTATGTATTCTGCCTCCGTCACTGAATCAACAACTGTTTGCTGTTTGGAACTTTTCCAACTCACTGCGCCACCATTCAAGGTAAACACATACCCCGAAACGGATTTACTGTTATCTTGGTCTATTTAAAAACTTGAGTCTGTAAAGCCCTCTAGTTTCAATTCAGACCCACCGTAAATAAGAAATACATCCCTAGTTTTTCTTAAGTACTTTAGGATATTTTTCACTGCCTTCCAATGCTCTTCTCCTCGATTTGACTGATATATGCTTGTTACACTAAGTGCATGAGCGACATCTGGTCTAGTACATATCATATTGTATATGATAGATCATATTGCTGAAGAAAAAGGAATCTTACTCATACGTTTTCTCTCCTCAGGTGTCTTTGGGACTTGTTTCTTGGAGATATGTATTCCATAGCTCGTCGGCATGAGACCTCTCTTGGAATTTTCCATGCTAAATCTCTTTAGCATCGAGTCAATGTTCGTACCTTGGGACAAGCCAAGCATCCTTTTAGATCTATCTCTATAGATCTTTATCCCCAAAATATAGGATGTTTCTCCCAAGTCCTTCATGGAGAAGTGTTTAGATAACCAGATTTTAATTGATTGAAGCATAGGAATATCATTCCCTATCAGTAATATATCATCAACATATAATACAAGGAATGAAACAGTGCTCCCACTAACCTTCTTGTACACACATGGTTCATCATCATTTTTGATAAAATCAAACTCTTTGATTGTCTCATCAAAACGGATGTTCCACCTACGAGAAGCTTGCTTCAATCCATAAATGGATCGTTGTAGCTTACAAACTTGATTTGTTCCAACCGCTAAAACAAATCCCTCTGGTTTTATCATATACATATCCTCCTCAAGTTTCCCATTGAGGAAGGCCGTTTTCACGCTGCAATCTCAAGAAAAATCCGAATGGACTTGAGCATTGCTACTGGTGAAAAGGTTTCGTCATAGTCAACTCCTTGTCTTTGTTTGAAACCTTTTCCGACTAGTCGGGTCTTATAGGTCTCTACCTTGTCGTCTGCTCTAGTCTTTCTTTTAAAGACCCATTTACACCCCATAGGCTTAATGCCTTCAGGTGGTGAAACTAAAGTCCATACTTGGTTTTCATAAATGGAGTCCATTTCGGATTTCATAGCTTCTTGCCATTTCTCTGAGTCTTTACTACTCATAGTCTTTTTGTAATTCAATGGATCATCATCATCTATAATGCATCGTCATCCTCTATGACGAATCCATACCTATCAGGTATCTTCGGTACTCTTTCAGATTTACGAATAGGGTGTGTTACAATAGGTTCTTCCACTTGGTTAGGTACCTGAATTTGATCCGTAGTATTTTATGGTTTTTGAACTTCTTCATGATATATCTTACTCCCACTGACCCCTTCAAGGATAAACTCATTTTCCAAGAAGGCAGCATGTTTCGCAACAAACACCTTTTGATCAGTTGGATGATAGAAATAATATCCTAATGTTTCTTTAGGGTATCCCACATATCTACACTTGTCAGATCTAGTCTGTAGCTTATCATTTTCAAACTTTTTGACATAAGCTAGACAACCTCAAGTCCTAAAATGCTTAAAATTTGGTTTTCTCCCTGTCCATAATGTTAGGTTTATACGATTCATAGACGCAATCAAATTGTACAAAGTAAGCGGAAACATGGTAAAATAGAGTTTTAAAATTTTATAAACTATATACCCGAATCATACTTTATGCACAATTATTAATTAAACGAAAAGAAGAAGAACTAGAATTATACCCTTGAAGATTCGAACTTCCTCAAGTACAAGTTCATCTCCAAATCCTTTTCGCGTTCAACTTAAATCCACCGGGTTTGATTCCTTCCTTTGATCAACGTTAGCCACCCAAGTGTTTGGCCTCTAGAGGAGATCCACCAAGGAAGAAGAAAGATTTAAGAAGGAGGGTGGTTGGCTAAACCCTAGTTTTCTATCTCTGTAGATAAAGAGTGTACTCTCCAACATTTGGAATCACGTCTACTTGATATCTGATATAAGACTTTTCTTATAAAGATATCAGTTAACCCTTCTAATCTAATTAAAAAATAGGGTATTATTTAATTAATTAAATTTCTTTAATTAATTAAGCTCCCTAATCTTATTAGGGATAAGACTCCTCTTATTAATTTATATTTAATATTTCTAAAATATTAAATAATAAATATTAAGCTATTTAATTTATTATACCACCATAGATTAAATTAAATATACTTAACTTATTATTACGATTATACCATTAACTTCTTAAATAATTATTCTTCCTTTTATGGTGTGACCCTTTAGGTTCTCCATATTAAACCGGTTGTGAATAAATCAATTAGAACAATTCTAATCTTATTTAAATAAATAAATTTAATTATTAATTTATTTAAATAAATAATATTTATTCTATAATAGGGATAAGTCTCCCTAGCGATTAACGACTTTCCAGATAATATAGATTTTAACATTAATCATAAAAGAACCTTTGAGTAAATAGTTACCGTACAATTCAATCCTTCCACCATACAATGTCCTAATTAAATATAAGAAATAGAATTAATGTCAAGTCTTATTTTATTTAATTATATATTTTTTGATTCTTAAATGCACAACTCCAAATAATGTAAATTAAAAACTCCTTTCTAATTTCATTCTGTCTTGGCCAAGGACTACTGAGTTGTCATTTATCGAATCACATAAGACATTTCTCTTCTTTTACTAGAAGCGATAGATTTTTTATTGATCATACATTATCTCCATGTACAACTTATTATACCCAAGCATACCCTTTGATATACGTTAAGGGTCTTAAGGAATAAGTCAAACTTTAATTCATCATACATAAGATACTATGATGATCTCAAGTCTAAGAATTACTTGTATTACTATCACTATAGGAATTCTTATTGACAAGCAAGTAAAACTCCATTAGGTATTCTTTAACGAGCCAAGTTCAGTGTACTTATTCTCCAATAAGCACATACATACTTGCTTTAGTGTCTCCACACAAATGATCATGAGATCAATCATCCTCATCCAATGAACAAGCAACGTATGTACTAATCTATCCGAATTCACTAATCTCAAATTTAGTAATCCAACGATTGGGAACTATTTTAGTTTTTAAGTTTTCTAAGAATTTAGATCTCATTACAATGATCATCATCATTATTCTAAAAGCATTTCTTAAAACTATGTGTTTATCACATATTATAAAGCAGCATCATGTAGATAATTAAAAGCATTTAATAAATTAATATTTTTTATTAATAAATGAATAAGATTGTTAAAAAGTATATGCTTTTTCATCAAACATGATTGGCTTATGTGCATACTACTTTCAATCTCTCACTTGCACTAAAGTCAATCGCCATGGTATCTCATACCCTTCTTCTCTAAGTGACGATTATATTGTTGTTGGATAAGCTTCAGTAAATGGATATTTAATATTGTTTTTAAGAGTCCACTATCTCTATAGTGATTTCCCATCTTTTAATGATTCCTATAATCCAATAAAAGTGCCACAACACATGTTTAGATCTAAGATGAGACTTAGGAACTATTCCTAGTTCTATAATAAACTTTTCATCCAAATAATCAACTTGTAGCTTTATTTATACTATATGCTTTGTCTTTATCACTAAACCAGCAACTCTTTTCTATTTGAAACTTTTCCAATTCACTGCACCACCTTTCAAGGTAATGCTTTACCTTTTTCTGTCGTCTTAGTCTGTCTAAAAACTTGAGTCTGTTAAGTCTTCTAGTTTTAACTCTGACCCACCATAAATATAATTATATCCTTAGTACCGGTTAAGTACTTTAAGATATTTTTCACTGTCTTACAGTGATCTTCTCCAGAATATGACCGATCAACATAAAGTCTCGTACATTTCATTGCATACATGATATTTACTCATGTGATCTCTCTTTTCGGAGTCTATAAGGACTATTAAGAGAGATACACTGCATGGCTCATCAACATGAGACATCTCTTAGAGTTTGTCATACTAAACGGCTTTAGCATCAAATGAATATATGTTTCTTGTGTTAAGCCGAGCATCCTTTTAAATCTATCTATATAGATTTTTATTCCCAATAACAATACTCTTCTCAAATCATTCGTGGAGGAATGTTTAGACAACTTTATTTTTACTGATTGTAGCATTGGTATGTCATTCCTTATCCGTAGTATATCAACATATAATACTAGGAATGTCACGACGCTCTCACTGACCCTTTTATACACACTAGGTTCATTCTTGTTTTTGATAAAATCAAACTCTTTTGATTACCTCATCAAATCGAATGTTCCATTTTTGAGAAGCTTGCTTCAATCCATTTCTCTAAGTGTCTATAACTCTTACCTCATCGTATGTAACCGGATCATCATCTTTATAATGCGTACCTCATCATCATCATCCATGATGAATCCATACCTCCCAGGTATCTTTGGTACTATTCTAGATTTACGATTTGGTTATGGTAGAATAGGTTTATCTACAGGTTCCTCTTATTTGATTTATAGTGCTTTGTGGTTCTTAAACTCTTCAAGATTATATTATTCTCCCACTAGCCCCTTTAATGATAAACACCTTTATCTTAGAAGGTAGCGTGTTTCGCAACAAACAGCTTTTGCTAAGTAGGATTATAGAACATATACCCTAAACTTACTTTAGGATGTCCCACAAATCTATACTTGTCAAATCATGTCCCAAGCTTATCCTTTGAAACATTTTCATATAAGTTAGACAACCTCTTATCTTAACATGCTTAAGATTAGGAATCCTCCATGTCCATAACTTTTATGGAGTCTTGGGGTCGAATTTTGAGGTTACCTTTTCGTAGATAAGCAATCATTTCTAGGGCATGACCCCAGAAGGATACTGGAACGTCAGTAAAATCATCATGGACCGCACCATGTCCAAAAAAGTACGATTTATCCTTTCAAATACATCAATTAATTATTGTGTATCAAGAGGTGTCTATTATGAAAAAACCATTTGAGATGATCTAGAAACTCATTGCACAAGTATTCCTTCCTTGATCCGATCAAAAAATCCTAATACTTTGCCAATTTGTTTCACTTCTAAATTTTTTAAACCTTTCAAATAATTCACACTTGTATTTCAGAAAATACACACATTTAACTCTTTTAATGATCATCTCATTTTCTTATACTAATTTGTTCAATATGCAAAATTATTTTTACGTAAGTCAAGTATACAAAATCCATTAAGTAATATTACAGCTCTATACAAAATATTATTATTATAAATAGAACAACAATTGTTCTTAAATATAATACCAAAGATTTCATTGTCCAATAATAAAATGGAAATAATATTTCTAACGAGAACTGGAATACAATAACAACTTATTGACTTAATAGATTTGCCCATAGGCAATGCTAAACTATAAGTTTCTATGACTAATGCAACAATCTTTGCTTTATTTCCCACACATAGGATTAATTATCTTTGTTTAGCTTTCTACTTTTGCTTGGTCCCTTCATAAATCTATATTTATGATAACCAAAGTCGGTATCCAATACCCAAGTAGAACCTTGACTTAAAGAAATATTTATTTTAAATCATGAACAAAATTGTATTTGTAACCAAAACTTCACTAAGCTTCTTCTGGTTAGCCTCTGCAAGATGCTTCTTGCTGTTTCTTTCCAGTGTCTAGGCTTATTGCAGTGGAAGTAAACTCCTTTGCTATCCGTATCAGTTTTGTTCTTATTTTCCTTTATTTTTGCCTTTCTATTTACCTTCTTTGAATCGTTCTTCTTTTTAGAAGATCATTTGGCCCTTACTACTAAGACTTGGTCTTTCTTGGATGGAAAGTGACTATCAACTATTTTTCAACATGTTAAGCAAATTAGCGAAGCTGATATCTAGCTTGTTCATATGAAAAATTCACAACAATAATGAAAGGAGTCCGAAAGTGAGTGCAATATTAAATCTTGGCTCAACTCTCCATCTATGACAAAACCTATTTTCCTAATTGTTCAATCAAATTAATCATGTTTAGGATATGTGTCTGTACTGTAGTGTCATTGGCTATTCTAGATTGGAAGAGCTCCTTAGATATCTGATATCTATTAGTCCTACTTTTCTCACCATCAACTACTTGACGTGCAGGAGTATAGTAGGAGTATCCATAGTTTCATGCTGACGTTGAAGCTCGTTACTCATGGATGCGAGCATGATGCATTGAGCCAACTTTGCATCATCTTACCACTTTCTAAAAGCAGTAATGTCTTCCTCAGAGGCATTGTCTGCAACCATTGTAGGGATAGGCGTATTAAGGACATAAGATAGCTTTTCAGCCGTGAGAACTATTCTCAAATTCCTTTACCAATCTGTTTAATTTGGTCCAGTTAATTAACATCTAATATGTTTCACAGTGATAGTAATGTAGACATTGTAAAATTCAGTAAATGAATTTGTAATTTAACAACATTATATCATACATTCTTTTATTAATTACCAAAATAATTTAGGTCTTGTTTTAAATTGGTATCTCCCACTATTTTTATCAAAAACTATATTACCCTCACTTATATAGTTTGGCAAAATTTAATTAAAGATTTGCTAGTGAGGATAAGGATCTCATTTCAAATGTACATAGCCTTGTGGTGACACAACAAACTATATATAAATAAATAGGTAGACAACTCTTGTCAATTACATCATCATGTAACTCCTTTTATTTTGTCTCTTAGATTATTTTGATCAAGTGGTGGTGCATCCGAATCAAAATTATCTAAGTTAAGTCCAACCTAGTACTTCCATATATTCAAAAAAAGAAAAACATTGTTCTTGTGGTGACACAACAAAACAACATTGTTCAATTTTCTTTATAAATATTAAATGTGATAAAATTAACATCTCAAAAAATTAAGATAAGCCTTGTGGTGACACAATAAACTTATAATAATTAATTGATACTCTATTATTTTTTATCACACTAGAAGGTGACGTTCGATATTCCAAATATATTTAAACGCTTAGGACTTAATATAAAATCTTTGAGAAGTTTGTTATTAATTTATCTCTGTGACACCCCAAAATCCAGTTATTTCATTTCCACATGATTTGGTGTTCACTTAATAAAAACATTCATATCTAACTACCCAATCATAATAAAATTGAATAACAAACCTTCTCATTAAAGGATTACATTAATAAAAATCTCCCAGGTTATCTAACGTTTAAATACAATCACTAAAATGCGGAAAATAAATATCTTTATTACAATCATTAAAAATAAAGTTCGACAATAAAATGTCAACATGTTACAAGTCTTCAATACTTATTCATCTTTCCCTTTCCCTTATTGGTGCTAGGTACTTCAACCTTCACAACTTTAGCTGTAATGTTTATATAAGCAAGAGTGAGTAAACAAAGCTCACTTGAAATAATAATGAATAAAATCTTTACAACAACTGCCAAATAATAGGCTAAACAAAATGCTTTATCAATGATAATCGGAACCATGAAATATTTAACTGAGGGTCATAAGACCACGAACTATGTCCATGGTTATAAGTAATCTTTCAACTTAAACGTTAACAGTCATAAGACTATAGGGACTCCATGTACTTAGGGGGATCAGCCCTTCGTACAATGTATAGTGCACAAACATTTCAACGCTATGCGTAAATTATCCCCTGTAATTGTTCATCTCAGTATTTAGAATACAAGTCCGCACCAAAGTAAGTTTGGTTTAGATAAGTCTCAAGGTAATTTAGAGTTTACGAACATCAACTAAGGATTAGTTGAATAAAACTATTAGAACATTATGCTATGGAATAACTCATAAGTGAATCAACATTGTATACTAAGGGCATGCTTTAGGAATAATCTAAGAGCATAAGTTTTGAATAACGTAACATACCTTGCTTGAACAATGTTAAGCTAAGGTTAAAACCTTATTTAGAGTTGAGTCTTAAGCATACATAACAAATAGTAACTTGAATGATGAAAGTTGCTCAACATTAGTGTATCAGAATGTAGGAATTTGCATGCTGAATAACAAGTTAAAGATTGGCTCAATATCAAGAGATAAGGTTTAGGAGCTTGCACAATATAATTATGGTTAAGAAATTTGCACAAAGAAAGCTTAGAGTTAGAAAACTTGCTCAAAGAAAGTTTAGAGTTAGGAAAACTTGCCTCGTGCGTAAGTTAAATAATCACTACTCATGTTCACCACAAGTCCTACATATACCATATGTATTGACAATACACATTAGTTACACTAATATTAGCTTCATGAGTTTTTTTCCCACTTTTAATATAGCTCACAAACTAAGTTTAAGTTTAAACAACATCACATCTTTTCATGAACATCACTTTTAGCTTTATTACAACTACATAAGTGATCATGTCATTGCACCATATACACATTAACAACTTGATACAACATCCTATTACATGTCCAACATATTATCATTAGGTTATACTATTACACAAAGGATTGCACTTGCATTCGCGCATCCCGACGCCCTTCAATTGCCTCTAAATACACAACAGTCCTAAAGATGGCCATTTTGACCCTTAATAACGATTTCAAATTAAATAACTTAAAGAATAAAAGTCATAGGTCTATTCGTCCTCGTTCTGGATCATCTTGAATCACATCAATCGGAGTTCGTATGAAAACGTTGTGCTCATTTTAGTAAACTACGTTCGGTCAATTTATTTTTCAAAATTTCGGCTAGGCAGACTACCACCCCCCCCCCCGCCGGGGAGGGGGTCCCTTCTGCGTTTTTGCGATTTTTGATCCAGAATACTACAGAAAGCCAAATTAGGCCTACAAACTCCTTTCTAACAACCATACCAACCTACTCAAGGTGTAATATGTTTAAAGAAACATAAACTAATGTTTTATAACATGTTTTTAACCACCTAAACAACATAAACATCAAGATTACAACCTTTAATTTTCACTATTTTTGCTAAAACTTCACTTTTTGAAAGTTTCAATCAAAATCATCACTGTGATTTTGTTTTTCAACCAAAACAGTTAATTCAACATACTATGTTTTACTTTCTTCATCTTCTTTCAAAATTAATAGTCAATTTATATATTATACAGAGAATTAAACCTAAATTTTACTTTAAACTAAGCCATATTCGTATATATATTCATACCAATTCACTGTAACATGATTTCCTTCACAAAATACATACATAACATGAATTCATTTATAAAACTTATGAAAACAATTTTATAACAATCAATTTATCATATAAAACTACATATAACAAATAATTCAACCTCTACAAAGATTTTACAGAGAATTCTAGGAAGAGAACAAAAACTAAAACTTTAAAAATAAAAGAGTTAAGATGATACCTTTGTTTTAGAAGATGATGGCTATTCTTTTGATTATGAAGCTTTCTTTTTTCCCAATTCATCTCTCTTGACTTCTCCCAATTCTCTCTTACTTTTCTTTGTAATTTTTTTCTTCTCTTCTTTTTCTTCTTCTGAGTCTTTCTCCCTATTCTAAACTCTAACTTACGTACTAAACCAAATATAACGTATAGGTAATAATATATGTATTAAGTATATAATATAATTATAACTTTAACTGACATCAGTTATAATTTTATTTAAAAATCAAAAGCCATAAGGCTTGTTTGGCTAGCTAACTGAAAGTAACCCATTAATTCTTATGACTTATTTGGTAAAACACAATTAGATTAAAGACTTAATATGCATTAAGCCTTGTTTGGCAAAACTGAATTAAACTCCTTTAATTTATTTTAATAACTCCTTTATAGTAAGGTTATTTGTCACACTTTTATTTAATTAAATTTTAAATAATCAATTTAATTAATTCTAATAACAATTTATTAAATTACTTTAACACATAAATCAATACAACATAATTATAATTTTTTTTATAATTATAATTTTATTTAATCAACTAACACATCATTTTAATTACAAATTCAAATTAAAATATAATAATTCATTTAATCATTATAAACTCTCTAACTTAATTATTAAATTAAATTAAAATATTATCTCATAACAATTAATTTTCTTAACTCCTTAATTATTTATTTAATAAATAATTAACCAATCAAATCAAATCAAATTAAATATATCTTCAACAATAAACACATCCATTAAATATTTATATAATTTAATAAATATTTAAAATTACAATTTAAAATTCTGGATTGTTACATCCTTCCCTCCTTATAAGAATTATGTCCCCAGAATCACAACTCAAACAAATCATTCGTCACATTCTTCCTTACTTACAAAGATTATGTCCCTAGAATCGAAGACACAGATTAAAAAAATAACTCAGGGTAATCTTTCATCATTTTATCTTCGAGTTCCCACGTGGCTTCTTCAGCATTGTGATTCCTCCATATTACCTTCACGAAAGGTATTACTTTATTCCTGAGCACATGTTCTTTCCCGTCAACTATCTGGATAGGAATCTCTTCATAGGACAAGTCTTTATCAAACTACAATGGTTCGTACTCGATCACGTGCTTGTAATCGGGTTTATACGGTCATAACACCGAAACATAAAAAATATTGTGAACGTTTTTCAACTCTAGAGGTAGAGCTACCTCGTAAGCCACTTCTCCTACTCTTCGCAGCACTTCAAAGGGTCCAATAAACCTCGGGCTTAGCTTTCCCTTTTTACCGAAACGAATTTTCCCCTTCCAAGGAGAAACTTTTAAGAACACGAAATTTTCTACGTCGAATGCACGATCTTATCTGTGTTTATCAGCATACTTCTTTTGTTTGTCTTGAGCAGCTACCAATCTTGTCCTAATGAGTTTGACAACCTCAGCAGTTTGTTATACTAGTTTCGATCCTAACAATTGACGTTCACCGACTTTATCCCAACATAGTGGGGTTCTGCACTTCCTGCCATATAATGTTTCGTAAGGCGGCATGTCGATGCTCGCGTGGTAACTGTTGTTGTAAGCAAATTCCACCAACGGTAAATGTTCATCCCAGCTCCCTTTGAAGTCCATGATGCATGCTCTCAGCATATCTTCCAATGTCTGGATTGTTCGTTCGCTTTGGCCATCTGTTTGTGGATGGTATGTTGTACTCATTCGCAACTGTGTCCCCATACATTCTTGTAGTCTCTTCCAGAAGTTTGACGTGAATCGCGAATCTCTATCTGACACAATTGACACTGGCACTCCATGTCTCGAAATGATCTCTTTAACGTACAACCTTACCAACTGATCAAGATTGAACCTAATTTTTATTAGCAAAAAGTGTACTGATTTTGTCAATCTGTCCACTATCAACCAAATCGCATCACATCCTCTCTATTTAGTTGGAAGACCCACCACAAAATCCATTGTGATGTGTTCCCACTTCCATTCTGGTATTTCTAATGGTTGAAGTAATCCGCTTGGTCTTTGATGCTCGGCCTTGACTCTTTGGCATATCAAACATTTCGCGACACATTCAACAACATCTCTTTTTATGTTTGGCCACCAAAAATGACGTCGTAAATCTTGATACATCTTCGTACTTCCCGGATGAATAGGGTATCTTAAATATGAGCTTCGGTCAAGATTTCGTCTTTAATCTCCGGTATTGCTGGAACCCAAATTCTTCCCCCGAACCTCAGTAACCCTTCGGTATCAATCTTGTATTTTGCAACACTTCCCTCAACCACTTTCTCTTTGATCTTTCCACATTCTTCATCTTGTAGTTGAGCATTCTTAACTTTGTCCACCAAAGTTGGACTAGCTTCCATCTGGTATAATTTTTCATCGGATTCTTTTGGAAATTTGATTTCCAGCTCCAACCTTGCCATTGCTGAAATGAGCTCCTCCTGGTTGGTTAACAACATCAACTTCTCACGACCCTTCCTACTCAAGGCATTTGCAACCACATTTGCTTTGCCTGGATGATAAAAGATCTCACAATCGTAATCTTTTATCAATTCCATCCATCTTCTTTATCGCATGTTCAGGTCCTTCTGAGTGAAAATATACTTCAAACTCTTATGGTCTGTATATATCTCACATTTCTCTCCATAGAGATAGTGTCTCCATATCTTCAGAGCAAATACTATTGCAGCCAACTCTAAATCATGAGTCGGATACCCTTTCTCATAATCCTTCAATTGCCTTGATGCATATGCAATAACCTTGTCGTTCTGCATAAGGACACATCCCAATCTTTTGTGTGAGGCATCACTATACACCACAAAGTTTTCTGTATTATATGGTAATGACAACACAGGTGCCACACTTAACTTCTTCTTCAAGTCTTGGAAACTCTCTTCACACTTCTCCGTCCAAACAAATTTTACTGCTTTCCTTGTCAAATTTGTTAGCCGAGTGGCTATCTTGGAAAAATATTGAATAAACCGTCTATAATAACCGGCCAATCCCAAGAAACTCCTCACTTTCGACGGTGTTCTTGGTTGTTCCCAATTGATTATGGCTTTAACTTTTGATGGATCTACTGAAATCCCATCTTTGTCAATCACATGTCCCAAAAATTGTACTTGATCTAACCAAAATTCGCACTTAGAGAATTTCGTGCATAACTTTTCCTTTCTTAGTGTCTTCAACATCAAACATAAATGTTCTACGTGTTCTTCTTGAGTTTTGGAATACACCAGAGTGTCGTTGATAAATACCACCACAAACTTGTCTAAGAATGGTTTAAACACCCTGTTCATCAAATCCATGAATGCAGCAGGGGCATTGGTCAAACCAAAAGACATCACCAGAAACTCGTAATGTCCATATCGAGTTCTGAATATTGTTCGAGGTATATCCTCCTTCCTTACCTTCAATTGGTGATACCCACTTCTCAAATCTATTTTTGAGAAGTATTTAGCACCCTTCAACTGATCAAATAAGTCATCTGTTCTTGGCAACGGATATTTATTCTTAATAGTGACTTTGTTTAACTCCCTATAATCAATGCAAAGAAGCATTGACCCATCCTTCTTCTTCACGAATAACACCGGTGCTCCCCACGGTGATACGCTTGGTTGAATATACTTCTTGTCTAACAGTTCTTGCAATTGTACCATCAGTTCCTTCATCTCTACTGGAGCCATTCTGTACGGGGCCTTCGATATCAGTGTTGTTCCTGGCGCTAAGTCGATCACGAACTCAATCTCTCTGTTAGGCAGAAGTTCTGGCAAATCCTCCGGAAACACATCTACAAATTTCCTAACCACTGGTATCTCTTCCAGTTTCACACCCTTCTTCTGAGTATCGACTATGTAAGCTAAATAACCCACACAGGCTTGACTCAACAACTTTTTGGCCTGCATAATCGTCAGACATCTCATTTGTCTAGGCAATTTGCTACCATAGAAAACTACCTTTGACGGAGTCATAAGGTTTACACATTTCTTTTGGCAATCAATTACCGCTCCATAATTGAACAACCAATTCATTCCCAAAATAACATCAAACTCTCCAAGTCTAATCAAAATTAAATCTATCATCATGATATTCTCCTTAATATCCACCCTACAATTCTTATATACAAACCTAACAGGAATTACTTCCTTATTCGCAATTTCTATGTTTAAAGGAAAATTCAATTCTTCACTAGGCAATCCTAACCTCTTAGCAAATTCATCAGATATAAACAAGCAAGTAGTACCCGGATCAAATAATACATAAGCATCAATATCATTGATTGGGATAATACCTGACAACACATCCTTTGATTGCACAGCATCTTGCACAGTCATGTTGAAGTTTCTGGCTGTGGATTTGTTTGATGTCGTTGGTCCAACAATGGCCCATGTACCTGCACTGCTACCTCTCTTGCTTCCTGCTGTCTCTCCAGCCTTCTTCTTAGGGCACTCACGAGCAAAGTGATCCTTGGTCCCGTACGTGAGGCAAATGTTCTTCTTAGGTTGATTGCAATTTGGGGCGATGTGACCCTCCTGGCCACAGTTAAAGCATACTCGTTTCCCCATTAAGCATACACCCTTATGAAACTTACCGCATGTAGCACTACTTCAAACTTCTTATTCTGCTGGTTACTCTGCTAATTTCCAGCACCCACATTTCCATTCCATTTTCTTTTCAGATTATTTTTACCATTTCCACTACCACCACCACCATTCTTAACCTCCACTTCATTCTTCTTCTTTTTCTGTTCTTGATTGAACTTTGTTACCGCCTCACCTCCACCTTCAGCGAGAATTTCCTTCTCCATTATTGCTACAAATGTCTTCAGCTGGAAAAAGGAGACCTTACTGTACAACCAAGGTTTCAGTCCATGCTCAAATCTCTTAGCCTTGTATTCATCAGTGCTGACTTGATATGGCGCAAACCTCGCCAACTCGTTGAATTTTGCGGCATACTCTGATACCGTCATCGTTACCTGCTTCAGTTTCAAAAACTGCACCTCTAGCTAACTCTTCGAACTCTCTGGGAAATAAGTCTCAAAGAATATCTCCTTAAACCTATCCTAAGTCATAACCCCTTGTCCTCCTCGAGTTTTATTGGCCTGCCACCAATAACTAGCCTCTGCTTTCAACATGAATGTTGCAAAAGCAGTCTTCTGATCCTCCCTTACTTTCGCAACATTGAACACTTTCTCTATTTCCATGGTCCAGGTTTGTGCCTCAACTGGATTTATAGACCCACGAAATTCTGGTGGTCCAACCGCCTTGAAGTCCTTAAACGTTGTAGCTTGATTCTGTGGTTGATTCTACAGTGCACCCGTCAATAACGTCACCAGCTGCTGGACTGGGTTAGCATCAACATTGTCGTTATTGGTGGTTCCCTCAGCGGTTCTTTGTCGAGGTTGACGTCTTGGAGACATTTTCTATTAAAATACACTTATTAGATTATTACTCAATTTCTTTAATTATTTTCTACTTAACTTACATCTCATAAAAGAAATCATCACATAACACTTTTAATATAATAAAATAACAACTTTTATTCATTCAAAATCTTTCTGAAAACATAAGAACAATAGCATCACTGCTATTTACATTACTTTCCTGAATTGCTAAAGTTCCAGGATAACATCATCATCATATCCTATAAGTTACATAACACTTGGGATTTACATATTATTTATCATATTATTACTCGCATATTAGGTATATTCACTACGATGTCCTACTAAGATATTGCGTAGCCTTTTGATGTTCTTCCTCCATAATACGGAACATTGTTCGGTGATCTAATATGTATGATGGCAACGTCTCAAACTGAATCGGATAACCTATGACCCGATCTTGAGCTCGATTAATCACGGTGTTGAATACGTTATTCATCTCTTCCATCTTCATCCTCTTTGCTTGTGCGTCTCTCTCTGCTATCCCAGCTCGTTGATAAGCTTTCTCGTACGTGCCTTCAGCTCTTGCCCTCTTAGTAGATTCTTCCTTCAGCTTGTTCTTCAGTTCTGCGATCTCCTCTGTCATTTGTTCATTCTCTTCTTCAACGTGGACCAGCTTCTCTTCGACATTATTCAGACGTTCCTCTCAATCTTGTTTCTCGCCGTCCTTCTGTGCCATCAAGGTCTGTTGTTCAGCTACTATCTCTGCCAACTCCTCGACCGTATCCTGAAGTTCCACATTGCGGTCGTAGACTTCATCGTACATATGAGTAGCGATCGAGGTTAGTGTAATCTCTTCCTCCTCATCCTCCTCATCCTCATTCGACTGTGGCAGCTCAACGGGATCCTCCTCATCCGTTTCCACATCATCATCCTCATCAGGTACACCCTCCTGCTCAACCACTGTAACCAGCGGAGCTGACTCCCGTGGCAGTAGTTGTTTCCAAACCACCTGAATGTCACAAGGCTCCTCCTTTCTAGGCATCTGAGGTCCTTCCTCCCTTGCCTAACTGGATTCTCCTACATTCATCCTGACAACAAAATTTTTAAGTTTTAATTATTAATTGTTACTACTTGACACTCACGAGCACATAATTTGAAATCACATAAGTGTTTTATTACTTTTCTCTTAAACTTGATAAGAGTTTATCACCACTATCTTTTCAAAGGTTACTTCCTAAGGCTTTTCTCCACCTAAGGTTCATAACCTAAAGCTTTGATACCAACTTGTGACACCCCCAAATCCAGGAATTTAAATTTCTCAGGATTTGGTGTTCACTAAATTAAAACATTCATACCTAACTACCCAATCAAAATAAAATTGAATAATAAACCTTCCCATTAAAGGATTACATTAATAAAAATCTCTCAGGTTATCTAACCTTTAAATACAATCATTCAAATGCGGAAAATAAATATCTTCATTACAATCATTAAAAATAAAGTTCGACAATAAAATGTCAACATGCTACAAGTCTTCAATACTTGTTCATCTTTCTCTTTCCCTTACTGGTGCTAGGTACGGCAACCTTCTCAACTTTAGCTGTAATGTTTATATAAGCAAGAGTGAGCAAACAAAGCTCACTTGAAATAATAATGAATAAAATCTTTACAACAACTGCCAAATAATAGGCTGAATAAAATGATTTATCAATGATAATCGGAATCATGAAGTATTTAACTGAGGGTCATAAGACCATGACCTATGTCCATAGTTATAAGTAATCTTTCAACTTAAACTTTAACATTCATAAGACTATAGGGACTCCACGTACTTAGGGGGATCAACCCTTCGTACAATGTATTGTGCACAAATATTTCAACGCTATGCGTAAATTATCCCCTGTAATAGGGTTGTTCATCTCAGTATTTAGAATACAAGTCCGCATCAAAGTAAGTTTGGTTTGGATAAGTTTTAAGGTAACCTAGAGTTTACGAACATCAACTAAGGATTAGTTGAATAAAACTGTAAGAACATTATGCTATGGAATAACTCATAAGTGAATCAACATTGTATACTAAGGGCATGCTTTAGGAATAATCAAAGAGCATAAGTTTTGAATAACGTAACATACCTTGCTTGAACAATGTTAAGCTAAGATTAAAACCTTATTTAGAGTTGAGTCTTAAGCATGCATAACAAATAGTAAGTTGAATGATAAAAGTTGCTCAACATTAGTGTATCAGAATGTAGGAATTTGCATGCTGAATAACAAGTTAAAGATTGGCTCAATATCAAGAGATAAGGTTTAGGAGCTTGCACAATATAATTAGGGTTAAGAAATTTGCACAAAGAAAGCTTAGAGTTAGAAAACTTGCTCAAAGAAAGTTTAGAGATAGGAAAACTTGCCCCGTGCATAGGTTAAACAATCACTGCTCACGTTCACCACAAGTCCTACACATACCATATGTATTTACAATACACATTAGTCACACTAATATTAGCTTCATGAGTTTTTTTCTCACTTTTAATATAGCTCACTAACTGAATTTAAGTTTAAACAACATCACATCTTTTCATGAACATCACTTTTAGCTTTATTACAACTACATAAGTGATCATGTCATTGCACCATATACATATTAACAACTTGATACAACATCCTATTACATGTCCAACATGTTATCATTAGTTTATACTAATACACAAAGGATTGCACTTGCATTCGCGCATCCTGACGCCCTCAGATTGCCTCTAAATACACAACAGTCCTAAAGATGGCCATTTTGACCCTTAATAATGATTTCAAATTGAACAACGTAAAGAATAAAAGTTATGGGTCTACTTGTCCTCGTTCCGGATCATCTTGAATCGAATCAATCGGAGTTTGTATGAAAAAGTTATGCTCATTTTAGTAAACTATGTCCAGTCAGTTTTATTTTCAAAATTTCGGCTAGGCAGACTAACCCCCCCCCCCCCGGCGGGGCGGGGGTTTTTGTAATGGGGGTCCCGCCTGGACGGGGCTCCCTTCTGCATTTTTGCGATTTTTGATCCAGAACACTACAGAAAGCCAAATTAGGCCTACAAACTCTTTTCTAACAACCATACCAATCTACCCAAGGTGTAATATGTTTACAGAAACATAAACTAATGTTTTCTAACACGTTTTTAACCACCTAAACAACATAAACATCAAGATTACAATATTTAATTTTCACTATTTTTGCTAAAACTTCACGTTTTGAAAGTTTCAATGAAAATCATCACTGTAATTTTGTTTTTCAACCAAAACAGTTAATTCAACATACTATGTTTTAGTTTCTTCATTTTCTTTCAAAATCAATAGTCAATTTATATATTATACAGAGAAGTAAACCTAAATTTTACTTTAAACTAAGACATATTCATATATATATATATATATATATATATATATATATATATATATATATATATATATATATATATATATATATATATATATATATATACTCTTACCAATCACTGTAATATGATTTCCTTAACAAAATACATACATAACATGGATTCATTTATAAAACTTATCAAAACAACTTTATAACAATCAATTTATCATATAAAACTATATATACGAAATAATTCAACCTCTACAAAGATTTTACAGAGAATTCTAGGAAGAGAACAAAAACTAAAACTTTAAAAATAAAAGAGTTAAGATGTTACCTTTGTTTTAGAAGATGATGGCTATTCTTTTGATTATGAAGCTTTCTTTTTTCCCAATTCCTCTCTCTAGACTTCTCCCAATTCTCTCTTACTTTTCTCCATAATTTTCTTCTTCTCTTCTTTTTCTTCTTCTAAGTCTTTCTCCCTATTCTAAACTCTAACTTACGTACTAAACCAAATATAACGTATAGGTAATAATATATGTATTAAGTATATAATATAATTATAACTTTAGCTGACATCAGTTATAATTTTATTCGAAAATCTAAAGCCATAAGGCTTGTTTGGCTAGCTAACTAAAAGTAGCCCATTAATTCTTATGCCTTGTTTGGTAAAACACAATTAGATTAAAGACTTAATATGCATTAAGCCTTGTTTGGCAAAACTGAATTAAACTCCTTTAATTTATTTTAATAACTCCTTTATAGTAAGGTTATTTGTCACACTTTTATTTAATTAAATTTTAAATAATCAATTTAATTAATTCTAATAACAATTTATTAAATTACTTTAACACATAAATCAATACAACATAATTATAATTTTTTTTATAATTATAATTTTATTTAATCAACTAACACATCATTTTAATTATAAATTCAAATTAAAATATAATAATTCATTTAATCGTTATAAACTCTCTAACTTAATTATTAAATTAAATTAAAATATTATCTCATAACAATTAATTTTCTTAACACCTTAATTATTTATTTAACAAATAATTAACCAATCAAATCAAATCAAATTAAATATATCTTCAACAATAAACACATCCATTAAATATTTATATAATTTAATAAATATTTAAAATTCTGGATTGTTACAGTCTCATCTTGTTTAGCGTGCATGCATGCATATATATATATATATATATATATATATATATATATATATATATAGGGATAAGGTCTAAAAATACCCCTAATGTTTACACGGATGTCCTACTTCCACCTTAAACTAATTTTTTTTCCAAAAGTACCCTTAACGTTAGGAAAATTTGGTCACACGTGCCCCTGCTATCAACAGACTCGCCACCTGGACTAACTTTGTTTACACGTGGATCATTTTTACTGATTAGGCACTTAGGGAGAGAGAGATAGAACAAAAGCAGTCATGCTTTTCAAAAGGGGCAAAAAAGCCCTAATTACTTTCACAGAGAGACGAAATCGAAGAGGAGGAGAAAAAGACGTGAGAAGGAGGTGGAGCCCAGTTCGGCGAGAAGAAGGTGGAGTCCAGTTCGGCGAGAAGAAGGTGGAGCCCAGTTCGGTGAGAAGAAGAAGGTGAAGGCTCTGCAATCAGTTCGGTCGAACGAACTTGAGTCTAATCGAAGTATAAGGAAGCTTTTAAGAAGAAGAAAAGGAATCTCTCAGATACTTTCATCTACGTTTTTGATTAATAAAGTGCATGTGGTAGGGAACATCACGTGGTCCATGTTTAAGTTGGGTGTTGACTGGTAGGGAACATGTGGTCCCATATATTATTCTTTATAGATTCTTAATACTTCGTAGTTTGCATTTGTCTTGTTCTTTATTTTTTATTGTTATGTGAAGTTTATTTTTTTTTAACTGACAGAATGGATGGGCGTGTAGATGTACAATTACATCATGGGGGCATATGGATAAAGGATTCTATTTGGAGATATGTGGAAGGAGATGTTTCTACATGTAAGAATTTTGATGTTGATTACCTGTATGTTATTTGCATTAAGAATACATATAAAGAGGAATTGAATTATGTCAATGTATCAGAAATATATTATCTGGAACCTAGACTGAGTATTGAAGAAGGACTTTTTATACTTGAGGGTGACCATGGGATTAGGAGACTCCTAAGTAAAATAAAGTCAGACACAACTGTCTTAGATTTCTTTGCAAAACATGAGATAGATGAACCTTTATTGAATGAAGAATCAACTCCTGATTGTGATGACCCTTTCATGGAAAGTGATGAAAGAAGGGATGATCCTAATATGCTATTAAACACACAAGGTAGTAGGGTTGGTGAGGAAGATAATAGTGAGGACAGTCAAGATGCTACATATGTAGAGGAGAGTGAGGATGGTAGTCAGTACACCATCATATCTGATATGCAAAAGGTATGAATGTATTTGAAGTTTAATATTTAATATTTTTTATGTCAAATTATTTATGCAACTTTGAATGTAACTTTGTGCAATTTTTACGTGTAGGGTTTAATACAAGCTGTTATTGATGTACTTCCTGAGGCTGAACACAGATGGTATGCTCGCCATATATATGCAAATTGGTGTAAGAAACATAGAGGTAGAGAGTTGAAGAAGAAATTTTGGAATACAGCCTGGTCTACCTTTGAGGAAGAATTTAAGGACAACATGAAGTTGCTTGGGGACATGAGTTCAAAGGGAGCAATTGATATCATGAATTATCCACCTCATACATGGTGCAGAGCTTTCTTTAATAGCAAAAGTAAATCATGGGCAGTAGATAACAACATGGTAGAAAGTTTTAATTATTGGATTCTTGAAGTTAGGCACAAGCCCATTAGGACTATGATGAAATACATTAGGCAAAAAACTATGGACAGGTTGGGAACTTTAGGGTCAGCATGTGAGAAGTGGATAAATTGTTTTAGTCCTTACTGCAATGACATTTTTCAGACAAATAAAAGTATAGTAGTTGGGTGCACTGTTCTCTTTAATGGAGACACTAGTTATGAAATCAGGGAGGGTGAGGACACCCACACTGTGTTCTTGGATAAGAACTCATGTACATGTAGGGCATGTGATCTCACTAGAATTCCTTGCCAACATGTTATATGTGCTCTATTTCACAACAAATAGGACCCAATGAACCATATTTCAAAGTTGTACCATAAAGATGTATACCAAACTGCTTATCAGTACAAAATTATGTCAGTGAGAGGGAAAAGATTCTATGAAATGGATAAAGATCAACATGTCGAGGTACCAACTGTTGAGAAGAACAGAGGAAGGCCTAAGACTAAGAGAAGAAGAGAGGAAACTGAGGCCAGACCTACAAATTAAATCACAAAGCTATCCAGAAAAGGCAAAGTTATCACATGCAGTCTGTGTAAGCAACCAGGACACAACAAAGGCAGTTGTTCAAAGGTAATCATCTGTGTAATCATTTGTTTAACGCAAGTTAATCCATGAGTGCACCTCCTACTTCAAGATCACGACAGTCAAAATTACCAATTCGATCTGCTGCAAGAGCTCATTCTAGGAAGCAATCCAATCATAGTGAAGGTTTTGGGTTGTTATATGATGACAAAACTGGTTCAGTGACATTCAAGGTAATTTATATGTTTCAGTTATGATTAATATAATATGATGTGTAAGTTTAATGTTGTGTTGTGTTATGTTGTGTTATGTACATGCAGAGTGGCACATCATCAACAATTGACAATGAAGGAAGTCAGACACAACCACCTTTGGTTGACCCTAACACCAAATTTTCAATCCCTAATGAAGCTCAACTAAGAGCAGACAAAGCTAAAAATAAAGCATCCTCTGCAGTTGGCAATAGAAAGATAAACCATAGAGGTGATGGTGACCCTGTAAACATGTCCAATATGACCTTCAGACCTCAAGGACTGCAATGGATGGGTAGAAGCTGCATCACTACCACACGCCTTATGGCAGATAGGGATGCAAGGATTGGTATGAGCAGCAATGCAAGCAAGTCACAAGGAAATTCACCAAACTTTAGTGGAGATAACTGACCATTAGACTTATTTTGTAATTAAAGCCTACTTAGTAATTCTACTTCTTCCAGTTATGGTTTTGAAACTGAGCTTTTCATTTTGGGAATATATTTTGGCCTTATGGCAGAAGTGTTTATGCTCAGTTAAAAGAAATGTAATGAACATGCTGTTTATGCTCAAGCCTATATTTTGGCAATATAATTTGGCACTATCTTTTGGATTCATATTTTGAGCTATATATTAAACTTGTTGTTCTCATGGACAACCAGATTAAGTTAATAAAATTACATTGAGTAACAAATAAGACTTGTTGTTCTCATTGGCACTGATCATATGTCACACAATTGTACACACAAATAAGACTTCCATTAACCAAGTTCATGGATCAATTCTTTGACATTCAGGTAAAATAAACATTACAGTCAAACAAGAGCAGTACATTACAAAACACTGACTTCCATTAACCATTTTCATCGATTACATTAAGTTAACTGCATATTTCAAACTGCAGTACATTACAATTCACAACACTACCAATTTATCTAACCATTTATCTACCTAAGTAGCATTATAGAAATGCAGATTAATATAACTAACAATAACACGCCAATGCAGTTCCTATTAAAATAGTCTACTTCTTTAATTTGTTTCACAGAAACTTCATCTCCATTTGACTTCAACTTCTTCAACTCATGAACCAATTCTTTCAATTCAGATAATTCAAATGCCCCTTCAGATGCCCTTTCAACCTGGGAAAATTTGTTCAGTCCTTATTCAGCAAAATTTTGTTCTCCCTCTTTAGATCATTTATGACAACTTTTGCCCTCTCACACATCTGTGGGTTATGCTATACAAAGAACCCACAACCCATTTCCTGAATCCAAAATATTAAGCATTATTCAACTGTTGTTAGTAAAATATTTCCAAGCATACTAGCTGCTAGGAATTGTTTCAAACACAAAATCAAAGTAAATTATAAGAACTTACTCTGAATTTCGAGCATGAGAAAAACCTCCTGCCAGGATTTGTTTCACTCCATGAAGTCCACAAAGGACCCCTTAATCCACAATAACACAGTGGCATAGCTTCATAATCAAGATCAATGGCACGTCTTCGAGCAGATGATGAACATGACAACGAATAGTGAGCCATGTCGATTCTTCTTCTCGCCGAACTGGGCTCCACCTTCCTCTCGCCGAACTAGTCTTCAAGCTTCTCGCGTCTTCTTCTCCTCCTCTTCGATTCTGTCTGTCTGTGGAGTAAAAGTAATTAGGGCTTTTTTGCCCCTTTGGAAAATCACGACTGCTATCTCTCTCTCCCTAAGTGCCTAATCAGCAAAAATGATCCACGTGTTAACAGAGTTAGTCCAGGTGGCAGGTCAATTGACAGCAGGGGCACGGGTGACCTAATTTTCCTAACGTTAAGGGTACTTTTGGAAAAAAAATTAGTTTAGGGTGGAAGTGGGACATCCGTGTAAACATCAAGGATATTTTTGCACCTTTCCCCTATATATATATATATATATATATATATATAGAGAGAGAGAGAGAGAGAGTAAAAGCATGCACATATAGAATACTATATTCTACCCGGATTGATTATGGACTATATTCTAGTTTGGTTCACTAGAGCCACCAAGTGAACTAAGATGTCAAACCTAGGGTGCAAGAATTAAATTTAAATATAATTATTACATTAAAACCCGTGCTCCATTACAAACGGGTCTTCAAGCGCTCCTTGCTCCTTGATCTCCAATTCTTCAAAATGAATTCTAATTATTCCTAGTACAAAACTATTTAAAATAAATAGAAACCTTGATCAGCAGTCAAGGGAAAGTACATAGGAGGGAGATAGAATTTACATCGAGAAAAATTAGAGAAGACGACACTACTAGAAAATCAAGATATGGCGACGAGGTATAGCGACGGTCGGCGCGGAACCGTAGCAATAGATATATATAGCGACGGTCACTGTATGACCGTCGGTATAAGCCCTTGAAGGTATTCTATTCCGAGGGTCACAAAATGGCCGTCGGTATAGGTCTTTTTTTTGGGATTTTAACGAGGGTCACAAAGGGGGCGTTTTATCAGTATTGTTCTTTCCCCCAAACCAAACTCTCTCTCAGTCGCTCGATCTCAGTCATTGAATCTCACTCACTCTTCATCTCCTCTTCAGTATTCTCGCTCCATCTCACTCCGTCCGGCTTGGAAGGATCATATTGATTGACTATTTGAGGAGGAAACACACGATCGAGTGTCCGTCGGACTTCGTCTCACTCCATCTCTTCGTCTGGCTTGAAAGGATCATATTGATAGAGGGTTTGAGCAGGTATAATATCATTCTTTAGGTTTTTAATTTTATTTACCCCTTAGTTGTTATGATTTCCCCTATTTCTCCGATCCCTCTAACAAGCCCTAAATTTACTGATTTTGGGACACCCTTCTGTGGGGTGTTTCATGGTTCTGGGATTCACCATGGAATGCAAGGGCTGCTACTGTTCCTCTCAGAGGATTGCGGTGGCCAAAGGGAACAAAAGTTCCTTCGATTCTTTACCTGGAGATGGACATTCCATGATCTGTCAATGATGGGTCGGCTTATAATTAGTAAGTAGAAATAATTAGTAAGTAGAAGAAGAACATTAAGAGAAGAATAATGTTTCTGATATGAGATTTTAACCAATACCCAATACAAGTCTCTGACTCGAAATCAATCATGGCTAAGATGTACTATGTGCTCATTGTATCATGTAGTTTGGAAAATAAATGATATAAATAAAGTCATTCTTCTTCATCTTGTTCCTACTATTTCTAGTATTTCAAAATTTGTTTTGCATTCTAAAGTTTTCGCAGTGAACATTCGTTTCAGCTAACTGATGATGCACATGTTATATGCTTGAGTCTGGTATATATGCTTTTTCTAGGGAATTAATGTATGTATATGAACTAGCTAGTCACGGAAATTAGAAGTGTAATTAAGAAAGTTTTGGCAAAAATGTATTCTTCCTAGTATCACCTTTTATTATATACTAGTGTTTTAACACTTGAAAGAAGTAGGCAATAGGTTCTCAAGGAAGCGAGTTCTTTCTCCATTTACAGTCTTCAGAAAATGCAACTTTCTAACTTCGGAAGTAACATTATGAACTATTTAAAAAGCTCTCTCTCTCTCTTTGTGTCTTTGTGGGTGGGTGTGCATGAGTTTTTTGCTTGTATGAGCATTCATCTGTTTGTGTCCGTGTAAGTATTGCAATTGTTTGGTTTTTGTTCACTGCAAAAGAAGAGTTATGGGGCGGCATGTGGAGTGCATTCACATGTGTGTTCTGTCGTATAAATATTCCACTGCATCACAAACTTATCTGCTGGGCAATTCCAAGTACACTAGGTCTGTATCGGTGTTATCACTGTTTTGGCTGTGTTCTATTCACTCCATGTGCTGCTATGGTTGCTTCTGTCTTTGGTAATACGCCATTCTCGAAGCACTTTAGTTCTTCAGGAGTTCATATTCTTAATGTTTGAATTCAGGCCAACCTTATCCGGATGCTGTCTATTTTTTCATTTTAATCAGACAAACTATCACACTTATCTAAGATCAAGAAAAGAAAACCTTTGAGCTGCATCCTAGAGAGTTGGTAGCATTTATTGGCAAGCATATGTAGAGCTATAGCCGACTAGCTAGTATATGATATTTGGTGGTATATATCAATGTGTAGAGCTCATTTTGAGTATATTATATTTGAGTCGAGCTCGAGCCGAGCTTTCAGTCGAGCCGAGCTGAGCTGGACCATATTCACTAGAGCCAAACTGGACCAAACTCACAGGCAGCTCTGTTCGTTTACAACTCTATACATGTGCAAGTAAAGATTACAAATAGTGTTTCCAATCGTACCTTAAAAATAAGCCAGGTAGCTTTGTAGACACAGTAGTGTGACAATGTACTTGCCTGAAACCATTTTGGCAAATACTATAAATAACCACAGAGGACAAGGTTAGTATTAGGACTTTCCTAAGTTTTAGATCATTTACAGTGAATAACTATGGAATCTGGGAAATGGATCGCACAAATCAGAGGACAATGATCCTCCACAATAAAGTTGTTCATAAACAAAGAATGTGGTTGATCCTTGGCCTGTTAACTAGATTACTACAATATAAATATTTTCTAAGAGAGTTGACTCCTATCAGACCCGAATGCTATCGCTCACCAGATTCCACTTCTTTGACATTGCTTACTACTTCTTCAACTGTTCTTGATAGACATTGTGTGTGTTCCTCGATATATTGCATAACCATATGCAATTGTTCTCGACAAGCTGCCAACTGTAGATTTGCACAATGTAGCTCAGAATTTAGCTCTTTAATCCTCATGTCCTTGTCATCCTATGACAAAGGAAAAGAGAATAACTTTCATAATATAAACTATATGATTTTACAAAAATTAAAAACATTTGAGGAACATATGATAAGTGATCGATGGATTTGTATATACTTTTATGTGGTTCTCGGGTTGGGGTTGCCAGCTGCCATAATGCTCAAGTAATTAATTAAGCTACATATATACTTTGCATTCTTTTTTTTTTCTTTGGTAATTGCAGCCTTGTATATTATTAGAATTTGGTACTAGAGCATATATGGTTATAGAGGGCTGAAATCATGAAACCCTGATTTAATTATATAATAATGCATGTGTGGTAAATTTAGGGAGGGAGGGAGCAATTATAAGAATATCTGAGTGGTGGGAAGGGGACTTGGCATAAATCTTACATATATACACCTTTTTTGTTTTGTTTGAGTGAACTGGGAGTTTGGTTGGTGCATAGATTACTATACGCAATATCATTCTGATGGTTGTTCAATTTGATTTAGGGACATAATAGTATGGATAAGACGTGGATGGAATTACCAAGATATTCTAGAGAATATCTTGCAGGCATAGAGAGATTTTTGGACTTTGGTTTCGAAAAAGTGGGCATGGTAACGGGAAGAATTCCTTGTCCATGTAAGAATTGTGTAAATGGCCGATACCAGATTCGAGCTACTATTCGTGAACATTTGATTTGTGATGGATTTATGTTTGGCTACACGAATTGGGTGCATCAAGGGGAAGATGTGATTATCAGGAATGGGAGTAATGATGATGTTCACGACGAACCATCACAATCCGAAGATGATCATCGTATGCCTGAGATGGTAAATGATATATTTAGGGATCACGGTGTGGAATCATCAGCTGAAGCTATAAAATACCAAAAGTACATGTCAGAGGCCAATCAACCATTATATCCTGGATGTGAAATTGAGACTGTCCTTTCATTCATTGTATGGCTTTTCAATCATAAAAATGTTAGCAAATGGACTGACGTGTCCTTTGATGGTTTGCTCCGTAAGTTCAAGTCATCATTTCCATCATTTGCAAACTTGCCTGATAATTTTTATGAAATGAAGAAAATGGTTGGAAATTTAGGGTTTAGTTATGAGAAGATTGATGCATGCGAGAATGATTGTATGCTCTTTTGGAGGGAGAATGAAAAATTAGAGTCTTGTACAGTTTGTAAATCATTGAGATGGAAGCAGAATGAGATGGTTGTACCAGAGAATGCACAAATAGATACAAATGCTAAGAGGAGCAAAGTAGCTGTGAAGCAATTACGTTATTTACCGTTAATTCCGAGATTGCAGACGCTATTTATGTCTGTAGAAACTGCAAAATACATGACGTGGCATCATGTAAAGCGACGGAAAGATGGAGTGAATCGTCATCCAGCTGACTCTGCAGCTTGGAAGCATTTAGATACAATGTACCCTACATTCTCTCAAGAATATCGAAATGTAAGACTCGGACTGTCCACTGATGGCATGAGTCCCTTTACCCATGGGTCACCGTATAGTATATGGCCAGTGACAGTTGTTGTTTATAACTTACCACCATGGATGTGTATGAAGCAGGAGTATTTTATCATGCCATTGTTAATACCTGGTCCAAACTCTCCATGTAATGATATTGACGTGTATATGCAACCTTTAATTGAAGAGTTGAAGATACTATGGAGTAATGGGGTTGAAACGTATGATGCATCTACCGGTACAAAGTTCCAAATGCGTGCTGCACTGTTGTGGACAATTAGTGATTTTCCAGCTCTTGCTATGTTGTCTGGTTGGAGCACTAAAGGTAAGTTGGCATGTCCATCATGTCAAATGAACACTCGTTCTTGTAGATTGCAAAGTAAGGAATGTTATATCGGGCATCGTTGTTTTCTGGAGTCGGGTCATAGTTATAGGTTTGATACACGAAGATTTAACGGACAATGTGACCATAGTGAAGCTCCGGTGGTGCCATCAGGATTTGATATTCTCGAACAAGTTAATGCCATTAATGTCACTTTTGGAAAGACACCCACTAGCACGAAGACCATTCCCCATGACTCAAAACATAATTGGAGGAAGAAAACTATTTTCTTTGAATTGCCATATTGGCGGATACTTTTGTTGCGCCACAATCTAGATGGAATGCACATTGCCAAAAACATTTGTGATAGCCTGATTGGGACATTGTTGAGTGTGCAAGGAAAGTCAAAAGATAATTTAAAAGCACGATTGGACTTGATGAAAATGGGTATACGAAGAGAGCTCCATCCAATACCCGTGCAAACAAGCAATTCAAAGTACCTTTTGCCGGCTGCAAGCTACTCAATGTCTAAGAAAGAAAGACATGATTTCTTACAAGTGTTGAAAAATGTTAAGGTACCTGATGGATATGCTTCAAATATTTCACGTTGCATCAATTTGAAGGGGGGCAAGATCTCAGGTCTTAAAAGTCACGATTGCCATATTTTAATGCAACAATTACTTCCAATAGCAATACGATGTACCAACTTGCCTAGACATGTCTTCTCAACAATAATTAAACTTTGTAACTACTTTAGAGAATTATGTTCCAACTATAACACATCGGAAGATTATGAACGGTTGAACAAGAAAATTCCGTTAATACTTTGCAAGCTTGAGATTGTGTTTCCTCCTGCTTTCTTTGATATAATGGTACATTTGTGTGTCCACCTTGCTGAAGAGGCAAAGATAGCCGGAAATGTGAAATATCGACAAATGTGGGCTTTTGAAAGATACATGGGCAAGTTAAAAGGGTATATTCGCAACAGAAGTCGTCCAGAAGGGTCAATTGTAGAAGGGTATATTGCTGAAGAATGTGTTACATTTTGCTCAAGATATTTGAGTCAACACAATGCTGCATGGAAACGAGTTGGAAGAAATGAAGATGGATACGAACAAGGTGAATCAAGTTTATCTGTATTCAGAAACATAGGTCGATTTCTTAATGTCCCAAAAGTTTGTACTCTATGTGGCGATGATGTCAAGAGTGCACACCTGTATGTGCTATTCAATTGTACAGAGGTTGAGTCATATCTAATGTGAGTAAATAAAGAATGACATTTATTGTTCGAAATATTAATAACTTTTGTTAGCCAGCTAGCTATGACAAAAAAATTTGTTTGTTTATTTGTTTGTAGTATTTGGCAAGATTCATATATGTTACGACGTGGAAAGCGTAAACAAAAACTGACGCCAAGGGAAATTGACAATGCTAAGAAAAAGGAATTTCCTGAATGGTTTAAGAATTATGTAAGTACTACATTATGTGAACATAATTTTATGCAAAATTTTGTAATGGTTATTAATAATAAATGGATGGAATTTGCTTATATTGCTACCATTTTGTAGATGGCAACTATGAATAATGATGCTTCAAAAGAAGTTCAAGCTCTTGCATTTGGCCCAAATTTGATAGGCAGGAGAGGAGATGGTTATTTGGTAAATGGGTATCGATTCCATTCTACAAGTTGTGAGAGTAAGAGGAGAACGCAGAATAGTGGGGTATATGTGGTAGCAACTACTCGTGGATATTCCTCTGCTAGAGACCGAAATCCTAAGGAAGATGTAGTTGAATACTTTGGTATTTTGGAAGATGTTGTTGAATTAGATTATTATGGATCTGGCAAAGTTGTTCTATTCAAATGTAAGTGGTATGACAGTTTAGCACGTGATAGAGGGGTCAAAACTGATGACTATGGCTTCACGCTTGTAAATTATCAAAAGTTTGGTTCAACCGATGAGCCCTTTGTAATGCCTTCTCAGGTTCAACAAATATTTTATGTTGATGATCAAAGGGATAACAATTGGCGTGTGGCTATACGAACAAGGCCGAGAGATTTATGTGAAGATGCTGAAGTAGATTCTGATAGTGACGAGTTACCCAATACCAATGAAGAATTCATCACTCCAGTTGCAGAAGTTGATATTGAAAACATAAATTGGGTTAGGAATGACGTTGATGCTGAATTAGTTGAAAATGGTGGAAAAAGACTTAAAAGTAAGCGAAAAACAGGATCTCAAATTGATACATCTCGTTTCAAAAGACGAATAATTGAACATATTGTTGATGAAGATGAGAATGGAGACGGAGACGGAGAAGAAGAAGAGGGTTCCGAAGATGAAGAGGAGGGTGATAGTGAGGAAAATGAAGATGAGGAAGAATGAAGAGGATAAACGTCACAATTGATAGATCTGTCTTGTTACACTTTGTCCATTTTCTCCAAAAGAGAAACGATTACACTTTGATAGATCTGTTTTTGATATTATATCTTGGTGCTCCTTGTACTATTAGCAGATATCTAGACTATCTTATTTATTAGTATAATATCTAGACTATCTTATGTATTAGTATAATATATTCTGTTTCTGATATTATATCTTGGTGCTCCTTGTGCTATTAGCAAATATCTAGACTATCTTATGTCTTAATAGGAAAATGAATTCTATTGCACTGATGTAATTTTGATGATTAGTAAGATATACTTGCATCAAATGGGATTCAGGAAACAATCATTTTTGTGCTATTTAGTTCCATTATTCCTTTCTGAAATTAATTGAAATACTTCTGTTTCTTTGGTTTTGTTTTTGTCCAGTTAGTAATTAGTTTTTACTAGGCTCTTTGGACATATTAGTTTAGTTATTTGAACTTTTGTTAAAAACAATACTACTATGGAAGTGTTTATACTGATTAGTGAGGAGTTAATAGAAGCTGTTTGGTCTCTAGGTCTTACAAAATTATGCTGGTTTAGGTATGCTTATTTATCAATACAGTGGTCATTTATTTTATTTGGCACATTTATGTGTTTTTTTATGATTAGTCATGATGCCTTCTAAATAAAAGAGTTCTGAGCTTTAATCAGTTTTATTCCAATTTTTTATGAGTTTTAAATAAATGATATTTGCCATTAGAAAATGTCAAATATGAATAATTCATTTCTTCTAATTTTAAGTGCATGTAAGTTGAAATAATATGTGTAAAAATTAGCACCTTCTATATTACTATCGACTAAAATTGTATTTTAAGTAATGACATCAAATTTGTGTTACAGATATGGCTACAAGATACTCACAGAAATGTTGTAAGGAACTTGTTGCTGCTGGGGCAATTGACACTATTCTTGAGCTGATCCGATCGGTCACCCGAAGCATACCCGATCAGGAAGTTTTAAGACATTCACTCTCTACTTTGAGAAACCTTGCCCGATTTCCACATTTGACTGAAGTACTGATTAATAGTAGAGGATCTGTACAAACAATTCTTTGGGAGTTCTTAAGGTTTGTAAAAGGACACACTCCGAAATATGTATATCTTTATAATTTATTTATTATATTCTTATTATCATTGTATTAATATTCAGAAACAAAGAGGAGGGATATTTCATTGCTTCTGAGCTTTTGGAGAAGATATGCTTAAACCAAAGAGGTCTTAAAACTTTACATCAGTTACCAGTTCTCTTGAAGAGGTTAAAAAGCCTTGTTGACGATCTTCAAAGGAGGGCAGGCATTGAGAAAAGGTTAGATGATGGCGAAAGCAACACCCATCCGTCCATCCCTTCTAAATCCTACTTCTTGGAGTAAAATTACTGACAGTAATACCTCTGTTGGGGAAAAGGGTGTTCTACGTTGATTTAGAAATCTTTTAAAAAAATCAACTTTTTACAAATATTGAGTTTCGCATACAGCACGCTTAGACGTGATTTTTACATCAACTTTTTCATAATAATTCATCCGTCTTTAAAGTTGACTATTGAAAAAAAAACAGAATGTTGGGAGAAACTATTCGGGTAGTATTTATGTTATCCTGAGTTTAGTTTGTATACAAATTGTATTATTTCTTCTTTGGTTATCATCCATCTATAAACTAAATTTGAATAACATGCAGGAATTTGCGAAGTTTGGTAGGAAGGGAGCATGCAGAGAGAAGATTAAGAGTGGCAATGGAGCTCTTGAAACTAATTACCCGTGGTTAAGCAAAATTCATTTTCCTATTAAAACAGTATGTGGTTCTTATATAATTCTTGTGAGGCTTGAACTTTACAATCTTGAAGTTTACAATCTTCCTATTAAAACTGTTCTATCAAAACTGTTCTATCAATTATGAATTGATATTCTTTACTATTCTGAATTCATATTTTTGTTTCTCAGGTTACTTTAATGGCTTCAAATAGAACGTCTAGATCTCGTGCTAACTATTCCAATGGCCCGGAAATTAATGATAATGAGATCCATGTCGATGAACCACATGCAGAGGAGGAAAGCATTCATGAGAATGCTGAAGGTACCATGCATATATCTACACTTATACTTGCATTGTCATGAAGGTAAAAACAAAGTTTGTCTGTGATTTAGAATGACTGAAGTAGGCCTTTATTAGTGCTCTTCGAACTTTGTGTTATTTACAAACTCTTTTACATATATAAATCGTGTTATATTTCAGTTTTGTTTAGTTCATATATATTGATTCTTTCTCTTTTTTAGGTTCTCGACCTAAGAGGAAGCGTGGACCAACGATGGGAGCAAAGTTATGGTCAAATATCGATGCACCCAAGAAAGTAATTTATGATGTAAATGGTCATCCTGTTGGGGGAGACGCCAATAAGTTAACAACCTTTCTTGGGTGTCTTGCTCGCAATGGAGAATTTTTTCCAATAAGTACTCCAACATGGTCTAATATGACAGAGGCTAACATGACAAGGGCTTGGGATGAAATTCAGGTTATTAATCAATAGCATTTTATAGAATTTGACATTAAACACTTTGAAGGTAACTTAATATATGTGTAAATTTGTTTGTTGTAGAAACGATTTACCACAGATCACCCCAATGCTAAAAGAAAACTGATGGCTATCATGAACAATAGGTGGAGAGATTGGAAGTCTAACTTAAAGAGTAATAATTTTGTGCATGGTGACCGTGCCAAATCGATAGCGAATACTATCAACAATGATCGAGTAAATCCTAATCAATGGGCTGCGTTGGTTGATTATTGGCTAACTGATGATGCACAGGTTGTGTTTATTCTAATTTATGTATTATCAATTCTTACTTATTGTTATATATTATTATTAATTTATAAATACATGTAATGCAGGATATAGCAACAAAAAATTGTGAAAATCGAAAAAAATTGATGGTAGGTCATACGTTGGGCACTAAATCAATTCCAAAAAAGAAACATGAATTGGTAATTTGATGTTATTTCCCTATTTTTTGTCGTTAATCATGTATTAGACTTCTATGAATAGAGTATTTCTTGAATTATGTACTATTTTTTGTTTTATTTGTAGTACCAAATAAATAAAAAAGAGATTGATCGAGCGGATATGTATATACAATCCCACACTCGAAGTGATAACTCAATTGTACCTGGAGCATCCTCGAATGTGGTACGTATTTATCAATCCTCAAACAATGGGGTCTTTTAACTCTTTATTCTATATTGTCTTTAAGCTCTTTACCGAGGATATGATTCTATATACTGGTTATTATATGATTATTTATTCTATTATTTATTCTTTACCGAGGATATGATTCCATATACTGGTTAGGTGAATTTTAGAACAAAAGTTTATATTGTCTCAATATTATGGTCCCTCCTACCCATCATAGAGACTGCAGCCAACATCATATTTATGCGTCTGCCTTCCGTTTAGCAGTTACAGCTGATGAAATAAATGGATAGGGGTGGTAAGTAAGGTGGTGTAAACTTAAGTAATCATATAACATAAATTACCTTATTTTTCAAATATGAGTTAAAGTATAAATTATTAAAAAAGAAAAGATTAACCTTTGGATACTTTGGAATTATGTTTGATTCTACCTTTTAAAAAGGGTTAGCAAAAGTACTTGAGGATTTTGAAACTGTTTAACTTAAAATGTTCTAATTAATAGTTGTTTTATTTTAATTCTTTTATTAAATTAAAGTATTCTAATTTGGCCTCTCTTGTTGCTACTGCTAATGTGTTTCATCCTGCTTGACTGCTGCTCCTTTTGTGTATCTTCTAATGCTTAAAATGGTGATATGTTGGTACAGGTTAAAATGGTACTGATCTGTTAAGTGTAATGCTATGTTGGGCTTCTTGCCTTGTAATCTTTTATATGACTGCTAGCTATATAATGTGATGTTTGGTTTGTGGTGTTTGGGTTTGCAACCATGTTATGATATTGTGGCTCCATTCTATGGTTTGCAACCTCTTCTTGTTGTTGTTGCTGCTAATGTGTTCTATTCTGCTTGGCTATTGCTCCTTTTGTGCCTTCTAATGATATGTTGTTACGGTGGTCTGTTAACTGTAATGCTCTGTTGGGCTTCTTGTCATCATAGGTCTATGTTATATCATGATGGTTGATGGGAGTATCCCATGAGATTTTGTTATTTGTTACTCTTTGTCAAGTGTTATGTTGAACTGCCTTGTATATTTAAGTTATGTATATTTTGCATTGTATATTTTCACAGGAAAAAATTATTGAGTTAAAGAAGACTCAGGAATCGACTGGTGAAAGCAGTAGTACAGGACGGAATGATATACTTGCACAAGTTCTTGGACCAGAGCGACATGGTAGACTTCGACAAGGTGGAGTTGGTGCCACAGCTACAAACACTTGGGGACCTCGTGACACAAATAATGAAGTACAACGTGAAAATCAAGAATTGAAAGCTGAGTTGAAAAAGGTGCGGGAAAAAGGAGACGATACTGCAAGGAAAGTGGATGAACTATTATCAATGATGACAGAATTTATGAAGAAGTCATCTGTTCCAAATGCTCATTCCAACAATCAGGTGTTGCTCTCTCATTCCACTTATACTTCAAATTTGTGCTCTATCACTCTGTTTGTATAATTAACAAGTTCACTTTATAATTAATTTGTAGGATCATTACACAGAAGGAGATAATGGTGATATTAGTGGATCAAATAATCCTATAGAGGACCTGTGACATGTCTCGTGCTGCTGAAAATTTGTTAGATGTAACACTATTTTGGATGAAAATTTGTTATAGATGTGCTACTGAAAATATGTTAAATGTGCTATTAGTTATGTACTGTTTTGATACATAGTAACAGTATTTTGGATGGTTATGTATATTTAGATGATATTATACATTGATAGACTTCATTTGTTTTGTTCTTTTAGTTGAAAATGTTATATTCAGATTGGATGGTTGAATGTAGTTATGCTTCTTAACAGGTAAAATAAATAAGAAATATTATATAACGAAGTTTTTGTCGCCAAAACACCTATAGCGACGGCCACGACTGTCGCAACACCTCTTATATTCGCGCAAAATCTCACCTATAGCGACGGTCATGACCGTTGCAATAGACCGTACATTCGCGCCAAATTTCACCTATAGTGACGGTCGCCGGCCGTCGCAATAGACCACATTTTCGCGCCAAAATTTACCTATAGCGACGGTCGCCGACCGTCGCTATAGCTCTCAGCCATTCGCACCAAATTTTCTGTAGCGACGGTCATGACCGTCGCTATATCAAATCCTGACCGTCGGTAAAAAACTTCAAGCGCGTTTTTGTGGCGTTTTCTGGCGACGGTCTGACCGTCGCTATAGGGAAAAAAACCGTCGCTATAGGTTTTTGCGACGGCTTCTATAGCGACGGTTGCCGACCGTCGCTATATCCTATAGCGACGGTCTTTTCGTCTATAGCGACGGTCACCGACCGTCGCTATAGCTCGATTTTCTGGTAGTGCGAGGTACGCATAACCCATTTAATAAAACTCATGCATTCATGCATCCAACTAAAATAAAATCCAATCATATTGGTCAATAGTCTATAATCAATCTCATTTATTATCATACACATCATTATATGCATCAATGAATAACATTCATCTCATGAATAATAAATATTTAATATATACATTGATATCGATTTAATGGGCAATTTTAATTAGCATAAAATCCAATTTTGAAACAAAATAAACTCCTTTATTTTTAATCAAAATCATAATAAGTTTTTTTATTTTATTTAGTCCAATTTTGAATAAAAATAAACTCCTTTATTTTTTAATCAAATTCTCAATCAAAATAAACTATTTTATTTTAATTAACAAGGAATTCAATTTCAAGTACAAAATAAACTCATTTATTTTAACTTAAAATTGTTCAAAAAATAAAATATGTTGAATCATATTCCTTATTAAAATTAAACACCTTTAATTTTAGAAAACATTGAATCATATTCCATATGTGAATAAACTCCTTTAGTCTAGGAAACATGGAATTTAATTCCATATGTGAATAAACTCTTTTATTCAAACAAACGTGGAATCCAATTCCAAGTTAATATAAAACTTTTGAATTAACTCTTTTATTCAAACAAACGTGGAATCCATTTCCAAGTTATTATAATACTTTTGAATAAACTCTTTTATTCAAACAAACGTGGAATTCAATTCCAATTAAAATAAATAACTTTATTTTAATCCAATTTCAAATCAAAATAAACTCCTTTATTTTTAATATAGAATTACCGAAAAAATATTTAATTAAATTTTAATTAAAATAAAACTTTTATCTGAATAAAAATTAAAATAAAAAAATATATTTTATTTCTAAAGAGTGGCGTTGTGGCGCTGCTAGAGAACTAGCATCAGGCGTTGCGGTGCCACGTCATCAGTATCAAAAATATGAAGCTTGCGCTGCAGCGAAACAAAAAAAAATTGGCTTCAAGTGCTGCAGCGCCATGTCAGCATCTTCAAAAACACGGAGCAAGCGTTGTAGCGCCATGATTATACTACGATCAGGCTCTGTAGCGCCATGATTGTACTACAATCAGGCGCTGCGGCGCCAATCTCCAGAATCTATTTTTTCATTTAGCGAATTGTGTAGTTTTTCTCCAAAAACTCTATTCTATGCTAATAATTATGCCCAAAAATTTGTTCTAAACACATATCAATATACATATCAAATCTGAACAATTAATAATTCGCATAAAGGTTTGGCTCTGATGCCACTGTTAGGTTTATACGATTCATAGACGCAATCAAATTGCACAAAGTAAGTAGAAATGTGATAAAATAGAGTTTTAAAATTTTGCAAATCATATACTCGGATCATCCTTTATGTACAATTATTAATTAAACAAAAAGAAGAAGAACTAGAATTATACCCTTGAAAATTCGAGCTTCCTCAGGTACAAGTTCACCTCCAAATTCTTTTCGCGCTCAACTTGAATCCATCGGGTTTGATTCCTTCCTTTGATCAACATTAGCCACCCAAGTGTTTGGCCTCTAGAGGTGATCCACCAAGGAAGAAGAAAGATTCAAGAAGGAGGGTGGTTGGCTAAACCCTAGTTTTCTATCTATGTAGAAAAAGAGCGTACTCTTCAACAATTTGAATCACGTCCACTTGATATCTGATATAAGATTCCTCTTATAAAGATATCAGTTAACCCTTCTAATCTAATTAGAAAATAGAGTATTATTTAATTAATTAAATTCATTTAATTAATTAAGCTCCCTAATCTTATTAGGGATAATTAATTAATTTAACCTCATAATCTTATTAGGAATATATGAGAGTACTTTTATTAATTAATTCTCAAACTCATTTAGGAATTAAATAATAATAATAGTAATAATAACAATAAGACTCCTCTTATTAATTTATATTTAATATTTCCAAAATATTAAATAATAAATATTAGGCTATTTAATTTATTCTATCATCATAGATTAAATTAAATGTACTTAACTTATTATTACGATTATGCCATTAACTTCTTAAATAACTATTCTTTCTTTTATGGTGTGACCCTTTAGGTTCTCCATATTAAATCGGTTGTGAATAAATAAATTAGAATAATTCTAATCTTATTTAAATAAATAAATTAAATTATTAATTTATTTAAATAAATAATATTTATTCTACAATAGGGATAAGTCTCCCTAGCGATTAACGACTTTTCAGATAATATAGATTTTAACATTAATCATAAAAGAACATTTGAGTAAATAGTTATCGTACAATTCAATCCTTCTACCATACAATGTCCCAATTAAATATAAGAGATAGAATTACTGTCAAGTCTTATTTTATTTAATTATATGTATTTCGATTCTTAAATGCACAACTCCAAATAATGCAAATTAGAAACTCTTTTCTAATTTTATTCTGCCTTGGACAAAAACTACTGGGTTGTCATTTTTCGAATCACATAGGACATTTCTCTTCTTTTACTAGAAGCGGTAGATTATTTATTGATCATACATTATCTCCATGTACAACTTATTATACCCAAGCATACCCTTTGATATACCCTAAGGGTCTTAAGGAATAAGTCAAAGTATAATTCATCATACACAAGATACTATGATGATCTCAAGTTCAAGGATCACTTGTACTACAATCACTACAGGAATTCCTATTGATAGACAAGTAAAATTTTATTAGTGGTAAGACCCCGAATTTTATAAAATAAAAGTATTCAATTTTTCATATAGTTTTTTTTCTATCAAGTAAATGGTTAACTTGATAAAAGGATAAAATTAAGTGTGATGTGTGAAAATTTTACAAAGTAAGCAAGTTGTCATAAAATATTCATTTGGTCGGGTAATATACTTTTTTGTCGGGGAATATTCGTACGTTGGCACAATCATTGGTGGACTCACAACGAAATAACTGTCGGATATAGAAAGTGACAGAAATAATCTTTTTATAAAAATAATTGTAAAATTTTTACCGTTAACTGTTAAAATACTCGGTGATAAAAGTATAGTAATACGCGTTGTTGTACAGTAGCACACTGTATTGCACAGTATCTCTGATTATTGATGTCTACGTAAGAAGTCACTCAATTTTATTCAATAATTGCTACAGTAGTTGTTGCATAGTATCTCATATTATTGATTCAATTATAATCACAGTATCATCTGCATAATATTTTATATTATTAAATCAATAATTGAGACAACACATTTATTTATATTATTATTTTCATTATTAACATTGTCTAGAAAGTTCTATTGAGGAAAGGGGTTAGATTATTTAATTGTGCGCCAATAAGGAGAAATCCTTATCGGAAAGCCCCTTCTTTCTTGGGAATGATCTGGTTGTCAATATTGTGAGTTATAAAATTAATGATAAATAATTGTTAAAAGATTAAAAATGTGTTTATTGAAGATAAGTGATTGGTGATAAATATTTATTTAATTTTTGATATAAATAAAGGGATTTGTCATGAAGTATTTGTTGTAAGTTTGCCTTATTACATGGACCCCCACTTACTCATTTTTCAAAATCGTCGGTAAAAAATTATCTCAGTTTTATTTTATTATTATTATAATAGTAATAAAATAAAAAACTTTTTATATAAAATAAAATACTTTTTATATTATATATGAAGTTATTTGTTTTATTAGATTATAGTTAGAATATATTATATTTTATATAAAGTTTTTTTTGTTTTATTAGAATATTTTATTGCACAGTGATAAATAGTAAAATCAGACGAATTCACCGAATGCCCGTGAATTTTTTCTTTTGTTCAACTGTGATTATATTCAAATAGTGTCATTTCATTCTCCTATAAATAGGATGCTTAGTTAAGAAATGAAAATCACACAAGAATCAGAGAATTTATTTTTTATAATATTGTCCGTATTTCTTTCTAGTATAAGGATACTTTGAGTGTATCAAATAGTGCAAGATTTTGTTAAGAATATCTCTGCTATACCAGTCAAAATTAGTCTCCTACTAAGGTAAGGGGTATTATTTATTTCATATTCGTAAGATATATTATTTTTTATATTCGTAAGGAATATTATTTTCGTTCAATATTCGTAAGAGATATTATTTTCGTTCAATATTTGCAAGAAATATTATTTTCTTTCATATTCTATAGTATGTAAGTGATATTATTTCGTTTCATATTCCTAAATCTACACTTACTTTGATAAGTATTACTTCTATAATCCCTGAAATTAGTAGAATAACCTTGAGTTTTTCACTTCAACTAGTATCGTTTCATTGAAATATTGGTCTAAACTTTCTTATGATATTTTAATATTTTCATTCAGAGTACTATTCACTCGGGGGTATTTTTCACGGGATACTATTCATACGGTACTATTCACGACAAAATTAGTTCCTTTTCTATCCAAATTATTTTTGATACATGAATATCATTCTTAAATTTTACTCCACAATTAATTATCATGTTGACAATTTGGACATTGTTAAACTCTAGATAAATTGATTTATAAATCTCTAATATTTATCCTTGATCTTACTTGATTGATTCCTTATATCATTGTCATCATTCTCATGCTTATATTGTGGTGAAAGTCATACTTAGCCCGTAGTGCATAGATGGACTGTTGATTGGTATAATTATGACCAAGAATTTTGTATTAGTATAATCATGACCTATAATGTTATAAACAAATGATGTGGTAAAAGTCATCTTTGGCCAGTAGTGCATAGATGGACTGTTGATTGGTATGATTATGACCAAGAATTGTGTATTGGTATAATTATGACATACAATGTTACAGACAAATGATGTGGTAAAAGTCATATTTAGCTCGTAGTGCATAGATGGACTGTTGATTGGTATTATTATGACCAAAAATTGTGTATTGGTATAATCATGACCTGTAATATTACAGACAAATGTTGTAGTGAAAGTCCTCTTTGGCCCATAGTGCAAAGATAGACAGTTGATTATTGGTTTACAGTTGAACATCTTTGGCCCGTAGTACAAAGATGGACTGTTGATTATTGGTTTTACAGTTGTATGTCTTTGGCCCGTAGTGCAAAGATGGACTGTTGTTTTACATGATTATAAATATGAATTGTGAATTTAACTATAATATTTGGTGGTTAAGGTGAAGACAAGTGATGAGAGTTGTAATAACCAAGAATTTCTGTGATACATTGTAAATAAGTATTACATAATCGATAATATTTTATGGATGATGACGTGATTATGTGGTTAGTATGATATAATATTTAAAGAAAGTCTCACCAATAAGTTATATAAGTTAGTGAACTAACTTAAGTATTTTAATAATCTAGGAAATAGATTTAGGATGTTAAACCCTAAGTAAGTACTCAATAAACTTGAATAAGACAAGCGTAATTGGGTTATGTAAGTTAATTAACATTATTGATTGATGTGAATGTGTAAATATCAATAATAATGAGTAATAGTTCATGTGATAATAGGGTTAATATTACTAAGGATGGCTAGTAGTTTAAACAAGCTCAATAATTATTTAAGCATTAGACTTGTAGATAATTTGATTGTTAAGCTAGACCACTGTTAAATTTAATGGGCAAGTATGCTAGTAGCACAATTATTTAAGGGTGGAGGCCCAAGTATTAATTAGTAAGTCAAACTAGTTAATTAAAAGTCCAATAGGTTATTTATGGAAAGCCCAAAACATTTTTTTATGGCCCAACTTGTAGCCCAATTGATGAGGGTACTTTAGACATTTTGTATGCTAGATTTTTCCATAAAAACAAAAGCAAAGCTCGGAGATAAGAAGGCCACTTGGCCGGCCAAGTAAGGAGGAGAAAGGGGGGGATGAATGTTATCATTTCAAGCTCCCAAATTTTCAAAGATAAATGCAAGATTGGCTAGGTGTCAACTCTAGTATGGAGCCAACATATTAGTAAAGTAATCTTGTAATAATTAAGAGATATAGAGAGAGGAGATAGGCTAGTAGAAATGTATAGATATACTATTGTATCTCTAGACATTTGTCCAACATATTAAACCATATTCTCTTTCCACTTTTATTTTTCTTTGTCTTATTTTCTCTTAAACTAGCCAAGCAAAAGCATAAGAGAAAAAGAGAGAGGGAGAGAAGTTCGGTGGAAGCAAGAGGAGAGAAAGAAAGGTGTTGCACCATTGATGCATCCTAAGTTTGTTAATTACTATGGAAGATTAAGAAGAAGTACTTAAAGATCTATGTATAAATCTTAAACTTGTGGATTTCCTTTTTATTTTGGTTGATTTTTATTATCTAAGGTTTATAATCTAGAGGTCTAAAACCCTCTATCTTCATGTTTTATATGGTTTCATGTATTGATCTAACATATTTGAGTGTTAGGAAGTGAATAAAAAGGATAGAAAAGAAACTAGTGCTGTTTTGTAAGAAAACTCTAGTTTTTTTTCACTTCCTTTGATCATCTACCATTTTTGATCTACACCTTCTTTTTGTGATCCGTCAAAGAGAGGTGCTAGATAGGTATGTTAACTACTAAACCCAAGTGGTAGAACTCAAAAATGTTGAATACACAAGTGGTAGCAACTGTTTTAGCAAAAATAGTTTGGTCTTTTGAAAGAAAAATAAACTATTTTTGGACAGTCAATGCAAGGGGTATTTTCATCATATTTTTGGCATTTAAAAATTCTGGAAAAAATTGGGAGAGTAATATGATGAGTTATCTTTCAAACCCAAGTGTAATCACCTAAAAAGGAGTTGTAGATTTCCGTATAGACTGATTTTAGCAAAGTAGGTAACAGCTAAAAATCCCAAAAAGGAGTCTGCCCAAAATTTTGCAAGGGCAATTTCGGCCACTTAAAATATGAAATAAATTCCGGCCCTTTGGGACATGAAAATATATGTCATAAAGTAGCTCATGTCCAAAAATGAGCTCATTCCGACTTAAAATGACCAAGTTATGATCATTTCAATATTTAGATTTTTCGGACAAAAATCGCTATAACCGGAGTTCTATAACTCCGATGGCCACGAAATTTAAACTTGAGGGTCACGTTAACATGTATGAGATTATTCCAAGAGATAGGAATTTCTGGAGTTAAGCATGATGGGGCTAATTTCTTAAGCCACACACTAAAAATAATTTTTAAAAAATAGTAAAAGAAATTGAAAAATTACAAAAAAATACTTTTTGTGTATGAAATACATGTATATAAGTATGGCCAAAGGATAGAAAAATAATAAGTTGAATTGGTATTTTTGTAAAGGAGATATGGAATCCAGCTTGCTGGATTGGAAAAAATGTTGAATCCAGTTTGATGGATTGAAGGATTTAGAATCCAGGCTTGCTGGATTGCAGGATTTGGAATCCAGACTTGCTGGATTAGAAGTTTGTTGAATCAAGTTTGCTGGATTAGCCAATCCAGGTGGCTGGATTGCATACTTGAATAATCTAGGCTATGATGTTAGTATTCAGCTTACTAGATTATAAAGAAGAGCTAATAGAAGGAAAAGATTAAGTATTAAATCATAAGAAATATGATAAAGTAAATAATATATTTAAAAAATGACAATAATAAGAATGTTTTCAGGTAATTGATTATGTGGATAAGTAAATTGCTGATAGAGTAATTGCATTATGATATAAAGTATTATATGTTGATGGTAAGATCAATCTTAACAATGATAGGTCTTTACAATAAAGAGATTAAATTAAATTGCATGCAGTAGATAGCAGACAAAGCAAGTTCTCTAACTCAAACTTGAGTTATTCTTTTCAAAGCATGTTAGTGAATAATTATTGTTTATTATTCACATCCTTATTGATTATTGATGCTCGCACTCAGTGCAATTAAATTTTTGTTCTATTATTATTGAACTGTGAATTAGTTAAAGTTCTTTTATTCATGAACTGTTTAAGATATGGATCTATGCTCATTGTATCGGCTAGATCAAATATGTTTAAATTTGTTAAATCAAATATGTTGTTAAAAGCTGTTCTTCACCAATTGACGTGGTAAGGACTCAATACTGAGAAAAAGTACAATTTGATTAAAGCATTATTGAAAAACCAATTATTGCTCGTATAGTAAGTGTTTATGCATAATACACCGGGTATGAAAGGCTGATCCCCTTAATTACCAAAACTTATTAAAAGGACCAGTTTAAATACTGACAACCTTAGCATATGTTCATGGTCATTATGACCACTCAGTATCTGTTATTCGAATATTCAGTTATCAAGACTTACTTCATGTTCTTTCGCAATTAATTTCTATTGTTGAACATTGAACGATAAATTTCTTGCTAATCATGATATATCTTCTTTGTACTTAAACTTGCTAAGCAAATTAGTTGTTTACCCTTGCTATATCATGACATTTATTTCAGCTAAGCCAGAGAGTTCAAGTAAGAAGGGCAAGGGCAAGGGAAAGGTCCAAGAATAGTTATTATAAATGTTTAAGTATAATGAAATACTATGTTTGATGTTTATGTAAATCTTTTGTGTTACTTTATGTAACTTAAGTAAGGTATGTTTATGTTAAGGTAATAGACCTTGGGGTATTGTATAAGACTTTATTATAACGAACAACGTATGTTTATTATTCCGCAATAGTATATAGAATGCTTATGTTGATGATGGATAGTGAGCACCAAGCCCGGGGTTGAGAACTCGGATTTGGGGGCGTCACAGATTGGTATCAAAGCTGTAGGTTATAAACTTTAGGATGCGAAACTTAGGTTATAACCTTAGAAGAAAACTCGTATAGAGTATGCTAAGTGGTGGATTGTGGAGATTCATCTAGTATACAGTGTGCATAATAAAATATTGTTTCATTTTATCAATGAATATATTTTATTGTGATACTGATGTTGTGTTTGTTTGGTTATAGGATGCCTGAGGAAGGACAAGGTAGCCATATAGTCGAGCAAGAGCCGTTAGATTCGGTAGCGGATCATGCTGTTAGTGACGAGCGTGATGAGGATGTGATAGAGGTTTTGTTTGAAAATAACATGGCACTGGAGAATAGAGTGACAGAGTTGGAGCATGAGAATGCCACTCATCAGTTTACTGAAACTCAATACAAGGAACTGGCATATTAAGCTCAGAACGAGATTGCTGAGATGTAGATACCGTTGTAGGAGCAGACGACCTTGGCTACTTATATGGTTGCCAAGAATGCTGAGCTGAGAGAGATATTAGAACAAGAGCATAATAAGTTTGCAATATTGAGTATTGAGCATCAGGTGTTGCACCTGAGGTTTGACTTAGAGATCACTGACAGGGTCCGAGTTGAGGATGCTTGGGTCCGAGCAACGAGAAGAGTGGATCAGTTAGAGGTTGAGATGGAGGCTGGACGGGTTAGGATGGAGTCCTTGGGACGGGCTTTAGATGCAGCATATACTGGTCCCCAAGTAGGAGTGAGGAGATCCTTTGAGATAGGCGAGTCGAGTCGAGCTGTTAGACGTCGACTCATGGATGGACTCTTTCCACCAGAGCAGGAGCATTCAGGCGCACCCTCTCCAGATGCGCAGTGATAGTTTATTAGCTTTCTATGGTATATAGATGCAGTAGAACCCCTTTTGTTTATTAGGGTTTTATGTTTGATGTAAACCTCAAGAGGTGTGAGGTAGTATGTAAATATGATGTATCCCTATCTTAGGTGTGTAGGGGAGTATGTTTTTTTTAGTAGATCCCATCTGTTGATGTTTAAAAATGGGATAGTTAGCGTTTATAAAAATATGCCAAGTATGTAAGTATATGACGTTAAAATTTGGTATATGAATATAAATACCCTGTTATTATTACTTGTTTGATCAAATAGAAAAGTATTAAGAATTAAAATGAGAAGCTGTTTGTTTGAAAAGTTAGTAAATCTAATATGTTAATTTAGCAAGCTGAATATGTGAATTCAGTAAGTTGAATGTGTTATTCAGCAAGCTGAATATGTTAATTCAGCAAGATGAATTAGTCAATTCAGTAGGTTGAATTCCCTAATACAACATTATGATGATATGATTATTAGAGTTTAAATTACATGTTATATTTTAAACACTTAGAAAATATATCATATAATTAAACTCGATGTAATAAATTAAGGTTTTGTTAATCAGATAATGCCGCCAAGACGTCAAAATCGTAACCAGAGGGAGGAACATTTTGTGAATAATGAAAGGAATCAAGATGACCCAATGCAGAACTTCGCTGATATGATAGCTCAAGCTATGCGAACTCGTACACCTGCAGCAAGGGGGCAAGCGAATAATAGATTGGCAAATTTTAAATATTTTAAAGTCGTAGGACCACCAGAATTTAGCGAAAATACGAACCCTATAGCGGCTCAAACATGGGTGAAAGAGATGGAAAAGGCCTTTATCATTGCTAGGGTAGCCGAAGAGCAAAAGACGGCTTTTGCTACCTACTTGATGAAAGGAGAGGCTAACTATTGGTGGGAGATGAACCAAGCTAGAGCCGAAACAGAGGTAGTGACATGGACCAGGTTTAAGGAGTTATTCTTAGAAAGTTATTTCTCGGAGGCCATGCAAGCCAGAATGGAAGTGCAGTTTCTTGAATTAAAGCAAGAAAACATGTCAGTTGCCGAATATGCTGCAAAATTTAATGAGCTAGCCAGATTTGCACCTCATCAGGTGGATACAGAACTACGAAAGGCACATAGGTTTGAAAATGGGTTGAAGCCGTGGATTCACAGTAAGGCTGCAGTGTTGCAAATTGCTACCTTCTCAACACTGTTAGAAAAAGCCATCATTGCAGAAGGTAGGAGTGAGGCAGTTTCTAGATTCAACCGAGAGAAGAATAAGAAGGACATTGAAGGTGGTCATCAGGGTGCGAGTAGTGGTGGCAGCAACAACAAGAAGCGTAAGTGGAACAACAGTGGCAATAAATCAGGAACGCAACCAGGGAATACTCAGCAGAAGAAGGCAGCGTGTTCGAAGTGTGGAAAGAATCACTCTGGAGAGTGTATAAAAGGGAAAAAAGTCTGTTATAATTATGGCCAAGAAGGACATATTTCACCAAATTATCCTAAGCCGAAGAAAGGTGGTTGTTTTTCTTGTGGAGGAACGGGGCACCGATTCAAGGATTGTCCATTGAAGAAGAATACAGATGGAGGAAGTGGAAACAAGAGAAGTTTAACAAAGTTAACTATTGGAGGGCCAACGCAGCAGAGCAAATCGACAGCCCGAACATTCAACATGACTGTGCAAGATGCAGTTGCATCAAAGGAGGTGGTGTCAGGTATTATTCCGATCAATAATATAAATGCATACGTATTATTTGATTCGGGAGCTACCTGCTCATTTGTGTCTGATGAATTTACTAGAAGATTAAACTTACCATTTGAAAAGTTAAAGAACCCAATGAATATAGAAGTTGCAAACAAAGAAGTGATCCCTGTAGAGTTTATCCATAACAACTGTGGTGTGGAAATAAGGGGACATAAGTTAAGCGTGAATTTGATTCCGATACGCTTAGGAGAATTTGATGTTATCTTAGGGATGGATTGGTTGTTTAACCATGAGGCAGTTATAGATTGCCAGAAAAAGAGTATACAGCTTAAGACCCCAGATAAGTCTAAAGTTGTATTTTATGGTAGCAAGTCACCAAGGCAAACAAGTTGTCTGACGATGATGCAGGCCAGAAGAATGTTACGAAAAGGTTATGAAGGTTATTTGGCTCATGTAGTGGATACACGGGTTGTGAATTCGGACATGGGGCAGATACCTATAGTTAATGAGTTTGGGGATGTCTTTCCAGAAGAACTTCCGGGACTTCCTCCAGACAGAGAAATAGAGTTTGTGATTGATTTAGTACCGGGGACAGTGCCGATATCGAAAGCGCCGTATCGAATGGCTCCGGTAGAAATGAAAGAGTTGATGATCCAGCTACAAGAGTTGTTGGATAAGAAGTACATCCAACTTAGTGTATCTCCGTGAGGAGCACCGGTGTTGTTTGTAAAGAAGAAGGATGGTTCGATGAGGTTGTGTATGGATTATAGATAATTGAATAAGGTGACAATCAAGAACAATTATCTGTTACCAAGAATAGACGATCTGTTTGATCAACTTAAGGGAGCGAGATGTTTTTCGAAGATTGACCTAAGAACTGGTTATCATCAGTTGAAGGTGAGAACAGAAGATGTACCAAAGACAACATTTAGAACTCGTTACGGTCATTATGAGTTCCTAGTGATGTCGTTTGGACTGGCAAACGCACTAGCTGCTTTTATGGACTTGATGAATAGAATATTTAAACCGTATTTGAATAAATTTGTGGTGGTGTTCATTGATGACATTTTGGTGTATTCAAAGACTGAAGAGGAGCATGCCGAACATCTACGAATTGTGTTGGAAACCTTAAGGAAAGAGAAGTTATATGCTAAATTTTCAAAGTATGAGTTCTGGTTGAAGAGAGTTCAATTTTTGGGGCATGTCATCGATAACGAGGGAATTTCTGTTGATCCAGCGAAAGTAGAAGCGGTGAAAAATTGGAGACAACCAAAGACACCGACAGAGATCAGAAGTTTCTTGGGATTGGCAGGATATTATCGAAGGTTTATTCAGGATTTCTCAAATATAGTGACACCATTAACTAATCTGACGAGGAAGACTGTTAACTATGTGTGGACAGAGAAGTGTGAACAGAGTTTTCAAGAATTAAAGAAAAGATTAAGTGAAGCACCTGTGTTATCTTTACCAGATAGTACAGGGGGTTTTACAGTGTATAATGATGCGTCACACAAGGGACTAGGTTGCGTATTAATGCAGAATGGTAAAGTCATTGCGTACGCGTCACGACAGTTAAAAGACTATGAGAAGGGATACCCTACCCATGACCTTGAGTTGGCTATGGTAGTATTTGCCCTTAGGATTTGGAGACATTATCTCTACGGAGAAAAGTGTGAGATATACACAGATCACAAAAGTCTAAAGTACATCTTTACACAAAAGGAGTTAAACATGAGGCAGAGGAGATGGTTAGAATTGATTAAGGACTATGATTGTGGTATTCTATATCATCCGGGAAAGGCTAACGTGGTGGCAGATGCTTTAAGCAAAAAGAGCCAAGAAAAATTGTTTGTATTAACAGACCAGGAAAAGTTAGTAAGAGAAATGGAGAAAATGGAGTTGGAGGTGAAAAAATCGAAGGATTTGGATAAAGTAATAGAAATGGAAGCAAGTCCAACTTTATTAGACAAGGTGAAAGAATCATAAGGGAATGATGAAGAATGTGGTAACATAAAGAAGCTATTGGCTGAAGGTAAAGAGCTGAAGTATAAGATCGACGGCACTGGATTGATGAGATTTGAAGGAAGAATTTGGGTACCTGCAGTACCAGAGGTACGAGAAGAGATTCTTTAAGAAGCGCACAATACGAGATACTCAATACACCCAGGAAGCACGAAGATGTATCAAGATTTGCGTCAACATTATTGGTGGCCAAACATGAAGAGAGAGATTGCTGAATGCGTCAGCCGCTGTTTAACTTGTCAAAAAGTTAAGGCAGAGCATCAACGACCAAGTGGACTATTACAACCATTTGAAATTTCGGAATGGAAATGGGAGCACATCACGATGGATTTTGTGGTAGGACTTCCAGCGACACCAAAGGGTTATAATGCTATATGGGTAATTGTCGACCGTCTTACAAAGTCAGCACACTTTTTGCCGATCAAGATTAGGTATAATTTGGATCAGCTAGCAAAATTGTATATCAAGGAAATTATTTCGAGACATGGAGTACCAGTTTCAATCGTGTCTGATAGAGATCTGCGCTTCACGTCAAACTTTTGGAGGAGTCTTCAAGAAAGAATGGGGACACAATTAAGGTTGAGTACTGCGTATCATCCACAGACTGATGGGCAAAGCGAGAGAACGATTCAAACATTAGAAGACATGCTCAGAGCCTGTGTGATGGATTTTAAGGGAAGTTAGGAGGATCATCTTTCATTGGTGGAGTTTGCGTATAACAATAGTTATCATGCAAGCATTAGTATGCCACCGTATGAAGCCCTGTATGGGAAAAAGTGCAGAACGCCCTTATGTTGGGACGAGGTAGGTGAAAGAAGATTGTTGATGCCAGAATTGGTTCAACAGACTGTGGAGATCATCAAAGTGATAAGAGCTCGACTAGTAGCAGTTCAAGATCGACAAAAGAAGTACGCAGATATTCATCGCAAGAAAAGAGATTTTGAAGTGGGAAGCTACGTATTTCTGAAGGTATCTCCTTGGAATGGGAAGATAAGATTTGGGAAGAAAGGTAAACTGAGTCCAAGGTTTATTAGACCTTTCGAAATACTGAAGAAGATAGGAGAAGTAGCGTATGAGGTAGCTCTACCTCCTGAACTGGAACATATTCACAATGTGTTTCATGTGTCAGTGTTGCGTCCGTACAAGCCGGATTACAAGCATGTGATATCATTCGAGCCGATTCAAGTCGAGAAAGACTTATCGTACGAGGAGATTCCTATAGAAATTTTGGATAGGAAAGAGCAGAAATTGAGAAATCAGGTTATTCATTCTGTCAAAGTGCTCTGGAGGAACCACAATGCTGAGGAAGCTACATAGAAACTAGAGGAAAAGATGAGGAAAGAGTTTCCAAATCTTTTTGAATAACCTTAACGAAATTTCGGGGACGGAATTCTCATAAGGAGAGGAGAATGTAATAACCAAGAATTTCTGTGATACATTGTAAATAAGTATTACATAATCGATAATATTTTATGGATGATGACGTGATTATGTGGTTAGTATGATATAATATTTAAAGAAAGTCTCACTAATAAGTTATATAAGTTAGTGAACTAACTTAAGTATTTTAATAATCTAGAAAATAGATTTAGGATGTTAAACCCTAAGTAAGTACTCAATAAACTTGAATAAGACAAGTCTATATGGGTTATGTAAGTTAATTAACATTATTGATTGATGTGAATGTGTAAATATCAATAATAATGAGTAATAGTTCATGTGATAATAGGGTTAATATTACTAAGGATGGCTAGTAGTTTAAACAAGCTCAATAATTATTTAAGCATTGGACTTGTAGATAATTTGATTGTTAAGCTAGACCACTGTTAAATTTAATGGGCAAGTATGCTAGTAGCACAATTATTTAAGGGTGGAGGCCCAAGTTCATATTAATTAGTAAGTCAAACTAGTTAATTAGAAGCCCAATAGGTTATTTATGGAAAGCCCAAAACATTTTTTTTATGGCCCAACTTGTTGCCCAATTGATGAGGGTACTTTAGACATTTTGTATGCTAGATTTTTCCATTAAAAACAAAAGCAAAGCTCGGAGATAAGAAGGCCACTTGGCCAGCCAAGTAAGGAGGAGAAAGGGGGGGGATGAATGTTATCATTTGAAGCTCCGAAATTTTCAAAGATAAGTGCAAGATTGGCTAGGTGTCAACTCTAGTATGGAGCCAACATATTAGTAAAGTAATCTTGTAATAATTAAGAGATATAGAGAGAGGAGATAGGCTAGTAGAAATGTATAGATATACTATTGTATATCTAGACATTTGTCCAACATATTAAACCATATACTCTTTCCACTTTTATTTTTCTTTGTCTTATTTTCTCTTAAACTAGCCAAGCAAAAGCATAAGAGAAAAAGAGAGAGGCAGAGAAGTTCGGTGGAAGCAAGAGGAGAGAAAGAAAGGTGTTGCACCATTGATGCATCCTAAGTTTGTTAATTACTTTGAAAGATTAAGAAGAAGTGCTCAAAGATCTAGGTATAAATCTTAAACTTGTGGATATCCTTTTTATTTTGGTTGATTTTGGTTATCTAAGATTTATGATCTAGAGGTCTAAAACCCTCTATCTACATGTTTTATATGGTTTCATGTATTGATCTAACATATTTGAGTGTTAGGAAGTGAATAAAAAGGATAGAAAAGAAACTAGTGTTGTTTTGTAAGAAAACTCTAGTTTTTTTTTTCACTTCCTTTGATCATCTACCATTTTTGATCTACACTTTCTTTTTGTGATCCGTCAAAGAGGGGTGCTAGATAGTTATGTTAACAACTAAACCCAAGTGGTAGAACTCAAAAATGTTGAAAACACAAGTGGTAGCAACTGTTTCAGCAAAAACAGTTTGGTCTTTTGAAAGAAAAATAAACTATTTTTGGACAGTCAATGCAAGGGGTATTTTCGTCATATTTCTGGTATTTAAAAATTTTGGAAAAAATTGGGAGAGTAATATGATGAGTTATCTTTCAAACCCAAGTGTAATCACCTAAAAAAGAGTTGTAGATTTCCGTATAGACTGATTTTAGCAAAGTAGGTAACAGCTAAAAATCCCAAAAAGGAGTCTGCCCAAAATTTTGCAAGGGCAATTTCGGCCACTTAAAATATGAAATAAATTCCGGCCCTTTGGGACATGAAAATATATGTCATAAAGTAGCTCATGTCCAAAAATGAGCTCATTCCGACTTAAAATGACCAAGTTATGATCATTTCAATATTTAGATTTTTCGGACAAAAATCGCTATAACCGGAGTTCTATAACTCCGATGGCCACGAAATTTAAACTTGAGGGTCACGTTAACATGTATGAGATTATTCCAAGAGATAGGAATTTCTGGAGTTAAGCATGATGGGGCTAATTTCTTAAGCCACACACTAAAAATAATTTTTAAAAAATAGTAAAAGAAATTGAAAAATTACAAAAAAATACTTTTTGTGTATGAAATACATGTATATAAGTATGGCCAAAGGATAGAAAAATAATAAGTTGAATTGGTATTTTTGTAAAGGAGATATGGAATCCAGCTTGCTGGATTGGAAAAAATGTTGAATCCAGTTTGATGGATTGAAGGATTTAGAATCCAGGCTTGCTGGATTGCAGGATTTGGAATCCAGACTTGCTGGATTAGAAGTTTGTTGAATCAAGTTTGCTGGATTAGCCAATCCAGGTGGCTGGATTGCATACTTGAATAATCTAGGCTATGATGTTAGTATTCAGCTTACTAGATTATAAAGAAGAGCTAATAGAAGGAAAAGATTAAGTATTAAATCATAAGAAATATGATAAAGTAAATAATATATTTAAAAAATGACAATAATAAGAATGTTTTCAGGTAATTGATTATGTGGATAAGTAAATTGCTGATAGAGTAATTGCATTATGATATAAAGTATTATATGCTGATGGTAAGATCAATCTTAACAATGATAGGTCTTTACAATAAAGAGATTAAATTAAATTGCATAGCAGTAGATAGCAGACAAGGCAAGTTCTCTAACTCAAACTTGAGTTATTCTTTTCAAAGCATGTTAGTGAATAATTATTGTTTAGTATTCACATCCTTATTGATTATTGATGCTCGCACTAAGTGCAATTAAATTCCTGTTCTATTATTATTGAACTGTGAATTAGTTAAAGTTCTTTTATTCATGAACTGTTTAAGATATGGATCTATGTTCATTGTATTGGCTAGATCAAATATGTTTAAATTTGTTAAATCAAATATGTTGTTAAAAGATGTTCTTCACCAATTGACGTGGTAAGGACTTAATACTGAGAAAAAAAATAATTTGATTAAAGCATTATTGAAAAACCAATTATTGCTCGTATAGTAAGTGTTTATGCATAATACACCGGGTATGAAAGGCTGATCCCCTTGATTACCAACACTTATTAAAAGGACCAGTTTAAATACTGACAACCTTAGCATATGTTCATGGTCATTATGACCACTCAGTATCTGTTATTCGAATATTCAGTTATCAAGACTTACTTCATGTTCTTTCGCAATTAATTTCTATTGTTGAACATTGAACGATAAATTTCTTGCTAATCATGATATATCTTCTTTGTACTTAAACTTGCTAAGCAAATTAGTTGTTTACCCTTGCTATATCATGACATTTATTTCAGCTAAGCCAGAGAGTTCAAGTAAGAAGGACAAGGGCAAGGGAAAGGTCCAAGAATAGTTATTATAAATGTTTAAGTATCATGAAATACTATGTTTGATGTTTATGTAAATCTTTTGTGTTACTTTATGTAACTTAAGTAAGGTATGTTTATGTTAAGGTAATAGACCTTGGGGTATTGTATAAGACTTTATTATAACGAACAACGTATATTTATTATTTCGCAATAGTATATAGAATGCTTATGTTGATGATGGATAGTGAGCACCAAGCCCGGGGTTGAGAACTCGGATTTGGGGGTGTCACAACAGTTCTCTTTGTCTTGGGTACATCAAAGAATTGTTGATGAGTATTACAAGAATGAAATATTAATGATGAATTTTTAATTTGGAGGAGATAGTAGACATTATGTTATACTTAATGCTTCTAATGGATTGTTGATTCCGCTCCAATTATGATTGAAAACTTTTATCATCTATCATATGTTCTAAATATCTGATTTATTACTGATGAAGGCTATTGATAATTTAATTATCTTTAGTCATAATAATCTTTTATTGAGCTATTTGTGCTCACTATTTTACTTAATAATTCCTTTTAGGTAGTAAGAGTATAGCTGGGTTGTGCGGGGATAACAAGGGAATAGTGTGATGGTCTGAGACTGTGGAAGTTTATCAATACATTATAAAACAGTATGACAATATATAATTGTATTGAGGGCTTAAGATGTGTGTGTCGTATTTTATACGTCACTTAATAATTGATTTTGTTGAACAACAATTGGGAGATGAGAACCCGACTTTGAAAGCGTCAAAAATGCACTCCATTAGAATGAGGAGGACAGAATTGTACTAAGAGCTTAAAGGGTGTGTTTTTGTTATCATACATGATGTCTGACCTCATACAAACTCGTGTAATCATAAGATATGGTTGTGCACATCCACTTGCTGACTATATCTATGAGCATTATCTATATAATCTTGGAGTATGGTTGGAATATAATTCTTAATTTGAGACAATGGAGATAATTATATGGCAAGAAGATACACACCATTTGAATGAACAGGATAGTAATCTTTTCATTCTTTTTTGGGATCTATTAGGTCAACCAAGGTTAATGCTCAAGTCCTATGATATCTATTATAACTTAGATGCATGGTCTCCCATTTATGAAGGCTTCCTTGAGCATTTTTCAAATATTTTAATTCCTAAAATAGTTATCGACTGTACCTTTATGTAAAGTATCATTGGTTTAGAGTGTGAGTATTGTTACTTGTATTGAAACTCACAGCTTATGTGTTGTCATATTTTGCACGATAGTTGTATTAATGAAGTTTGTATTTAGATTCTATACCATGTATTTGGTGACTCAAAATGGTTTGTATGGACCTATTTTTAGGGCGTCACATTAGGTATTTCTTAACGAGCCACGTTTAGTATACTTATTCTCCAATAAACACCTACATACTTGCTTTAGTGTCTCCACACAAATGATCATCATCATCTAATGAGCAAGCAACGTATGTACCAATCTATCCGAATTCACTAATCCCCAATTTAGTAATCCAACGATTGGGAACTATTTTAGTTTTTAAGTTTTCTAAGAATTTAGATCTCATTAGAATGATTATCATCATTATTCTAAAAGTATTGCTTAAAACTATGAGTTTATCACATATTACAAAGCAGCATCATGTAGATAATTAAAAGCCTTTAAAAAATTAATATTTTTTATTAATAAATGAATAAGATTGTTACAAAGTATATGATTTATCATCAAACATGATTGGCTTATGTGCATACTACTTTCACATAACTCATATGGGGCCTTGGGGACGGATTTGGTAGGTACATTGTTAAGTAGGTATGCATTCGATTATAGGGCATATCCCCAGAAGGAAATTAGAAGATCGGTAAAACTTATCGTGGATCGAACCATGTCCAACAATGTTCGATTTCTCCTTTAAGATACACCATTGAGTTGTGGTGTCCCTGGTGGAGTCTATTGTGAGATTATACCATTTTCTTTTAGACAATTGAGAAACTCACCGCTTAAGTATTCACCACCTCGATTCGATCGAAAAATCTTAATACTTTTGCCAGTTTGTTTTTCTACTTCACTTCTGAACTCTTTAAACCTTTCAAATGATTCAGATTTGTATTTCATTAAATACACATATCTAAATCTTGAGTGATCATCTGTGAATATAATAAGATAAGAATACCTTCCTCGTACATTCGTTGGCATAGGTCCACATACATCTGTGTGTACCAACTCTAACAACTCTGTAACTCTTTCTCTTTTTCCACTAAAAGGAGATTTAGTCATTTTTCCCATGAGACAAGATTCACAAGTTGAATATGATTCATAATCTGATAGCTCTAGGAACCCATCTTTATACAACTTGGATAATCTTGTTTCATTAATATGACCAAGTTTGCAGTGTCACATATAGGTATAATTAACATCATCTCTTTTCCTTTTATTAGTTTGTTCAATTTGAAGTATATTTTCATGCAAGTCAAGTATATAAAGTTCATTTCACAAATTACCAATGCCATATAAAACATTATTATATAGAACAACTGTTGTTCTTTATTATAATGTCAAAACCATGCATATCCAATACAGAAATTGAAATAATATTTCTAATGATATTTGAAACAAAATAACAATTATTTAAATTAATGAACTTGCCCGTAGGCAGTGCTAAACAATAAGTTCCAACAATTAACGAAGCAACCTTTGCTCAATTTCCCACTCGTAGGACGACCTCATCCTTGTTTAGCTTCCTACTTCTGACCATTCTTTGCATAGTATTACATATGTGAGAACCACATCATGTATCCAATACCCAAGAAGATTTTTAACTTTCTGAAAAATTAATTTTAATCATAAACAAACTTTGATTAGGATTCGAAGCTTCTCCAAGCTTCTTCTGCTTTTGCTCCGCAAGATAATCCTTGCAGTTCCTCTTCTAGTGACCCAACTTGTTGCAATGGAAGCAAATTCCTTTGCTAGCTGAATCAGGTTTCTTTTGATCCTTCACTTTCGCCATACCCTTAGCCTTCTTGGATTTCTACTTTTTAGAAAATATCTTGGGTCTCTTCCTTTTCTTGGAAGAATCATCCACTATTAAGACATGGTACTTCTTGGATGGGAAGTGACCTTCATCAGTTTTCAACATGTTAAGTAATTAAGGAAAGCAACATCTAACTTATTCATGTGAAAATTCATAACAAATTATGAGAAGGTGTCCGGGAGTGACTGCAAGACTAAATCTTTACTTAACTCCCCATGCATGATGAACCCAAGTTTTTCAAGATGTTCAATCAAATTGATCATCTTTAAGACATGAGTCTCAACAGTAGTACCCTCGGTCATCCGAGATCAGAAGAGCTCATTAGCTATTTCATATCTAGCAGTCCTACTTTGCTCACCATACAGCTCTTGCAGGTGCAGCAGTATAGTAGGAGCATCCATGGTTTTATGTTGACGCTGAAGCTCGTTACTCATGGATGCGAGCATGATGCATTGAGCCACAAATGCATCATCTTGCCACTGTTTAAAAGTATCAACCTCTTCCTCAGAGGCTGTCTCTATAACTTTTATAGGTACGGGCGAATTTAGGACATAAGAAATATTTTCAGCAGTGAGAACAATTATTAGATTCCTTAACCAGTCCGTGTAATTCAGTTCGGTCAGTTTGTTAGCATCAAGTATGCTACGCAGTGAAATTAGTGAGTGTGACATTTTTCAAATTTCTGCATGTGAAAAAATAACATTTTAGCAAACATTTATTTAATTAATTTATATAACCAAAATAAATTAGGTCTTATTTTATATTGGTATCTCCCATTATTTTCTTCTAACTATATTCCCTCATATATATAGTTCGGCAAAATCTAATTAAAATTTTTGCTAGTGAGGATAAGGATCTCATTTCAAATATATGTAGTCATGTGGTGACACAACAAACTATATATAAATAAATAGGTAGACAACTCCTTGTCAATTACATCATCATGTAACTCCTTATCTTTTGCCTCTTAAATTAGTTTAATCAAGTGGTGGCACATCCAAATCAAAATTATCTAAGTTAAGTCCAACCTAACACTTCTATATATTAAAAAAAAAAAAAAATTATCCTTGTGGTGATACAACAAAACAATATTGTTCAATTTTCTTTATAAGTGTCAAATGTGATAAATTAACATCTTAAATACTTAATACTTACCTTGTGGTGACACAACAAACTCATATTAAATATTTAATATTCTATTAATTTTATCATGCTAGAAGGCAACGTTCGATATTCTAAATATCTTTGAACTCTTAGGACTTAATATAAATTCTTTGAGGGGTTTGTTATTATTAATCTCATCTTGTTTAACTCGCATGCACACACACACACACACACACACACACACACACACACACACACACACACACACACACACACACATATATATATATATATATATATATATATATATATATATATATATATATATATATAATTCGTGTCATATTATTAAACATGCAAAGCATGTTTGTAAGACCCCGAATTTTAAGAAATAAAAGTATTCAATTTTTCATATAGTTATCATAAAATATTCATTTGATCGGGTAATATTTTTTTTGTCAGAAAATATTCGTACGACGGCACAATCATTGGTGGACCCCACAACAGAATGACTGTCGGATATAGAAAGCGACATAAATAATCTTTTTATAAAAATAATGGCAAAATTTTTACCATTAACTGTTAAAATACCCAGTGATAAAAGTGTAGTAGTACGCGTTGTTGCACAGTATCTCTGATTATTAATGCTTACGTAAGAAGTCACTCAGTTTCATTCAATAATTGCTACAGTAGTTGCTGCATAGTATCTCATTTTATTGATTCAATTATTATCACAGTATCATCTGCACAATATTTTATATTATTAAATCAATAATTGAGATAACACAATTATTTATATTATTATTTTCATTATTGACATTGTCTAGAAAGTTCTGTCGAGGAAAGGGGTTAGGTTATTTAATTGTGCGCCACTAAGGAGAAATCCTTATCGGAAAGTCCCCTCTTTCCTAGGAATGATCTGGTTGTCAATATTGTGAGTTATAATAATAATGATGAATAATTGTTGAAAGATTAAAATTGTGTTTATTGAAGATAAGTGATTGGTGATAAATATTTATTCAATTTTTGATATAAATAAAGGGGTTTGTCATGAAGTATTTGTTGTAAGTTTGACTTATTACATAGACCCCCACTTACTCATTTTTCAAAATCGCTGGTAGAAAGTTATCTCAGTTTTGTTTTATTATTATTATAATAGTAATAAAATAGAAAACTTTTTATATAAAACATAATACTTTTTATATTATATATAAAGTTATTTATTTTATTAGATTATAAATAGAATATATTATATTTTATATAAAGTTTTTGTTTTATAAGAATATTTTATTGCACAGTGATGAATAGTAAAATCAAAAAAATCAGACGAATTTTTCGAACTCCCGGGAATTTTTTCTTCTGTTCACCCATGATTATATTCAAATAGTGCCATGCCATTCTCTTATAAATAGGATGCCTAGTTAAGAAATGAAAATCACACCAGAATCAAAGAATTCTTCTTCTATAATATTGTGCGTATTTCTTTCTAATATAAGGATACTTTGAGTGTAGTAAATAGTGCAAGATTTCTCAAGAATATCTCCGCTATACCAGTCAGAATTAGTGTCCTACTAAGGTAAGGGGTATTATTTATTTCATATTCGTAAGAGATATTATTTTTCGTATTCGTAAGGAATTATATTTCCGTTCAATATTAATAAGGGATATTATTTTCGTTCAATATTCGTAAGAAATAATATTTTCTTCCATACTCTATAGTATGTAAGTGATATTATTTCGTTTTATATTCCTAAATCTACACTTACTTTGATAAGTATTGCTTCTATAATCCCTGAAATTAGTAGAATAACCTTTAGTTTTGCACTTCATCTAGAATCGTTTCATTGAAATATTGGTCTGAACTTTCTTATGAAATTTTAATATTTTCATTCAGAGTACTATTCACTCGGGATACTATTCACTCTGGATACTATTCACGAGGTACTATTCATATGGTGTTATGCATACGGTACTATTCACGACAAAATTAGTTCCTTTTCTATCTAAATTATTTTTGATACATGAATATCATTCTTGAATTTTACTCCACAATTAATTATCATGTTGACAATTTGAACATTATTAAACTCTGGATAAATTAAATTAAAAATCTCTAATATTTATCCTTGATCTTACTGGATTGATTCCTTATATCATTGTCATCATCCTCATGCTTATATTGTGGTGAAAGTCATCTATGGCTCGTAGTGCATAGATGAACTGTTGATTGGTATGATTATGACCAAAAATTTTGTATTAGTATAATCATGACATGTAATGTTACAAATAAATGATGTGGTAAAAGTCATCTTTGGCCCGTAGTGCATAGATGGACTGTTTATTGGTATGATTATGACCAAAATTTATATATTGGTATAATCATGACCTGTAATGTTACAGACAAATGATGTGGTAAAAGTCATCTTTGGCCCGTAGTGCATAGATGGACTGTTAATTGGTATGATTATGACCAGGAATTGTGTATCGGTATAATCATGACCTGTAATGTTACAGACAAATATTGTGGTGAAAGTCCTCTTTGGCCCGTAGTGCAAAGATGGACTGTTGATTATTGGTTTTATAGTTGAATATCTTTGGCCCGTAGTGTAAAGATGGACTGTTGATTATTGGTTTTACACTTGAACATCTTTGGCCCGTAGTGCAAAGATGGACTGTTGATTTACATGATTATAAATATAAATTGTGAACACGTAGTGCAAAGATGGACTGTTGATTTACATGATTATAAATATGAATTGTGAATTTAACTATAATCTTTGGTGGTTTAGGTGAAGATAGATGATGAGAGTTCTCTTTGTCTTGGGTACAACAAAGAACTGTTGATGAGTATTACATGAATGAAATATTAATGATGGACTTTTAATTTAGAGGAGATAGTAGACATTATGTTCTACTTGACTCTTCTAATGGATTGTTGATTCCGCTGCAATTATGGTTAAAAACTTTTAACATCTACCATATGTTCTAAATATTTGATTTATTACTGATGAAGGCTATTGATAATTTAATTATCTTTAGTCATAATAATCTTTACTGGCTATTTGTGCTCACTCTTTTACTTCACAATTCCTTTCAGATAGTAAGAGTATAGCTGGGTCGAGTTGGGCTGTAACGCCCCGAAATTCGGTCTATCTTCACACCTGGATTCCGTGCATCACGAGTACATCTCCTTCCAAACATACTTCATTATATAGCTAAATATAACAACATACATTCCCAAATTCCAAGTTCTATTACCTTATAACCTCGTTCATTACAAATAAAGATAATTACATTATACTTTCCATCTTACAAGAGTGACTTTCATCCGCCACCAAGAATACATAACAGTTCATTAAACTAGTCTATAGTTTAATTAACTTATTCTACATTACAAGTCTTGGCTTGATCTTCACGTTCATTCATATACTGAATGGCACTTCATCTGGACACCGGTCAGCTTGATCTTCACGGGATCCTTATGTTCTTCTATTCATACGCTGAAAATGTTTTTCATTTAAAGCAAGTATGGGCATTCAATTGCTCAACAAGTCATAGCAGTTAAATAAACAACATTAAGAATTTAAACATTCCTTTAGAACTTCAAGAACAAAGGTTATGAAGAAGCTTGAATAATAGGAATAATTTATTATTCCTATCATTTTAAAACATTAGTCACATTCACTTTGAAATACTTTCATTTTTTTACCTTTTTTATACACATTCCGTCTGGCTAGAATCATTAGCACGGACTTAACAATAACGGTTCATGTATAAATAGAACATTTTTATATTGAACATTTCAATCACAGAACAATTCATCTCATAGAAACATCGAAGTGTTAAAATTATATCATAAGACCTCATACATTCTACCACCTTGTACAAATATCACACAATTGCACATAGATAAAACCTTTTATGTTCAACATCTGAGAAGTTTAAGAAACTAGCATTCATTTAAAATATGAATGAAGTTAGAAAACTTGTCTTACGCACAGCTACAGTTTAGAGTTTACGCTGAACTGCTCATTCCAATCCCTATATAACACATAAGGAATACATGCACCAATTAGTCATATACTTAACTTACACATTGGTTAAACTTGACCTTACTCCTTATTATTGATTTTTATAACCTAAGTTTATGTAACCATCTTTCTTTCTCATTTTACGGCGTTACGACATACGGAGATGTCTTAACTTATACGATCATCATCTTTGATGATTTATATTTTTATCTTTTTCTTATAACCTTTCTAGGACTTAGCACACATCGAATCTCTACTAATATTCCATATAGTACTCTGAGTGGTTTCCCACAAATAACCAAAAAACTAGTTTCCACTGTCTTTCACATTGAGTTAGATCGGTTGCCAGTTTTATATATACCTCTGCTCTCTGAAGGAATTGTACCACAACCTAAACTTAGCTTAACTTATCTGAACCATTAAAACTATAACATTTGTTAAGTTGATTTCTCATTCCTTATGGCTTTCTGGAAACTAAATGACATACCTCAGGATTTATTTCTTATCGTTTAATTCATACTGTTTTTAGTATGTTAAAAGCGATCGTTCAATGCTAATACTATGCGTTCATAGTGTTAAGCATTTTATATTACCTTATTCATATCTTATAACGTCTATTTCATTCGACTCGAAACGGCATCCCAATTATTATTACTAACTCGGCTTCTTAACATTATATTTCATTGTCATTAATTCAGTTTCTTCACCGTTCACAGGTTTAATCATTATTTTTCATTACTTTATGGTCAAACCATACACGAGTGTAGGTTCTGCCCGATTAATATTCGCATACATTCAACCCTCATCTCTCAACGTCTAAGGAATCACAATCATAGTAATCTCACACGTTCGTTTTATCGCAACTACGGTCCCCGGATATTGGTTACGTATTCTGCGTATACATTGCTTGTCTTTTAATCCCGTTCAACCTTTACTAAAGGTTTAATTCACTTGATTAAGTGTTATATTATGTGAACTATATGTTCATTATATTTCCTTACACTTCCCCCAAGAGTTAAGCAGTTAAAAGCTTTTCTTTGGGTTTTGCCCTGCACCGGCGCTGCGGCGCCGGTTCCCTTGTTATTTCTGGCACTACAGCGCGAGTCTTCAGTAGCCTAGTTCTCGAGCTGGCGTTGTGGCGCCGCTTCCCAAAGCATAACTAGCGTTGCGACGCCACTCAAAAAAAATTTCTAAGTGTTGAACATACTTGAGACGCTTACTTCACAATCTCATAACTTCTTCATTAAAACTCAGAACGAGGTCGTTCCAAAGCCATTTTCTTACCCTCATTACGTACTTTAACTTCCCTCAGACAGAAATTCATTTTGTATCCATTAACATGCCATTCAATTGGCTTAAATTTCATTATTCGTTCATTTTACGTTATTAATGTTCTTCGTTTGTTTGTCCACAATTTGGTACTCCGAACTCGGAATTCGTTCATTCTTGAGTTCGTGACTCATGTTTTCTACATTTTCTTACATTCTTATGAAACCCTACACATTCGGGTTTATTTACGTACTTTCTACTTTTCGCTCGTCTTTTACGAAATTTTTGTCATATCTTCGTTATAGCTAAGTTTAATCTGTTTTTCATGAACGTTTCTATCGTTCCTAACCAAGAAATATACATCTAACTTATACGCGATGGTTTTAAACTTGTCCATCAACAACAAGTTATACTACGATAGTTTTAAATTTGTCCATCAACAACGTTCTTCGTGTTCTTCGTGTATTCTTCGCGTTCTTCGTTAGTTCTTCATTTTTAATCCATACTTTGATTATGATTTCACTTTTTCTTGGAATTTAGTGTTATAAAACATCATTCCTTACTTATTTCACCGAATCGTTTATATGATTCATTCGGATCGGTCAAATTCATTACGAAATTCATACTTCCTTAAGAAATTTATAAACTAAACTTCTAATTCTTATTTCTTCATTTTCTCGTGATTTCAACCATATAAAAAATTATTCTTAACAACTTTAACTTCTCTTTTCATTAAGCTATATTTTTAACATATGAAACTTAAAGAAAAATAACTTATAAGTTGGGTTTTTAATACCTTTCTTCTTTATTCTTCTTCCTCTAGACAAAGTCAGCGATTTACTAGCTTTTCTGTTTCTCGATCTTTTTCGATCCGAACATCCATGCTCTTTCCCTTCCTTCTTATTCTTCTCCTCCAACCTCTCAAGCTTTCTCTCTCTCTCAAAGTGATGGTTGATTTCAAAGAAATCAACAAACACTTCTCTTTTATAGATTTTCAAGGCTAGGGGAAAAATAGTCATTTTGCCCCCAAAGTTACTATTACCACCTCCTTACTAACCTCCTTACTATTCAAGAAGCTTCTCTTGGAAGATTCGTGCTTCCGTCTTGCGCAATTCATCCGACAGTTCGAAAAACTACGATTCTCAGAATCCAAATATTTTTGGATATTTCGTCTTTCTTTTACAGATTAACTGTTACGCATTCTTTGGAACTTTGAAAAACTGAAAAACACTTTTTGATGATAAGCATTTTTCTTTATGTTTTCTTCTAACGTAGTTAAACGAATGAAAAAGTACATAACAATACTTTTCGTCATTTTTATTTTGTCCAATTTCTACACGTTTTTTGAGAAAAACTTTTATCGACTAACTTAACTTTTCACAACATTTTATCGTTAAATCTTTTAACAGAATGTCATTTTGACATACCAAACTCTCGAAAAGGGTTAGGTTATTGTCGGGTGAATAGTGTCTATTTCGTCGGGTGAATAGTGTCTATTTCGTCTTTTTTCTCAAAAATTATTTTTGTTCCCGAAAACTTTTTATTTTCGTCTTAAAAATTCTTACTCGTTCATTCTAGCTCATAGCCAGAATCCTCCCGTATTATAATCTTCCTAGGTTCTAGAATGATTAATAAATACATAGCACGTAATATTATTAATAAAAATTTATTTTATTAATAACTAATTCTTTAAACTTAAATTCTGGACGATCCGATTCTCTAGGTTGTCACATGGGATAACAGGGGAATAGTGTGATGGTCCGAGACTGTGGAAGTTTCTCAATACATTACAAAACAGCATGACAATATATAATTGTATTGAGGACTTAAGATGTGTGTGTCTTATTTTATACGTCACTTAATAATTGATTTTGGTCAACAATAATAGGGTGATAAGAACCCGACTTTGAAAGCATCAAAAATGGACCACATTAGAATGAGGAGGACAGAATTGTACTAAGAGCTTAAAGGTTGTGTTTTCACTACATACATGATGTCTGACCTCATACAAACATGTTATCATAAGATATGGTTGTGCACATCTGTGATGCCCCCAAATCTGGGTCTCTTCCAACCCGACATATGGTGCTCCACGGTACTACAGTTCACACAAATATTCAACTAAAATACCTCAAAAGAACGAATATGTCTTATATATATTCCAAAACAATACTACCATTCCCCATGTTCTTTATAACCGTTACATTTGTTCTTGTCATAATATCAAATATTATCATTACAAATTTATACTATTACATAGGTAATCTACAAGTTCGCTTTAGCCTTCCCTTTATCCTTGTCAACTCCTTCAGTCTATTCGGTCTAAGCTGCATTCATATGGTTCAAGCAAGAGTGAGCAAAACAAGCTTAGCAAGTACAACAATTTCATTTAAAAAGCATGCTTGAAACATAGGAATCGTATATCTTCAATAACTGGATAATAGTTACGAAGTACTATCAATAACTCAAACTAGCATTTCTTTTCCTTTAAAATGTTTTACAATAACAATATTCAGTAAAACATCAATTGTGGTCCAAGACCATGAGCGTTTCACAATTTCTTTGAAAAGGATAACTCGGCACTAATTCTGTAAGTCCGGCATAGCTTACGAGCACTTCTAGGTGATCAGCCTATAGTACTCTATGTTGATCAACACTACATCCATTAAACATATGTATGTTTAAGTTTTGGCAACCTCGCGTGCCCATCGAATAATCAATGAAAAATACATTTGTTTATTCATACTCAAGCTTACCTTGAATTCGTACCAAATACTTGGCATAGGATAGCGTTAACAATTCTATATTGAAAGACTTGTAAATAAATCAATCAATTTATCAAGATTAGTCTAGCCGAGTTAAAACTGGCATCGACTCTTTCTTTAAAACCATACATGCGTCTCATAACTTAAATCACTTGAAAACCTGGCTAACACGAAGGTTAGACAAGCGTTTAAGAAAAACTTGCCTTCAGCGCCTGCTACAGTATAATAACTTTTCCTTTGAGTCTTTACAGTCTCTACAATACATAACCACATAACATACCACATTAGGTCATGAATGAACATACATGGTTCCTACTGAATCTTACCCTTCTTCTCAATCTAATTACGTATTAGATTTGTTATTATTGGTTCCGGCTTTCTGTTACGTCATTCTTACCAACTTATTTCTCTTTATATATCTTAATTGAAATTATTTCATTAATACAACTCGGTTCGAGTTAAACATCCTTCCTTAAGGTTTACTAACGTCCTTACGTTATTAATCGAAACTGTAATGCCCCCAAATCCAGGTACTTGAAACCCGAACTCGGTGCTTTACGATACCATTTCTATGAGCGGAATAATACTAATAATAATAACAATAATATAAATATCAAATTTAATTTACATAATTATCAGAGTCTAGCTCCCAAGTACGTAACCTTTAAACATTCATTATAACCCATGATAGATAATATATATCATAATTGTCTTAATAGTAATATCAAACTATTACATAAGATAACATTTGCATTCAATCAGCAACCTTTCCCTTTCCCTTGGTCTTAGCAGAGCTCTCTGGTCGTTCACACTTAGCTGAAAACATTTAAATTAAGCAAGGATGAGCATTTGAGTGCCCAGCAAGTAATAACAATTATATATATATATATATATATATATATATAAGCTGAAAGAATTTAAATGTTTTCTTTATATTACCCTTCTACAACAGATCAATAGTTGTGAAGTAATCTATACCGATAATAATAACATAACAATCCTCTTTCAAATTTTTGAAACTATGCAATGACTATATTTAGGGTTAAGGTGACATATTATGAACATTGTTTTCATTTTCAAAAAGGTTAAACAGAAATTCATCTGCAAACCTTCATAACTTACGGGCACTGGGGTGATCAGCCCGTTGTACCCTGCATTGATCAATACTACATGCAAGAACGAGGGTATCATTCACTCTGTCCGCCTTGGGCGCATAAAAGTTTTTCCGTGTAGGGATGTTCATACTTGTCTGGGTTCCAAATTAAAGGTTTTATCTTGTTTCAACCATAATCTATAATTCAACATATATATATATATATATATATATATATATATATATATATATATATATATATATATATATATATACGGGTAATTGACAAAGGTATATCAACATGTGATTAAATATAATGATTATCCAAGTGGGGACACTTGTATAATCATTTACAGAAATTAACGAACAGAATATATATGTATCTGAATTACCATACACTAACATGCTGATAAGCAATGAGCATATATAGTATAAGGTTAATAATCTGTACAGTAATAATATAATTCGTAAATATTCTTACTCATGTCCATTGCATAAAGAAAATGCAAAGGTAAGATACTTGCCTGAAGCGCTGCTTATAGTTTGTAATTTAGATTTATCGCTTATCTCACAACCTATCATTAATAATATGGTTCGTTCGATTAGAACAATATACTATAACACATAACACTGCTTATTGCAGTTAGCACATACCTTAATCACATTGGCACATAGGTTTAACAACCATTAAATCACAAATAATCACTTATCTAATCACATTATCTAAGTCCAGATCAATTTCTGAAACATGTCGGTGTACCGACAACTTTATCGGGTAATTATCAAGTCTAAGACTCTTTTCTGTAACTCAATATTCGTACGTATCAGTCATATTATTTTTAAATGACTTATAATAAATTTTAAACATTTATTATTATTTATCATGAATTTTCAAACCTCGGAATCATTATTAAATGATTTAAATACTAAATAATTCTATTATCATTAATATTAAACTATTAATGAAATCATTTTCAAAATATTAAAGTTATTTATAATAACTCAAAATATTTTTAAAGTATTAATATTACCCTTAAATGATTTTTAAAACATTTAAAAATCATTTTTAAATAATTACCATTAATTATTAAGGTATTAATGTTCTATTTATCAAAATATTAAAAGTTATTATTCATAACTTAAAATATTTTTAATTCATTTATATCCTTTTAAATTATTTTTAAATTAATAAAACTATTTTTAAACTACTTATTTAAAATAATTATTAAATAAATTTAATATATTTAATAATAAGTTAATAATTATTAATATTAAATTATTAATGAAATTATCCTTTAAATATTAAAAGTTATATTTTATAACTTAAAATATTTTTAAACAGTTTATTTTCATTTAAAATGATTTTTATAATATTAAAATTATTTTTTAAACTAAATTATTAAATAACTTTAAGATCATTAATAATAATTAATTAATAAAATTTATCTTTAAATATTAAAATTTATATTTTATAACCAAAAATATTTTTAAATACCTTATTATTATTTAAAATGATTTTTAATATAATAAAATCATTTTTAATTAATTTATTTAATTCATTTAGTAAAGAAATTAATTACCATTAATATCAATTTATTAATGAAATTTATCACAAAATATTAAAAGTCATTAAAAATAACTTAAAATATTTTCTTATATCATAATATAATTTTTAATCATTTTTGCAATATTAAAATCATTTTTAAATAATTTATTTAATATTATAATTAAATAAATTAAATACTTTTAATATTCCAAAAATATTAAATATTTATGAAATATATTTAAAATAATTAAAAACTAATTTTCGAAATTTAAAATAATTTTTAATAATTTATTTTGTATTTTTAATAATTAAAAACTATTTTTTTCTATTTTTTTAATTATTTTCCGAAAATTCAAAAAATAAATTAAATATAATCCGTCGCTAAAGCCTACAGCGACACTTAACCGTCGTCTTAGGTGTTCTTGAGCTCAAGAACACTGTCAGACCAGTGAGCAAGGGGCACGGTTTCACCGGCTTTGATTCACAGTGTATATGCGTTCTGGGCTAGATTAAACGCTTATATTATAGTAGGTTTGCAACACTACCACAAACAATCGACAACTTGGTCATACCATATCATGACATGAAGATCTGGACTCTCAAAGTCTTTGTCAGGCCATTTCTGGGTTTCCCCAGAAACCCAGAAACTCGACTGATCACTTTCAAGCTCATTTTAAGTTAGGTTTTGTTCTTGGTTAATGATGTTTGATGGTTTTGATTTATAGTCCTTGTGTAGATGAACATTAATAGATCAACAGATCGGTATAACATCAACAAGATCAAAACTTACAACAGGGTCAAACGATGTTAGAAACTTTGCTTCTAAAAATTCTGGGTTTTTTTCCAGAAAGTGAAGTCATGGACGATTGGCCTAATTTGACCAAATATTTCACTCATCCTGTTGATTATTAACATGATATAAAGTCATACACATAAAGTAAATATGTCAGGCTATATATTGGTTACAAAAACACCATCAAAACAAATCAAATATGTCAGATCTGGGCTGTAAAAATAATTGTCAGACGCTACTTTTCAATTCTAGGCTGCCCAGATTTTTGACCGGTCATGATCGGTCAACGGTTTTTGACCGTTAATAACTAAAATTTCAGACATCAAATGATTACACTACCACTTGCAGATGAAAGATAACATAGCAAACTACATATCCAAACAATAAAACATCAAAAACAACAAACGAACAAGAATCTGTGGCTCCTGACATTAGATTGTCAGACCACAAATTTTGTTCTTGGACAGATTTTGAAAAATACTATTTTCAAGCCATTTGATGCTATGGATCCATCATGGATCAACATAGATCAACTAAAAACATATTTTAACACTTGATTAAACACAAAAACACAAAAATTTTCTTAGCAACTTGGATCAAAATAAAATTTGAGGTTATACCTTCAAGCTTTAATTCTTGATCTTAATCTTCCTAATTGATCTTTGTTGATCTAGAGGCTGTGTTAGGGACTGAGACACTCAAGAATTTCGGAGGTTGAGAGAGAATGAGAGTTGTTGGGAGGAAAGTTGAAAATGAGCAAGTTTTTTATGCTTTTTCTCTCTCTAAATCTCTTATATATTGCTAAAGAGTTGTTAAATCCAATGTGTTGTCAATAAGAGGCTAAATGGCTGATAATTTAAGTCTCAATCGTCAACATAGTTGGTGACCAACTAAAGATATTATCAATTTTGCAAGTTAGCTCACTAAAATAATCAAAAGGGCATTTTTATCATTTCCAAAATACAATTAAGGGTAATCTTGTAATCTTGATAAATCCTTAGGGTTAAACCCTAAGGTTTAGCACATAGCACAAAAGGAATTTCTAAGTTTTACAATTAGGGTTTAAAATAAAACAAAATTAGTTTCTAGAATTTATAATTAGGGTTTTGTAAATTAGTTTAAAATTCTAATTATACATGCATATTAGGGTTTAATAACACTAATATAAATAACCTTGCTAATAAAGCAATTAGGGTTTAAGATTTTGATAATTAGGGTTACAAAAATATAATTAAGGTTTTCTAATTATCAAATTAGGGTTTAAAAATTTAGGGTTTCCAAAATTAACAATTGTAATTATAATACTTGTTAATTAATCATATTAGCATAATTACAACCAATCTCGAACACTAATTTAAATTTCAAATTAGGGTTCCTCATTTTAGAAATTAGGGTTTTAGAAATATTAAGTAGGGTTTTCAAAAAATTTAATTAAGATTTCTAGATTATAATTAGGGTTTAACCAATAATATTAGGATTTTGAAATTAAACACCATAATTGACCAATCATCATCAATATGTACATACAGTACATATTTATAGTACTGAAAAATCAAAACATAATTAATATTATATTATTATTCTCATACCTTGATAATAATCCAAAATTAGGATTTGGATTCCATATCTGATTTATTCTTCATATTTAACCTTAATAATTAAGGTAAAATAATTAACTTAATAATCTGTACAAAATTCATATAATAAAATAATTATTATAATTATTCTAAAAATCACTCCATATATTATTTAAATAATATATGATTATATTTTTATGGAAAATAATTAATAAAAACATTTCTACTATAAAATTAATTATTATAAGAATGTACTTTATAATAATCAATAATTCTAAAATAAAATTATTTATAAATATTTATGTAATAAATATATTTTTATTTACCACATAAATACACATACACATTATCTTGTACAAATCATCATCCTTCAATAAATAAATAAAAAAAATTTATACGCAAAATTTCGAATTTATTTATATAGAAAATATCGGGTTGTTACACAAACTCGATCGTCATTGGTGAAGTATTTAAATATCATTCATGATTTATTTACTTAACCTTTATGTTCTTCGTTCCCGCTTAATTGATTATCTTCAACCTTTAGTGTATTACTTAAGATTGATAATGTCCTGAATGAGGTTACATTACATAAATTAAGAATTTAATTTACTCTTCATTTTCTTCCCCTTTACTTTTCATTTTAAAACATTCCTTTATATCTACATTTTAGTGTTGGCACTGCGGCGCCAAATTTTACTCTGCACCTCGCGCTGCGGCGTGGCTTTTTGGTTCCAAAAATTCGGTCTCGGCGCTGCGGCGCTAAGCTTAGTGCATTTGGCCGCGCTGCAGTGCCAAATAACAGTGGACTCAGCCCGGTCTCGCGCTGCGGCGCCGGCCATTCCTGCCTTGAGTCGCGCCGCGGCGCGGACTCTGTGCCTCAGACAATTTTGACAGATTTTTCTTTTGGTGAGATTCCCGGCCTCGTAACTTTTTCGTTATAAGTCCGAATTAGCTCGTTCAAGAGCCTACGGTTCACAAATCACATACTCTATGTGATCATGCAAGAATTTAATTTATTTGACTTCGTTTACTAAAAAATCACCTATTAGTCCATTTTTAACGAAAACGATAAACGTTCGTGAACGTTCAACGCTCGTTTCTTCGTTCTAAGTCGGAATCCGGCCATTTTTGAGTCCGCAACTCTATGATGTCAAATAAGACTTATCTCCATTGAAAACTAACGTTTTCAAGCTTAATAACAAAATTTGACTTCCATTCCGAGAATTTCACAAATTCGACGATTATCGTCCAATCGTGTGAATTTCGGCAAAACTTCGTTTCTTATTATTTGTTCATCGTTTCAAATGGATTCATTCCAATATTCTTACAATATTGACATACATACTTCATTAACTTATAAACATGTTAAGTTATTACTTTCTCTTTGGGATCTTATAACTTAGTAAAGCATAAAATACATATGTTTCTATTTCTCATGACTTATGATTTCTTTTTACATGATTTATCAAGGTTCAAGACTTCTAACCATCAATCTTGCTTCTTGTTATCATACTAACTTCGTTAATGTAAACATGTTACAAGTTCATATATGTTCATTATAAGTTCATAACTTATTTATGATTGAATTACTTATTCATGACTTAGTTACGGCTTATTAAGACTTAAGCCCTTAGCCCTTTTTATTACTCATTCTTATCTTTCCTTAACATGCTAGCTCTACCAATACCCACTCCTCTATCAATGGAAGAGAAAGAGAATCATGGTTCAAGATCTTACCCTTTGATGATCACTTGCTAAACCTTAATCTCCTTCTTGCTTCTTTGAATTAACAAAGGCTAACTTCTAGCTTTTCTAGCTTTTTCTCTCAAGTAAATAAGCTCTCAACTTATAATGTATAAGGTGTTGGATAAATGAACAACCAACAAATGAATCCAAGCTTGCTATTTATAGAAAATCCTAGATGAGGGCGTAATGGTCATTAATCCACTTCCACCTCCTTAATCACCTCCTTACTATTCATTACTTCCTAATTAAGTTAACTTGGCCACCACATTTACTTAGCCACCAATTCACTTGCTCACCACTTATCTTGGTCATTACTTAACTTAGTCATTAAGCTTACTTGATTGCCACAACACTTAGCCAATAAGTTTCCTTTACTTGCTCATCACATAAAAGCACTTTGCTTGCCTACCACACTTACTTAACTATTAAGTTACTGGCTTATTACTTAGCTTATCTCTTGCTTATCTCTTAAGATTACTTACTCCTTACTTCCTTTACTTAATCATTAAGTTTACTTGGTCATCACATTCAACCATGTGATCATGGGTGCCCCATGGGTTTAAACCAACTCATAACCCCTTGGTTCTTACTTTGGGCTTTAGCTTAATTAACTTAGCTTAATCATTTGGGTTTACATTTAATTTACTTTGGGCTTCACATTACAAACAATTAAGCTTGCACATTAATTCTATTGGATTTTCATATTAAATCATATTGGACTTGTATATCCCACATAATCCACAAGTCCATTCACAAATGGCTTAAAGCCTTATGACGTATTCTCTACGTATTAATCTCGTATTCTAACTCGTATACTTATTCACGATATACGATATACCACCCTTCATACATACTCGTATAATACCTCGTATCATACTCATATTCATTACCTCGTACAATACCTACATATTATACAATTATTGTTTTATTTTATTAATCGCATTTAAATTCCTTCTCATAAATCACTTTCCCTAAACGTTAGGTTTTAAGTCCACAAGTGAAAAACTGCGTTTTTCATAACTGAAATATTATTGGATATTCTATCTCACCTTGATATTCTATCGTTACGTATTTCTCGGAAGTTCAAAAATAATTCCCGAGCAGAAATGCGTGAATAGTATTTTTTAGAAAATTTCTCGGAAAGCTTTTATTTTCATCTTGGAAATTCAAACACTTTAATTCTACCTCGTAGCCAAAATACTACGACGTTCCGATATGTCTAGGTCATAGAACGACCTTCAATTTGCTTACTCCAATAAATAATCAATTAAATTCATTTAATCCTTATAATAAAAATAAAAATTTAATTCTCCTAAAATTCCGATTTTCTCGGGCGTTACATTCTTCCCCCCTTATAAGGATTTTGTCCTCAGAATCTCGCTATACTTATATAAACAAATGAGGAAAAGTTTTCTTCATTTTAATCTCGAGTTTTCACAATGCTTCTTCGACATTGTGGTTTCTTACATTCACATTCACCGAAGGTATTATCTTAATTTACATGACTTGTCACTTCCTATCAGAAAGTTGAGTTGGAAGTTAACCACTTATTAACATATTACGCTATCTTACTTTTATTAATCCTTCTTTTAACTCGTAATTATATGGAACTCAAATTCCTCCCTCAAAACGAGATGATACCTGATCTTCTCTTTATCCTGCATCCTCTTCTTCATTTGCTTCCATTCCTCATCACCTAGTTATACATACTTAACTCGTTCCATTATCGTGGATTGAGTCTATATTGTGAATAACCTTTCTACCCCTTCATTCCGTAATTTAACTTCTAACTCCGTTTTTTCCATTTCCGTTATTAACTCATTCTGAGTTGTTAATATCGATAGCTTTTCCCTACCCTTCCTTACTTAACGCGTCGTCTTCTAATTTTACCTTCCTTGTACGATATAAGATATCACAGTTCTCTCTCTACCGTATATTTAACTCCTTCTGTGTGACGAGATATTTCAGACTTCTATAGTCCGTGTATAACTCACACTTCTCCCCGTACAAATATTATCTTCAATTTTTTTTTTAATTCAAAAACTACAGCTGCCAATTATAGATCATAAGTAGGATAGACCTCCTCATAATCCTTTAACTAGCGTGATGCATACACAATGACCTTGCCATTCTACAAGAGCACACAATCTCGTCATCTATGCGAAACATCAAGATACACTACAAAATTCCTCATATCATCTGATAAGGATAATATAGGTGCCTCACTTAGCCTTCCTTTTAAATTCTGTGACGCTAATGGTACCTTCAACAATAGCACCTCACAAGAGTACCTATCAATTTGCCACCTTCTTCCTTACTTTCTACCGACGATACCCTATGCACGAATCTATCTTAGAAAAATTCTTTGCCCCTTTCAACTGATCAATTAGATCATCGATCCTGGGCCATGAGTATTTATTCTCAACTGCTAACCAAATAGTCATATATTTGACTTACGCATTGGTGTACTTAACTTTATTCCTTAGGGTTCGCATTCTTTCCACCTAAGTTTACGCGACCTACTTTCATTACCAGCTTACAGCTTCATAACACACAGAGATGTCTTACTTAATACATTCAGCATCTTTGATGATTTACATTCTTATCTTCTCCATATGACTTCCCTAGGAATCAGCACACATCGCTTCTCTGCTAGTAGTCCATATGGTACTCTGAGTGGTTTCCCATAAACAACCAAAAAACAAGCTCTCGTCTCATCTACATTGCAATCACAGTAGTTAGATCAGTTACTAGTTTCGTATATACCTTCGCTCTCTGAAAAAATTGTTTAGCTGAGCTCCCATATGTTAACCATCCAAGGTTACGATTATACCACAACCTAAACTTATCTTAACATCCTTCTAGATTGCGTCAGAATTAGACTACAAGAAAATTCCGGTGATTTATTACTGTAAATTACTACCTTGGGTTTTCTTAGAAACCAAAGATTAATACTTTTCCTTAGACAATTTATCAAAGTTCTATAGTTAATTAACTCATTCATACCGAGAATTACTTCAAATTCTCTTAACTTTAACGATACTTATCTACCGATACTTGCTTACCTTTAATATTCATGAAACAATTTCTACGAATATATTTAACGAGAGTTATTTCCTCATTCTCTACCTTAACGTGTAAATGTAATTATAATCCTTTCGGGAATGAACTTAATCATCTAACAACTTCACATGCTATAAAAGAAAAAAAATTACACTTCAATCAAATAGCACATAAGCATTCATTTATTAACTGGAATGATACCTGTTACTACATCCGCTGATGCAATCGCATCTTGGACCGTCATATTAAAAGTACGGGCCATAGATCTACCCGATGATAGTGGTTCAGTAATGGTTAACTTACCACTACTAACAACCCTACTCTCTTTTAATCCCTTCTTTGGGCAATTTCTTGCCATGTGGTCTAACGACCCACATACAAAATAGTCTTGGTTTTTCTTAGGATTAGGACAATTGGGTAATATATGACCCTCCTGTCCATAGTTATCACAAATCAATTTCCCTTTCAGGCAGACTCCTAGATGAGTCTTTCCACATGTCTTACATACTTCGATCCTACGCTTAAGATCCCCTTGTCCCACTCCAGTATTCTCGGAGTAAAAATTCTTTCTTTTTGGCATACTGCCACTAACATTCCCTGCCTTGGTTCCTCTCTCTCCCTTGCATGCTTGTAGGAAAATAATTCTCAAAGAAAACCTTCTTGAATTGTTCCCATGATACCGCATCTGGTCTATCCCCACCCTGGTGAGCCTCCCACCAAATGTTGGCTTCCCCTCTCATCATGTAAGTCGCAAAAGAAGTCTTTTGCATGTCAGCTACGTTTGTAATAACAAACGCCTTCTCTATATCTTTTACCCAAGTCTGGGCCTCTATTGGGTCCGTCGTTCCTCTGAACTCCGGCGGACCTACGCTTTTAAACTCTTTAAAGGTAGTCGTTCTGGCTACCCTAGGTTCCGCGGGTACTCTACCCCTAGTTTGGTTAAATGCAGTCGCTAATAAATTAACGAACTCTTGCATAAGGTTGTTTTGACCCCATTGATTATCATTATGTGATTCCGCTTCCTGATTACATTGTCTTTTTCGTGGCGGCATTTTCTAATTTAAATAAATAAAATTTCATCATTATCTATTTACTTACTTCGTTATTATTCGCCACATACCAACTCGTACCATAACAAAGCATATTAAATAAAAACTTCATTACATTCATATGCTTCTTCATAGTTTAAAACTATTTACAATTTGCATTCATAGCCAAAAGCTATTACATTTTCTATCCCGCAATTGAATTTCACAAAAGTTGGGATTTACAAAAAGACCACCCTTTTTATACAAAAGAGGGTTTTACGTCACTACACACATATTTATAACTCTAGACTTCTAATAATGCATAACAGCATCTTCGTGTTTCTCATTTGCTATCTTCGCTACAGTATCCCAACTAATCGTATGTCGAGTTTGTCCTGATTCCATGGGATGACAAGCAACTTTCAGCTTGAAATCCTTATGAGCACTCTTATGGATGTAAGACATCCGTGCTATCTTCCGATCCTTCTCCCCTAGTTCTTTACGAAGCTCATCGACCTCCTTCTTAAAATCCCTAACCTTATTTATCATGAGCACCTTCTCATCATGCTCTGACTCAAAATCTGCTTCCGCACACTCCTTCGCGACATAAAGAGCATTAATCTCTTCATTCTGATTCTGCACCACTGTACTCAGTTGTGCATTCTTGTCAAGCTCTGCCAGATATAATGATCTCATTGCATCTGGAGGTGATGACTCTGGTGTAGGTACCACCGTACCAACCGACGTTACCTCCATTCCCTCCTCCACATTGTTCATCATATGAAGATATGATGTTGTATCCATCTCTCCCTCGGAGTAGTTCTCCTCAGAAAAGTACTCCTCTGGTTCTGACTCCTCTAGAATCACTAATGGTACCTCCGCCACTGGCATGGATACAGGCTCTACTCTGTTCACCAACTCGTCGTTCACCACGTGTATATCTCTATACATCAAGCTATCGTTCGACATCCTATAATAACACATAAGTTGATTAGTACATAACACACAATAGTATAAGCACCAATCACATTTAATTTATTTAGGGTTACTTTTCATCTTTTAAATCTTTCGGTACTGAGTTTCCTCAATACTTTATTAACTCATTCGACTTAAGTAAAGCTCAAGTTTACTTCCTTCAAACTTCTCTTCCTTAACGAGGTTATTACCCTAAGGTTCTCTCCCCCCCCCTTAAGTTTTATAGCCTAATGCTTTGATACCAACCTGTGACGCCCCCATATCCGGGTCTTTTCTAACCCGACATATGGTGCTCCATAGTGCTACAGTTCACACAAATATTCAACTGAAATACCTCAAAAGAACGAATATGTATTATATATATTCCAAAACAATACTACCATTCCCCAGGTTCTTTATAACCGTTACATTTGTTCTTGTCATAATATCAAATATTATCATTACAAACCTATACTATTACATAGGTAATCTACAAGTTCGTTTTAGCCTTCCCTTTATCCTTGTCAACTCCTTCAGTCCATTCTGTCTAAGCTGCATTCATATGGTTCAAGCAAGAGTGAGCATAACAAGCTCAGCAAGTACAACAATTTCATTTAAAAAGCATGCTTGAAACATAGGAATCGTATATCTTCAATAACTGGATAATAGTTACGAAGTACTATCAATAACTCAAAATAGCATTTCTTTTCCTTCAAAATGTTTTACAATAACAATATTCAATAAAACATCAATTATGGTCAAAGACCATAAGCGTTTCATAATTTCTTTGAAAAGGACAACCCGACACTAAGTTCGTAAGTCAGGCATAGCTTACGAGCACTTCTAGGTGATCAGCCTATAGTACTCTATGTTGATCAACACTACATCCATTAAATGTATGTACGTTTAAGTTTTGGCAACCCCGCGTGCCCATCGAATAATCAATAAAAAATACATTTGTTTATTCATACTCAAGCTTACCTTGAATCCGTACCAAATACTTGGCATAGGATAGCGTTAACAGTTCTATATTGAAAGACTTGTAAATAAATCTATCAATTTATCAAGATTAGTCTAGCCGAGTTAAAACTGGCATCGATTCTTTCTTTAAAACCATACATGCGTCTCATAACTTGAATCATTTGAAAACCTGGCTAACACGAAGGTTAGACAAGCGTTTAAGAAAAACTTGCCTTCAGCGTCTGCTACAGTATAATAACTTTTCCTTTGAGTCTTTACAGTCTCTACAATACATAACCACATAACATACCATATTAGGTCATGAATGAACATACATGGTTCCTACTGAATCTTACCCTTCTTCTCAATCTAATTACGTATTAGATTTGTTATTATTGGTTCCGGCTTTTCGTTACGTCATTCTTACCAACTTCTTTCTCTTTATATATCTTAATTGAAATTATTTCATTAATACAACTCGGTTCGAGTTAAACATCCTTCCTTAAGGCTTACTAACGTCCTTACGTTATTAATCGAAACTCGATCGTCATTGGTGAAGTATTTAAATATCATTCACAATTTATTTACATAACATTTACGTTCTTCGTTCCCGCTTAATTAATTATCTTCAACCTTTAGTGTATTACTTAAGATTGATAATGTCCTGAATGAGGTTACATTACATAAATTAAGAATTTAATTTACTCTTCATTTTCTTCCCCTTTACTTTTCATTTTAAAACAATCCTTTATATCTACATTTTAGTGCTGGCGCTGCGGCGCCAGATTTTACTCTGCACCTCACGCTGCGGCATGGCTTTTTGGTTCCAAAAATTCGGTCTCGGCGCTGCGGCGCCAAGCTTAGTGCATTTGGCCGCGCTGCGATGCCAACTAACAGTGGACTCAGCCCGATCTCGCGCTGCGGCGCCGGCCATTCCTGCCTTGAGTCGCGCCGCAGCGCGGACTCTGTGCCTCAAAAAATTTTTACAGATTTTTCTTTTGGTGAGATTCCCGGCCTCGTAACTTTTTCGTTATAAGTCCGAATTGGCTCGTTCAAGAGCCTACGGTTCACAAATCACATACTCTACATGATCATGCAAGAATTTTATTTATTCGACTTTGTTTGCTAAAAATTCACCTATTAGTCCATTTTTAACGAAAACGATAAACGTTCGTGAACGTTCAACGCTCGTTTCTTCGTTCTAAGTCGGAATCCGGCCATTTTTGAGTCCGCAACTCTATGATGTCAAATAAGACTTATCTCCATTGAAAACTAACGTTTTCGAACTTAATAACAAAATTCGACTTCCATTCCGAGAATTTCACAAATTCGACGATTATCGTCCAATCGTGTAAATTTCGGCAAAACTTCGTTTCTTATGATTTGTTCATCGTTTCAAATGGATTCATTCCAACATACTAACATATTGACATACATACTTCATTAACTTATAAACATGTTAAGTTATTACTTTCTCTTTGGGATCTTATAACTTAGTAAAGCATAAAATACATATGTTTCTATTTCTCATGACTTATGATTTCTTTTTACATGATTTATCAAGGTTCAAGACTTCTAACCATCAATCTTGCTTCTTGTTATCATACTAACTTCGTTAATGTAAACATGTTACAAGTTCATATATGTTCATTATAAGTTCATAACTTATTTATGATTGAATTACTTATTCATGACTTAGTTGCGGCTTATTAAGACTTAAGCCCTTAGCCCTTTTTATTACTCATTCTTATCTTTCCTTAACATGCTAGCTCTACCAATACCCACTCCTCTATCAATGGAAGAGAAAGAGAATCATGGTTCAAGATCTTACCCTTTGATGATCACTTGCTAAACCTTAATCTCCTTCTTGCTTCTTTGAATTAACAAAGGCTAACTTCTAGCTTTTCTAGCTTTTTCTCTCAAGTAAATAAGCTCTCAACTTATAATGTATAAGGTGTTGGATAAATGAACAACCAACAAATGAATCCAAGCTTGCTATTTATAGAAAATCCTAGATGAGGGCGTAATGGTCATTAATCCACTTCCACCTCCTTAATCACCTCCTTACTATTCATTACTTCCTAATTAAGTTAACTTGGCCACCACATTTACTTAGCCACCAATTCACTTGCTCACCACTTATCTTGGTCATTACTTAACTTAGTCATTAAGCTTACTTGATTGCCACAACACTTAGCCAATAAGTTTTCTTTACTTGCTCATCACATAAAAGCACTTTGCTTGCCTACCACACTTACTTAACTATTAAGTTACTGGCTTATTACTTAGCTTATCTCTTGCTTAGCTCTTAAGATTACTTGCTCCTTACTTCTTTTACTTAATCATTAAGTTTACTTGGTCATCACATTCAACCATGTGATCATGGGTTGCCCCATGGGTTTAAACCAACTCATAACCCCTTGGTTCTTACTTTGGGCTTTAGCTTAATTAACTTAGCTTAATCATTTGGGTTTACATTTAATTTACTTTGGGCTTCACATTACAAACAATTAAGCTTGCACATTAATTCTATTGGATTTTCATATTAAATCATATTGGACTTGTATATCCCACATAATCCACAAGTCCATTCACAAATGGCTTAAAGCCTTAGGACGTATTCTCTACGTATTAATCTCGTATTCTAACTCGTATACTTATTCACGATATACGATATACCACCCTTTATACATACTCGTATAATACCTTGTATCATACTCGTATTCATTACCTCGTACAATACCTACGTATTATACAATTATTATTTTATTTTATTAATCGCATTTAAATTTCTTCTCATAAATCACTTTCCTTAAACGTTAGGTTTTAAGTCCGCAGGCGAAAAACTATGTTTTTCATAACTAAAATATTATTAGATATTCCGTCTCACCTTGATATTCTCGTATTTCTCGGAAGTTCAAAAATAAATCTCAAGCAGAAATGCGTGAATAGTATTTTTCGAAAAAAATTTCGGAAAGCTTTTATTTTCATCTTGGAAATTTAAACACTTTAATTCTACCTCGTAGCCAAAATACTACGACGTTCCAACATGTCTAGGTCATAGAACGACCTTCAATTTGCTTACTCCAATAAATAATCAATTAAATTCATTTAATCCTTATAATAAAAATAAAATTTTAATTCTCCTAAAAATTCGATTTTCTCGGGCGTTACAACATTCACTTGCTGACTATATCTATAAGCATTGTCTATATAATCTTAGAGTATGGTTGGAATATAATTCTCAATTTGAGACAATGGAGATAATTATATGGCAAAAAGATACATACCATTGGAATAAACATGATAGTAATCTTCTCGTTCTTCTTTGAGGTCTATTAGGTTAACAAAGGTTAATGCTCAAGTCATATGATATCTATTATAACTTAGATGCATGGCATCTCATGTATGAAGGCTTCCTTGAGTATTTTTCAAATATTTTAATTTCTAAAATAGTTATCGACTGTACCTTTATGTAAAGTATCATTGGTTTGGAGTGTGAGTACTATTACTTGTATTGAAACTCACAGCTTATGTGTTGTCGTATTTTATACAACAGTTGTATTAATTAAATTTTTATTTGGATTTTGTACCATGTATTTGGTGACTCAGAATGGGTTGTATGGACCTATTTTGGGGGCGTTACAATATTTGCATAATACATAATGTATATATATATATATATATATATATATATATATATATATATATATATATATAATACTAGCATGCAAGTATAGAATACTATATTGTACTCGGATTGATTATGGACTTTTATTCTAGTTTGGTTCACTAGAGCCATCAAGTGAACCAAAAGGTCAAACCCTAGGATGCAAGAATAAACATTTAAATATAACTATTACATTTAAACCTGAGCTCCATTACAAACGGGTCTTCAAGCGCTACTTGCTCCTTGATATCTAGTTCTTCGAGAAATTCTAACTAATCTTATTACATTAACTATTTCATTTAAATAGAAACTTTGATCAGCAGTCAAGGGGAAGTACATGGAAGATAGATAGAATTTACATCAAGAAGAAAACCAAAAAAGACAAGGTACGCATACCCCATTTAATAAAACTCATACATTCAAGCATCCATCCAAAATAGATCCAATCACATTGGTCATAGTCCATAATCAATCGCATTTATTATCATATATATCAACATATGCATCAATAAATAACATTCATCTCATAAATAATAAATCCATTCCAATAATGCATTAATATAAATTAATGGGTAAAAGTTTGCTAAACAGAGTTTTGAAACAAAATAAACTCTTTTATTTTAATCAAAAGTCAAATCCAAATTAAACTCTTTTAATTTTAGTAAATATGAAATCATATTTCATATAAAATAAACATCTTTATTTTAAATTTTTTATCAATTAAATAAACCATTTATTTAATTAAAGAAAAAACAAAAGTTTTTCAAATTCTGCCCAAGGGCGCAGCTGCGCTTCAAGGCCAGAAACTGAAATCCAAGTAACGGTGCAGCTGCGCCCAAAATGAACTGTGTCACGGCGCAGTTACGCTGCTCATCCAAAAAACTAGATCTGGGTAATGACGCAGCTGCTCTCCAGAAGGAACTGGAGACGGCGCAGCTGCGCCGCGTCGCAGAAATAGAAAATTTTTCGGTTGCCCAGAATTCAATCCAATCGCATATTGCACATATATGGAATAACAAAGACTGATAATTAACACAAGATTGGCTCTGATACCACTGTTAGGTTTGCTAGAAATAAGTATATGCAATCAAATCACATAAATAAAGCGGAAGCGAAGTATAAACGGATTTTAAAATTTTCTTACAAACCATAAACCAAGATCATTCTTGTGTTTGATTATCAATCTATAAAATAGTAGGAGAAACAGAATCATACTCTTGAAGATTCAAGCTTCCACAGGTACAAGTTTAACTCCTATTCCTTTGTGCTCTCCTTGAATACGCGGGTTTGGTTTCTTCCTTTGATCAACGTTAGCCACCCAAGTGTTTGGCTTCTAGAGGTGATCCACCAAGGAAGAACAAAAATCAAGAAGAATGGTGTTTTGGCTCAAACTCTAGTTTTCCTATCTCTATAGAAAAAGGGCGTACTCTCCAATAATTAGAATCACGTATCTTTGATATCTGATATAAGGCTCCACTTATAAAGATATCAGTTAATCCTTTTTAATATAATTAAAATAGGAAATTATTTAATTAATTAAACTCCTTTAATTAATTAGGCTCCCTAATCTTATTAGGGATAATTAATTAAACTCTTTTAATTAATTTACCTCCTAATCTTATTAGGAATAGATGAGAGTACTTATATTAAATTAATTCCTAAACTCCTTTAGAAATTATAATAATAATAATTGTAATTATAAATAAGACACCTCTTATTAATTTATATTTAATATTTCTAAAATATTAAATAATAAATATTAAGCTATTTAATTTTATTATATCACCATAGATTAAATTAAATACGCTTAACATATTATTACGATTATGCCATTAACTTCTTAAATAATTATTATTTCTTTTTATGGTGTGACCCTTTAGGTTCTCCATATTAAATCGATTGTGAATAAATCAATTAGAACAATTCTAATCTTATTTAAATAAATAAATAAAACTATTAATTTATTTAAATAAATAATATTTATTCTACAATAAGAATAAGCCTCCTTAGCGATCAATGACTTTTTAGATAATATAGATTTCTAACATTAATCATAAAAGAACTTTTGAGTAAATAGTTAATGTACAATTCAATTATTCTACCATACAATGTCCCAATTAAATATAAGACATGAAATTACTGTCAAGTCTTATTTTATTTAATTATAAATATTTCGATTCATAAATGCACAACTCCTAATAAATACAAATTAGAAACTCATTTCTAATTTTATTCTACCTTGGCCAATAATTCATGGATTGTCATTTATCGAATCACATAGGACATATCTCTTCTTTTACTAGAAGTGGTAGATTTTTTATTGATCATTCATTATCTCCATATATAACTTATTACACCCAAATATATCCTTTGATATAGCCTAATGGTCTTAAGGAATAAGTCAAAGTGTAAATTATTATATACAAGATACTATAATGATCTCAAGTCTAAGGATTACTTGTACTGCTATCACTATAGGAATTCCTATTGATAAACAAGTAAAACTCTATTAGGTATTCCTTAGCGAGTCACGTTCAGTAAACTCATTCTCCAATAAGCACCTACTTACTTATTTTAGTGTCTCCACACAAATGATCATGAGATCAATCATCCTCATCTAATGAGCAAGCAACATATGTACCAATCTATCCGGATTCACTAATTCCCTTTTTAGTAATCCACTGATTGGGAACATCTTTGTTTTTTAAGCTATCTAAGAATTTATGTAAGACCCCAACTTTTTATGAATAAAGATTTAATTTTCTCTAAATATTATTTTGAATAATAAGGTGTTGATTATGGGTGATATGTGTAAATTTTTCAAAGTAAGCAAGTTGTCATAAAATATTCGTTTGGTCGAAAAATATTCTTTTTGTCGGAGAATATTCGTACGATGACACAATCATTGGTGGACCCCACAACAGAATGACTGTCGGATATAGAAAGCGACAGAAATAATATTTTTATAAAAATAACGGCAAGACTTTTACCGTTAAACTGTTAAAATATCCAGTGATAAAAGTACAGTAATACGCATTATTACACAGTAGCACACGGTATTGCACAGTATCTCTGATTATTGATGCTTAAGTAAGAAGTCACTCGGATCATTTAATAATTGTCACAGTAGGTGCTGCATAGTATCTCATATTATTGATTCAATTATTGTCACAGTATCATCTGTATAATATTTTATATTATTAAATCAATAATTGAGACGACACAATTATTCATATTATTATTTGCATTATTGACAATGTCTAAAATGTTATGTCGAGAAAAGAGGTTAGGTTATTTAATTGCGTGCCAACAAGGAAAAACTCTTATCGGAAAGACCCCTCTTTCTTGGGAATGATCTGGTTGTCAATATTGTGAGTTATAATATTAATGATGAATAATTGTTAAAAGATTAAAATGTGTTTATTGAAGATAAGTGATTTGTGGTAAATATTTATTCAATTTTTGATATAAATATAGGGGTTTTGTTATGAAGTATTTGTTGTAAATTTGGCTTATTACATGAACCCCCCCCACCACTTACTCATTTTTCAAAATCGTCGGTAGAAAGTTATCTCTGTTTTGTTTTATTATAATTATAATAGTAATAAAACAGAATACTTTTTATATTATATATAAAGTTATTTATTTTATTATATTATAATTAAAATATATTATATTTTATATAAAGTTTTTATTTTATTAGAATATTTTTTTCACAGTAATGGATAGTAAAAAGCAGAAAATCAGCCGAATTTTGCCCGTGAAATCGTCCATGAATTCTTTACTGTGCGTCCGTGATTATTTTCTTAAATAGTGCCCCCTGCCATTCTCCTATAAATAAGTTGTTTAGTTAAGAAATGAAAATCACACCAGAATCAGAGAATTTTTCTTCTATAATATTGTGCATATTTCTTTCTAGTATAAGAATACTTTGAGTGTAGCAAATAGTGCAAGTTTTCCTCAAGAATATCTCTACTATACCAGTCAGATTTAGTCTCCTATTAAGGTAAGGGATATTATTTTCGTTCAATATTCGTAAGAAATATTATTTTCTTTCATACTCTATAGTATGTAAGTAATATTATTTCTTTTCATATTCTTAAATCTACACTTACTTTGATAAGTATTGCTTCTATAATCCCTAAAATCAGTAGAATGTCCTTGAGTTTTGTACTTCATCTAGTATCGTTTCACTAAAATATTTGTCTAAACCTTCTTGTTAAATTTTAATATTTTCATTCGGGGTACTATCCCTGGGGTACTATTCACGGAATACTATTCACTCGAGGTACTATTCATACGGTACTATTCATGAGTACTGTTCACAACATAATTTAATTTTCTTTTCTTTCTAAATTATTTTTGATACAGGAATATCATTCTTGAATTTTACTCCACAATTAATTATCATGTTGACAATTTGGACATTCTTAAACTCTGGATAAATTGAATTATAAATCTCTAATATTTATCCTTGATCTCACTTGATTGATTCCTTATATAATTATCATCATCCTTATGCTTATATTGTGTGAAGGTCATCTTTAGCCCGTAGTGCATAGATAGACTGTTGATTGGTATGATTATGACCAAAAATTGTGTATTGGTATAATCATGACTTGTAATGTTACAGATAAATGTTGTGGTGAAAGTCCTCTTTGGCCCGTAGTACATAGATGGACAGTTGTTTGACATGATCATGACCACTGGTGATACAAACGAATATCATTGGCCCGTAGTGCATGGATAATTTGTTGAATTGAAACATTTTATTGATTGTTGTTGCAGGGATAAAATATTGATTATGGACTTTTAAATCATAGAAGATAGTAGACTTTACGCTCTACTTGACTCTTTTAATAGATTGCTTATTCCGCTGCAGTTGTTGTTCTAAAACTTGTTGTCTATTGTATTCTATCAGATTTTTTCCTGTTGAGGACTAAGGATAATTTATTCTACATTATCTTAGTCATAATATTTTTTACCGGGCTAGTTGAGCACACCCTTTTTTTATTGTTTTCTTCAAGAAATGAGAATATAGTTGGGACTAGTCGGGGAATGGAGTGATGGTCTAAGATGATTGTTATAGTAATCCTTACTATTCTATAAAATAGTGTGATAATAATTATAATGATTACTTTATTTGAGTTTAGATATTGTCTACGAGATAATATTTGTATTAAAACTCACAGCTTATGTTTTGTCGTATTTTACACAACAGTTAATAATTGTGTAAATGAAGTTTATATTTAAATTTTGTACCATGTATTTGGCGACTCAGAATGGGTTGTATAGACCTATTTTGGGGGCGTCACAATTTAGATCTCATTATCATGATCTCATCATGATTCTAAAAGTATTTCTTAAAACTATGAGTTTATCACATATATTAAAACTACATCATGTTGATAATCAAATGCATTTAGTAAATTAAAACTTTTATTAATAAATAAATAAGATTGATTACAAAATATATGTTTTATCATATACATAATTGGCTTGTATACATACTACTTTTAAAATTGTATCAAATTAAACACTTGATGTAGTAAAGTGTAAGCTCAAATTCTTTGAGGGCCTAATTATGAATATGATGGTACTTCATATAATAAATTGTATTTAGCCCTATTAAAAATAGTAATTTTGTTTTTCTCCATTCCCACATCTTTTATTCACATTAGCACATGGTGGCACACGCTTTGCATGTATAAATTATGTGGGATAAAATAAGAATTTTATAAAATTTTAAAGGACTAAATAAAAAAATAAGTATAAAAGGATAAAATAATAATATAACTAAATTTATAGGGACAAAAGAGAAAGAAAAAAATAATAATATAACACAATTACACCACTGACGTTAGCGGCTCAGGGAGCCGCTTTATAAATTTCTTTAGAGAAAAGAGAAGAAAAAGTAGCAAGTTCAATGTAAAAATTGTCCATGAAGGTTAACTAGTAGTACTTTTTCCATTATGAATGAGATTAATTATTTTTTGACTATTGTTCAGTTTAATTTTTCAGAGAAAAGAGAAGCATGCAAGCATGTGCACACTACAACAACAAAAAAAATCTTAGCAGCAAACAACAGCCTAAATACAAATAATAGACTAAGCAAGTGAAAAGAACAGTAAAAAGCCAAAACTAAATATTAAGTACTAGGTCATTTTAATATGCCAATAGAGGTCTATGATAATGATAATACCAACCAACAGTTATTCAAGATATGCAAGAAAGGGAAATATAATTTATTTCTTAGATAAAAAATTTGCAGGCATTATCAAACCTTTTGATGGACAAAATGAGCAAACATATACAGATGATCAACTGAAATTAGTTGTGTACCAATCATTCATTGGTCTAGTGATTAGTGGGTCGAATTTCTTCGTTTAATGCTTGAGTTCGATTTTCACCCACAACGGATGGTTAGTGGCAACTCTACGCCCTACACGCTACTCATCACTTAACTATCTCACTCATATTTCACCAGCCGCAGAGAAAGAAAGGAAAAAATGACTTGCATGACCCCTCTTTCCCCTCACTAGATCGGTCTGGGAACCTCTAGATCGACGACATCTCAAGGTCGACTTCACCCCCCTTTCCCCTCACTCAGATTAGCCCTCTCACGCCTCTTTTCCCTCCCTCAATTCCCTCTAACCCTATCTCCTCCTCCTCCTCTTAACTTCTCCTTCTCCTTTTAACTTCTCCATTATTAGTTATCCTTTTAACTTCTCCTTCTCCTTTTAACTTCTCCATTATTAATTATCCAATTGAAAGGTTTAATTTCCTCCCTTGTTAATTTCCCTTAAAAATTAGGTTTTAATTTTTCCTGCTAATTTGTGTTATTTAGAGCCATTTTTTGTTGCAATTGAAATGATTGTATTGCTAATTTGTTAATTAGTTCATATATAATTTTAAAATGTTGTGGAGGTCTGCTGCTTCTGTGATTTTTGGGGGGAAAATTCTGCTTTTGTGGTTAGAACAACCTTGACAGGTAGTCTAGTTAGCTCAATTTTCAGTGGGCTAAACCAATATATATATATATATATATATATATATATATATATATATATATATATATATATATATATATCTTTATGGTTGTGTGCATCTGTATCATGTATGAACTATATATCTTTATGCTTGTGTGCATCTGTATCATGTATGAATTTGGCTCAACTCTTCAAATGGGTCTGGGACTTGTTGAAAAACATCCCTTTACACTAATTCCAAGACGACGGCATTTTTTTTTATGATTACTTACTTGCTTTAATTTTTCCTATAAGCTGCTAATCAGGTTCAAATAGGATCACATGCACTTACACTCGATTATATTTTCGGCAACCATGGACATTTGATTGCAAGCATTATTTTTCAGTCTTGACTTTCTCATCTCGAATACTTAATTTAGTGATCACAAATAAAACATTTATATATGCATATTATTGTTATCAGTTCTCACTATTGTTGTTGTAGTAAGTCATTGTTGCGGTGGTTATAGTTATTATTGTGGGTCAAAACAGGTGTAAGAAAGTATGAATTCGTTGTTAAAAACCTTGAAAATAAGAAAAAACTGAAGAAAAAAAATTCCGGTTTAACCTATTTTTGACATAATTCCGTGAGAAATATTCTGTTATTTCAAACGAAATCACCGACCGACCAACTTAGTTACAACCGAATTACCGTCAAAAATAACTTAATTCGGAATTAGACTATTTTCGACAGAATTTTCTGTGGAAAATAATATTTTTTTTCTTGTAGTGCGAGAGTTTGGAGTACCTTACCTACCTCCTCTTTTTTGCACCCAAAAAAAACTGAAATTAGTTGTACAAACCTTTTTATGTGATAAATAGCCAAAATATCTGTTTATCACAATTTGAGGATGCTCTTTAGTCTTTAGTTACTGTATTTACAAATGCTTAAATTTCAGAATAGACTCGTACCAGTTGTAATGAATCAAAGGGCGTGTCTAGTCGCCACTCTCGCTGTTTTTTATTAAGTGGCCTTCCTTTCCCAGCTTTTTCCCGGTTAATCCTAACATCTGCTAAACCCCATGTGCAACAATTTCTTTCCAAATCAAATGACACAAGCCTGAAAACACCATCACATTCACAGGATTCACCCGTCTCGGCTACCGCACTGACATATTTGACATACATATTCCGCTCTTTGAACCGATCAAGATCTTGCGGAATTCTGATTACCCTTTCAACACCCGGTGAAGACACCTAAAAGATATATATATATATATATATATATATATATATATATATATATATATATATATATATATTGTCAAATGCAAATGTAATTAAGAACTAATGACGATGAAAATATTCATTAGAAGGATGTATAACTTTCATGTTGCAGTCGGGAAAAATTGCCATAAAACTCCAACAAGTGACGGAGCATTCATAAAGCAATTATAGCATCAATATTAGGTAATAATGGGTGATGGTCAAGGAAGAAGATCGCCTTCTACATTCTTGGTAGAGAGCAGAGAAGGACTATTTTTGAAACATTATGAAATTATCATAAAGCTGAAGAAGGTTAAAACTAAAACGAAGAAAGTATAGAGGATATACCTCTAGTGATATGTTTACTGGAATTATTTCGGTAACCTCAGCTTCATCCAGCATTGCTCTATAGGCTTTTGAGAAAGCTTCAATATCTTCCATATTGGGAGAGCCAGACCTTTGAAATATTATTCCAGGTCAGCCTCAGAGATATTTAGTTATTTTTTGTTGGTAAGAATTTACTAATAGTAGGGAAAAACATGTTTAATATCAGTAACAGTTCACTCCGCAATTGTTTGAGAAAGATCAAGTGCCTTTCTTACTTGCACCAAATGTTCATGCATTAAGTTTGAATCCAAAAAGGAGTAGAATAATTAATGCTCCTTTCAATTGAACCATCAAGTAAAATCTCACGGTCCTGCAATCTACAATTATAACATGATTTTGATAGCGGAGAGATCAGGGAACAAAATAGTAAATAAAAAAGACGACATAACAATTTCGACTATTGGACGTGCTTTCTCAGACCATCCCGTGTAAGTAAAATTCAAGAACACCCAAAAATTATTGCAAGCTAGGGTTTGAAGAGCAATCAGAGAGCTAAGAGTATTACTTCCAACAGAAAGAATATTAAAAGAAACTCCTGTCGGTTGATCATGCATAATACAGACTGCAATATTAGCTCATAAAAGATGGCAACAGATGCTTACTTAGTTGAAAGTTTTTCGACGCGTACACGAATGGTGTTATTTGATAATGTCTTAAAAGCATATATTCCCAGATCTCCGTCAAATGTTTGGCAAACTGCTCCAGCAATGGCTAACGCCTCTTTATCCCAAGATGTCCCAGAAAGAGATATTCCACCTCCTCCGCCTCCATCCCCCACCTACATGAATAAAAATTAAAAAAAAAAGAAACATAAAAAGAAGAAAAATGGTAATATAAATATATAATCCCAGCATTCCAAAATATAACAAAGACAGGCAGCTTACGTTTTTGGAACGGAGGGAGTACTGTGAATTTTCATGTTTCACAAGTAACTTACTAGGAAATGATAACGATGACTTCACAAAAAAACTGACGAAGGGTTCACCACAAAAATCATTTTTATACAAACTTACATGGGGTTCATCATCTTCTACGAAGTACTCATCCTGAAAATTTTCATCTTCCCCCAGTTCATCTGTACAAATAAGAAATAAAAAAAGATCAAACTTGAAGTTGAGTAATTTAATGGAATCATATCAATTAATCTATAATGTGAATTATCCTGAATAGCTAAATTTCCTCATGGACTTGTCTATTAAAACCTTGATCATATAGAGAAGTTACAGCACTTGCCTCATTTGAGCTATTTGGCCCAAAACAAATGCTGCCATTATTTTCATGTTTCCCTAGGAAAAAGCTATATGTTTGCCTTTAATCCTATCTCAAGCATAGTGTCATATAGGGATGAAATTAATATATTGATACGTGTTAATAATATTTTGATACGTATTAATATATCATTTGATGCATGAGATAATTAGTCCTAGAAAATCTGTAAACTAATTGGCAGATTGACCAGTAATCCATACCATTTAATTTTTTTTCAATTAAGTTTATCGGTAATCCATACCATATATATGACCACGTAGCTAATAAAATTCACTGTTAAGAGAGAATCGTGTGTGTATGTGTGTGAGGCTTAACAATAGATTTCCGGCCGGTAGGCAGCGATCGTGTTTTGGGATTCTGGCTGGCTGAAACGGCTTGGTGGCCGACAAGCTCATAAGAAGTAAAGAGTATTGCTTCAGTTATCAGGCATCAGACTTATTTTAGAAAGAGATCCCCTCAAAGAGTATAGCTATTAATGATAATTGTTTTAAATGAAGTCGTTTCTAATTAAAAGTCATGATGCTGAAAGGGTAGGAAGTAAGGTTTGGAAGATATATCTGCATCCAACAAAGCCTCATGTGAAAAAAATAAAAATAAATCATTTGAAATAATATTCTCAAGATCAAAATAGTAGATTCATTTTACCTTTAAATGCTCGAGTGATATAAAAATGTTAATAAAGAACCAAAAAGGATCAAATAAGGCGATGGTTAAAATTGTGGTAGGATTGATCATCAGAGAGAGAAACCCAAGGAGCAAAGGTTGATTAGACTTCACTCATCTGTAGTTTGTTTTTAATTTTTCGGTTATTGTGGAACCTGCAAGCACTATCCACCAACCAAGCACTCTATGTGAGGCCCCAAGGAGATCATTGCCTTTCGGAGTATTGAACCCATGACCTTATCAAGAAACTTATTAATAATATTACTGATGAGGACATAGCATGGGCTGATTCAAACAAGACTAAAGGGACGTGGGGAGATCCAATTCAAGTGCCAGTTGGACCAATTATAAAGGCTAGAACTAAAAGGTTCAAACAGGATCTCAATGGATTGATCCAATATGTTTGGGCTGAAGCTAACTCAAGGAAACCCAAGGTGGAAGCTAAGGAGCATGAGATAAAAGTTTAGATTAATTTGATACAAACCCAATTCAGAAATTAGAAAAGATTTTGTTTCCTAAAATATTAGGCAGACTATATTGTATTTTGTTTCCTTTTGTTTTAGGTAATTTAGCATGATTCTAGGGGGGTTATGATTTATTTAGATTGCAATTCTAGAGACTTCTATTAGGGTAAAATTAGTACAACACTTTTAGGGTTTTTATTACCATTATTATGTCCTTGTACTAGTATAAATAGGCCTAAGGCCAAAGGTTTTGGCAATAATTGATTTAATAATACTTCTTCTTTTTAGATTACTTGAGAGTATTCTATCTTTGTTCTTTTTAAGAACTCTTGATCTTATCGGTGTGTCCATTGCGATCAATTCGACTTATCAGGCATCAATCCATAGATGTTTGTGGCGTCTTCTACCATATATCAATCGTTGATTGTACCAAGTTACCGCTTCAATATTAGCGAGGGGTCAAGGTATGGTTGATGCTCCACATATAACCATTGTTAGAATGATCCGGGCGACGACCACCTCACGCAAGCGTGTCGTGGAGTCCATCATTTGGTATCAGAGTTGAATTTCAAGCAGGTTATTAATCCTTTCATTGTTCTTGTTGCGTTAAAAAAACGCATATTATTGTTTTTGTGTTAACACAAATTCGCAGTGTCAATTATTGCTTCAAATCCACAACTATCAACTATCCTCATCTGAATACATCATCATCAATTCCGAACAAGAAAAGCCATAAAATTCTACAAGCCTAACAAGCTTTTCCGGAAATTTAAAGGCATGCAAGAAGCAAGTCAGTCCGAAATCAATAACAAACTAAGCCCAACTGAAGCAAATAATCCGAGAAAAAGTGTTCCAGACCGTGTGCATCAAGGTCGCCTAAATACTTTCAATTTAGATTGTTCTTGATAAGCTTTAGATTGGTTGTAATAGATTACATTGATTAGTAATTAGTTCAAGAAAAGAACATAAAAGAAGAATACTTTAGGGGAAAAAGGCAAGAGAAGTGAGCTCAAAAGAGGAAAAAAGTCATTTGAGTGTATGCACGAACGTAGAGTGAATCATCGTTGGAGCGATACACGTGAGGGAGTGGTGAGGAGTTTTATTTTACTAACTCTTGTTTTGCAGCGAAAAATGTCTGACACAAAGAATAAGGGTATTTTTGAAGAACCTCCATCAACGTTTGATTCGAAATTTACAATGGATGCCATGATGTACTTTTCCAGGAAGTTGGACATGGCAATGGAACAGACGCATGAACGCATTGACAAATGAGTGTTACACGAGGAGAACAGTCTCAAAACACTTCTGGTGTGCGCAGACGGGGAAGAGTGTAGCCTAGGGGAGATAGGATGGAGGACGAGGAGTACTATGGAGGTAGGGTCAGTGATGAAGAGAAGGAGAACCATGATCCAGACCTGGACCGTAGGAGATATGGAAGATGGGCTGATGAGGAGGAGCGTGAACAAAGGAGATGTGGAGGAAGAATTAGAGGAGTTAGGAACAGGGAAAATAATAGCTTGGGCAGCATTAAGATGAAAATTCCATCTTTACAGGGGAAGAATGATCATGAGGCGTACTTGGAGCGGGAGGAAAAGGTAGATTGGGAGTTTGACTGCCATAATTACTCCGAGCTCAAGAAGGTCAAACTGGCGGCCATCGAATTCTCTAACTATGCAGTAGTATGGTGGGACCAGTTGGGGATCAATAGGAGGTGTGGTGAGAGACCGATTGAGACATGGACAGAGATGAAAGCCGTGATGAAGAAGCGATTCGTGCCATCACACTATCATCGTGAGCTGTTCAAAAGATTGCAGACTCTGAAGCAAGGAACTCAAAGTGTGGAGGAATACTACAAAGAAATGGAGATTTTGATGACTAGAGCCAACGTAAAAGAGGATCGGGAAGCCACCATGGAAAGATTCTCAGCTGGATTAAATTGGGAGATTACAGACTTAATGGAGAGACAACATTACGAGGAATTGGAGGATATTGTCCACATTGCCATCAAAATTGAGAAGCAACTCAAGAGGAAAGGAAGCCAACGACCAGGCTCCACGTCAAGTTCATCATGGAAGCCAAGCGATGTAAAGGAGGAAAAACAAGTCGTGAGCTAGCCCAAGGTAGAGTCAAAACAAGAGGAGTCAACCAAGGTATTCAAGGTAAAATTAAACCTTCCTCTAGTCGTAATCGAGACATAAAATGCTTTAAATGCCAAGGCAGGGGTCATATTGCAAACTAATGTCCAAATCAGCGGGCTATGATTCTCTTGGGTAATGGTGAAGTCGAGACAGAGGATGAAGAGAATGATATTGATTCTATGCCAACATTGGAGGAGGCAAATGATGATACAGAGTATGTCATCCCAGGAGTCATTAGTGCACAATTAAAGGAAAATGACATGGCACAACGGGAGAACCTATTCCATACAAGGTGTCTTGTCAACAACAAGATATGTTGTGTGATAATAGATGGTGGGAGTTGTACCAATGTGGAAAGTACTACGATGGTCGAGAAGTTAAGGCTGCCTATAACCAAACATCCTCATCTATATCGATTGTAGTGGCTCAATGACAGTGGATAGATCAAGGTGACAAAGCAAGTTCTAGTACTGTTTAGTATCGGAAGATACACAGATGAGAAACAATGCGACGTGGTTTCAATGCAGGCATGTCACTTATTACTTGGGAGGCCCTGGCAGTTAGATAGACGAGTAAAACATGATGGCTTTACAAATCAATACTCATTTGTACATAATAATAGATCAGTCACTCTGTCCTATGACGCCAAAACAGGTTCATGAGGACCAATTACATTTGCAAAAAGATAGTAGTCAAAGAAAAGAGAGTGAAAAAGAGAAAACAAATGAGAGAGGGAAAAGAAAAAGTTGAGAGAAAAAAAGATAGTGAGAGAAAATAAGAGAGAAAAACAAACATATACACAAAAAAGAGTGATGTGAGAAAAGCATTAATTTCCAAACAGCCAATGATTATACTTATGTATAAGGAGGCATTTTTAAATACTAACCTGGACAACTCTTCGTTGCCTAGTGTTGTTACGTCTCTTTTGCAGGAGTATACTGATGTGTTCCCCGAAGAGCTACCACAAGGATTACCACCAATTCGAGGGATCGAACATCAAATAGATTTTGTTCTCGGTGCAATCATTCCAAATCGACCAGCCTAGGAGCAGTCCGGAGGAGACAAAGGAGCTACAAAGGCAGGTGGGAGAGATAATGGAGAAATGGTTCATACGGGAAAGCATGAGTCCATGTCTATTACCTAAGAAGGATGGGAAATGACGCATGTGCATCGATTGTCGAACGGTAAAATATCGACATCCTATTCCTCGATTAAATGACATGTTAGATGAATTGCATGGCTCATGTATATTTTCAAAAATTGATTTAAAAAGCGGATATCATCAAATTAGCATGAAAGAGGGAGATGAGTGGAAAACTACATTTACAACAAAATATGATTTATATGAGTGGTTAGTTTTACCATTTGGGTTAACTAATGCACCCATCACTTTTATCAGAGTGATGAACCATATTTTGTGTGCTTTTATTGGAAGATATGTAGTTGTCTACTTTGATGATATTCTTGTTTATAGCAAAAACTTGGATGAACATGCAGTACATTTAAAATCCGTTTTAGATGTACTCAGGAAAGAAAATTTATTTGCTAACATGGAAAAATGCACGTTTTGCACAGATAACATTTTTCCTTGATTTTGTTGTTAGTTCACAGGGAATTCAAGTGGACCAAGAGAAGATATGTGCAATTCAGGAATGGTCGAGTCCTACCAATGTGAGTCAAAGTTCGAAGTTTCCATGGACTCGCGAGTTTCTATAGACGATTTGTGAGACTTCAGCAGCATCACTGTGCCACTTACCAAAGTCATAAAGAAGAGCGATGGATTCAAATTTCAAATGGGGAGATGAATAGGAGAAAGCTTTTCAATTGATTAAACCGAAATTAACTAATGCTCTTGTGCTTATTTTACCTAATTTTTCTAAAACTTTTGAACTTGAATGTGATGCATCAGGTGTAGGTGTTGGAGGTGTACGTGTTGGAGGTGTACGTGTTGCAAGAAGGAAAATCAATGGCGTATTTTAGTGAAAAGTTGAGTGGGGCTATTCTGAACTACCCTACATATGACAAGGAGTTGTACGCTTTAGTTCGCGCGCTAGAAACCTGGCAACACTACCTTTTGCCTAAGGAGTTTGTGATACACATTGATCACGAGTCCTTGAAATACTTGATGGTCCAGCGAAAAGTTGAATAAGAGACATGCACGGTGGATGAAATTCATAGAGACGTTTCCCTACGTAATCAAATATAAACAAGGTAAAGAAAACATCGTTGCAGATGCTCTATCAAGAAAGTGTGTTAATCTCAACTTTTGACGCAAAATTGCTTGGTTTTGAGCAAATTAAAGAGTTATATGCTTTAGACCATGATTTTGGTCAAGAGTTTAAATCATGTGAAAAGAATGCAGTGGGTAAGTATTTTAGGTATGATAGATTTTTATTTCGTGACAAAAAATTATGCATACCTACTTGTTCATTTTGTGTTATTACTTAAAGAGTTATGGTGGGGTGTTAATGGGACAACTTAGGTGTAGACAAAACTTTGACTATTTTAAAAGAACATTTTTATTGGCCACACATGAAACAGGATGTAGAGAAGTTGTGTAATATATGTATCGTACGTCGTTAAGCTAAATCTTGAGTAAAACCCCATTGGTTTGTATACACCACAGCCTATTCCTAGTGAGCCATGGATTGATCTATCTATGAATTTTGTATTGGGTTTACCTAGATCTAAGCGTGGTAATGATTCTATTTTTGTGGTTGTGGATAGATTTTCAAAGATGACGCGTTTTATTCCATGCCACAAAACTGATGGTGCTTCCCATGTTGCAGATTTGTTCTTTAAAGAAATTGTTATATTACATAGTATGCCTAGGACAATTGTATAGGATAGAGATGCCAAATTCTTGAGTTACTTCTGGAAAACTTTGTGGTGTAAGTTAGGAACTAAATTGTTGCTTTCTACTACTTGTCACCGATAGTCAAACAAAAGTAGTGAATACAACTTTATCTACATTGTTAAGGTAAATAATTCAAAAGAACATCAAAACTTGAGAAGAGTGTTTATCACATGTTGAGTTTGCATATAATAGATCTGTTCATTTTGTTAATAATTTTTCTCTATTTGAAGTTGTATATGGTTTTAATCCTTTAACTCCATTGGATCTAACAACGTTATCTGTTTCTAAATATACTAACTTAGATGGAAAAAAGAAGGCTGATTTTGTAAAGTAGATACATGAGAAAGCAAAACTAAACATAGAAAGGAAGACGGAGCAATATGTCAAACAAGCCAACAAGGGACGCCGTCAAGTAATTTTTGAACCAGGAGATTGGGTATGGATGCATATGAGGAAAGAACGATTTCCAAACCAAAGGCGTTCTAAGTTGCTTCCACAAGGGGATGGTCCTTTTCAAGTCCTTGAGCGCATCAACGATAACGCCTACATATTAGATTTACTAGGTCAGTATGGTTTTGGTACTACTTTCAATGTTGTTGACCTAAGTCCGTTTGATGTAGGTGACGATTTGAGGACAAATCCTTCTCAAGAGGAGGGGAATGAGAAGGAAATGGCATGGGCTGATTCAAACAAGACTAAAGGAATGTGGGTGTCAGTTGGACCAATTACAAAGGCTAGAACTAAGAGATTCAAATGAATTGATCCAAGATATTTGGGTTAAAGCTAACTCAAGGAGACCCAAGGAGGAGGCTAGGGAGCATGAGACACGTTTGGATCAATTTGATACAAGCTCAATTCAAAAATTAGAAAAGATTTTGTTTCCTAAAATATTAGGCAGACTATATTGTATTTTGTTTCATTTTGTTTTAGGTAATTTAGCTTGATTTTAGGGGGAGTTATGATTTATTTAGATTACAATTCTAGATACTTCTACTAGGGTAAAATTAGGGCAACACTTTTTAGGGTTTTTATTACCAAAATTATGTCATTGTACTAGTATAAATAGGCCTCAAGGCCAAGGGTTTTGACACTGATTGATTTAATAATACTTCTCTTTAGATTACTTGAGAGTATTCAATCTTTGTTCTTTTCAAGAACTCTTGATCTTATCGATGTGTCCGTGGTCTGACTTATCAGGCATCAATCCATAAGTGTTTGTGGCGTCTTCTACCATATATCAACCGTTGATTGTACCAAGGTTACCGCTTCAATATAAGCGAGTGGTCAAAGTGTCACTGATGTTCCACCCATAACAATTGCTAGAACGATCTGGGCGACGACCACCTCACGCAAGCGTGTCGTGGAGTCCATCAATCACTATCAGATAGTTGAGCAATAACAAGGCCATCAAGTATTCAAAAAGTTTGCATCTTTGATCGTCGAAGCTCGCAAAATTTTACAACTTCCAAGCACAAAAATGAATTTCAAGAATCCTCCACATTACAAAATTCATAAGATTCTTCACCATGGAGAAGAAACTTTAAAACTAAAGATTGATTAAAATTCTTCACTCATCTATAGTTAATTGAGGTTCAGAACAAAGGTCAGAAAACATTTACATTTTTTGCATCTTTTAGGATGAAGTCCTAGAATTATCAAGCGCATTCACAGGATTTGCAGAATGCTCCGGTTAGAAAACTCATCTTTTCTAGGTTAAGAACAAGTGAAAAAATACGTATTATAGCATTATTTTTTAATTTTATTTTCCCTCGTTTTCAATGGAAACCTATCATCTAGAGAACCAAGTGGTGTTACAACCCATGTACACAAGATTCCTACACAAGGGAATCCCAAATGCTTTAAAGAAAAGTAAAAATACAAAGTTAAGAGTTCAAGACACAACAATCCTCTAAATAACTAAACTTATTCAACTCCTCCCTATTCATATGGTCTCATTGAGACAACAAAGCCCAAGAAATTCAAGTACTTAAATAAATTCTAATGTTACGAGATGCAATTGATCATATCGATCATATTCTCCTAATGATAACTCTAGTTGTCTAGCATTCTAAAAACCTTTCTCCCTTGCATATCCAAGCAACCTCATACTTAGTCAAAGTCGGTCAAACTTCAAGCTGAAATAAAAAAATTAATAATAATCTTGAGTTATTCTTCCATCTAGGGTTAAGTAAGGGTTTTAGAAATGATCAGGGAAATCAAGGTAGGAAATGAGTCGAATGAGCGGAATAAGTTAAGTAGCAGTAGAACTAGATTAGAATCCCATAAGAGCTCCCTAAACCTTCTGCCTTGGATGTTATGAAGGTGAAGTAATTCGAACCTTCCACATCCTCTTTCTTGACAGGCTTCGCTCGATTCAAATTCCCTCAGAGTGACCTCGTTCATTTCGAGGCCTCAAGGAAGTCATACCGATAGGGTTGACGACCATGGTTACCACAAAACATTAATATGGTTGTGAATTGCGTGTTGGTACGAATGTTCCAAAACATGCTACACTTTCGTTCTAGAAAAACAAATGTATCGATTCAAAACTTTTTCTCCCTATTTACTTAAACTTATAATGCACAAGTATGATTATAATTTTGCTTATGAATTATAAATGACGAGCATCCTCTTTTATATCCCTTAGGCAACATAACCAATTACTAAGATCAAATCTAATGGATAGCTAGGATCAACTATCTAGAACCATCATCTAATTTATCAAGGATATTTACAAAGTATAATAATCACATGAGTAAATGTAGAACAATCTATCAGAAATCCTAATATATAAAAAAAATCTAGGGCCAACTAAAGTAGCCAAATGAGCGCCTTGTGGGTATAAAGCAAGCGATGACATAGAGTAATCTTGTTAAAAATACTCTTATTATGACACTGTGCTTAGAAACAACTCAATTGGTTTTAAATATATCTCAACTAGTTTTAACTATATCCTTTTAAAAAGTTATTTATAGTGTACCACATTCCGAGTAAACTTATATCTTACCAACTACACGATTCAAATAAATTTATTCCCATTGTACTCCATAGCACAAAGTGACGTTTTTCGTTCCCGATTTTGTTCCACAATCTAGGTAACATTGTTCATGACTGCTTAAGGTCTTTCAATTCATCTGTCCCCACCTCAAACACATGTCATCGTATGAGTGGTGCCACATGACACACTTGAGAGGGAAATTCTTATTCTTGACTAACATGGATAATTCACGGGTTGGCCATGTGCTTCTTTCATCCCGTCACTTCAAGTTTCTTATTCTTTGACATGCAACCCATATTTGGACTTGCACAATCTTAAGAAAAGAACTTACAAAGATTGTTTGGATTATTACAAATGAAGTAACTTCTCTTCTTTAGAGGCACTACCTCCTTAATCAATCCTACAGTTAATATACAGTATCTAGATCATTCCCACCGCCTAAAAGAAGATTCTAAAACCATTTAAACTCTCCTAATCCCACATTGTTCCAGAATATTCTAGTCCAAGACACAAGAATCTATAATATTCTACCACCTTCTACAATAACACAACATTTTACAAGGTTGTAGAATGTTCTATGAGACTCTCGAATGTACAATACTATTTACGAACATTCTAGAATAACCTATACTATTCATGAATACTCTGTAAGCTTTTAGATTTGATGGTGCCACACAGGCATCTTTATATCCTCTGTCGTTATTGCTGTGGGGATGTGGCATTGCGCCTCAAAACACATTGTTAGAAAGAAATGAAAAACAAAATTTTCAAAATACATCAACTGGATCCAAAGATGTATTGGTTTCTTTACTATATCCGTTACAATTCTTCAAACAATTCAACACACGTATAAAGCACCAACCATACCAGTATAGAGATTTTTAACAAGCTTATACATACATAAATATATAGTTGAGGGCAATCTCATTGAAAAAAATAAAATGAATACAGATTAAAAGAAACAAGGATTTGACACGGATATTCTCTATCCTTAAGGTGTTTATTGCCCCTTACCACTAAGGTTTGCTAAAGGCTACTAGCAATTCACCTCCAGGATATATGTCAAGTCTGTACTAGTTCTTAGCAATAGCAACTCACTTTGAACCTCAATATATGCTGCTGTGTAAAGATGATAGAAGGAAGAAGGAAGAAGGAAGAAGGAAGAAGATGAAGACTATTCAGTTTCAAAACTAAATTGTGAGTAAAGAATCATTTGCAAAATAAATGATATAATAATCACATATCAGTTTTGCATCCCATAATGATTAAACAAAAAACTATTTAACCATTAATGAAGTTTATTAATCTGGTTTAATGCTAAAAAGAGGCTCTTGGCTCGGGCGAGGCTCCTAGCGACGATGCGTACGTGAGTGCAAAGTGCGCCTAAAGCGCCAATGCGACTTTGCGACCTGAACCCGCACCCTGGCCCCCGGGTCGCAGGCGCGGGCAGGTGGTGCTTTGCACCACGTCATTGTGACCAACTCCAAGCCTTTCCTTTAGTACTACTAGTAAATTAAACTATTCCACGTATACTTATAAAGTATTAAATAGTTTTATTCATACTCAATATGGGACTTGAAGAAAATAGTTTTCTTAAACAACAATGAACCTTTTCATATTCTCCACTTTAGATACAATTAAAACACAATATATAATTCTTACTTGAATCATATATTACTCTCTATTAATCTCCTTATAATAGGACTATCAAATGCATTTTTAATTTAATATAAATTCAATTAATTAATGGGTCTAAATTAATCCCCAAATTGATCAAAACTCATGTAAGAAAAGGTGCATTAACACTCATGACAAGCCAACCCAACATTGGTAACGGCCTTATCACAGAAAGCTTAAGACACAATACAAACTGAACTACAACTTCAATTCTTCGAAACAAAAAGTTATACATGGACCACAAACATTACTAATTTTAATTTAAAATATGATTCTAAAAGCAAACATAAAAACTAAAATAAGAAAAAATAATACCCAAATTTTGAGCCAATCCATAATCAAATCAAATCAAAACTGAACCCATCTTCCTTCCAAATGTATACAAAATTATAAACAACAAAATTCAAAATTAGAGCTAAGAGTCGTTACCATCGTCAAAATCATCAAGAAGAAACTCATCATAATCTTCAATTGACACTTCTTCAACAATGGATGGCTTGAGAACTGATTCGAATTGTGGGTTTCTCTTCTTTGCCCTGACAGTGCAGCAGGACCTCTTCAGAGGAATTTTTGTGAATGGGTAGGACCAATTTGGGAATGAGAGTTTGTGGGTTTGGCGGGAAAGCTTGTTGGAGCTGATATTCATGGCAGTTGTTTGAGAAAATGGAGAGAGAGGGGTTATTCTCAGTGTAATTAAATCCATTTCTTTGAGAAAAATCATGGGCTTGATAATGAAGATTATTGTTTAGTTGGAGCTTTTAGAATAAGACGTTGAATGAGAAAAAAGAAGCTGAAATACATTGGCTTATTGGCTTATTGGCTTATTGGCTTATTGGCTTATTGGCTATGCCTGCAGGCACTGAGGGTACTGATTTTGCAGTGTGTTCGACTGTTTGTGGGTTAAAATAAATCAAAAAAACTGAAAGAAATTTATGGGAAAGATTTTTATTTGGCTGAATGTCACTTTTGACACTTCAAGTTGTCACCCACTTTTAAAGTTGTCCTTCAAGTTCATTTTTCACCAATTAAGTCCTTAAATAGATATTTTTTGGCGTTTCTATTCCTTTTACCCGATTTTATCCCAACACGACCCATTTTAACCAAATTTTGACCCAACCCGACTCAATTTGACCCGACCCCAATTTCAATTTTATTTTTTAAAAAAAGCCTAAAAAGTTTTAAAATTAATTTAAAAAATATATTTTATTTTAAAATATTAAAATAATTATTAGTTCAAATATTTTAAAAATTATTATTATTTTTAGGAAAAAATATTAGAAACTTTTATTTTTTTTCATAAAATGAGTAATATTTCATAAAATATAGATTCCAAAATATTAAATAAGAAAATAAAACTTTATTTTCAAAAAAAAGAGTAGATTTTTTTTAATTTTTATGTAAAACTTTATTGTAAGACCTCGAATTTTATGAAATGAAAGTATTCAATTTTCTTATAATTATTATTTTATTTAGTAAATGGTTAAATTGATAAAGGTTAAAGTTAAGGGTGACATTTAAAAATTTTACAAAGTAAACAAATTGATATAAAACATTCGTTGTGTCTGGGAATATTTATTTTAATAGGAAATATTCATACGACGGCACAATCATTGGTGGACCTCACAACGGAGGTATTGTCGCAGTTAAAAAATGACTGAAATATTTTTAAACTGTTGAACTACCCGGTAGTAAAAGTACAGTAATACGCGTGGTTGTATAGTAGCACACGGTATTGATTATTGATGCTTACGTGAGAAGTCACTTAGTTATACTCAATTATTGCTACAGTAATTGATATATCATGTCTCTCATATTATTAATTCAATTATTGTCATAGTATCATCTGCATAATATTTATTATTATTAAATCAATAATTGAGACGACAAAATTATTCATATTATTATTTGCAATATTGATGATGTCTAGAAAGTTCTGTCGAGGAGAGGTTTGGTCACCTAATTGCGCGCCAATAGGAAAAAATTCTTATCGAAAAGCCCCCTCTTTCTTGGGAATGATCTGGTTGTTAAATATTGTGAGTTATAATATTAGTGACGAATAAGTTCGAGTTGATTAAAGATGAAATTAATATTTTCATTGTGTTGGGATTATTTGTGTTAGTGGAAATCGACATTTATTTCGATAATAATTGATGTCTGGAGGTTATATTGACCAATCGGATAATTAATCGGATAAATGAGCAATTAATTGCTATTAGTTCACATGTATGTAACTATTTGCTCACATGAATGGAACTATTGATTCACATGCATCACTATTAGGGGAGGTGGTGCAAGATTGATTATACTTGCATAACTAAATTAAAAATGGAGGTATAGATGAAGGTACTATACGGTAATTATTTTTTTTAGATGATTTTACTATTGATTCACATGATGTACTATTATGGGAGGTGGTGCAAATTTGATAATACTTGCAGGACTAAATTAAAAAAAAAAAAAAAAAGATAAAGGTATTATATTGTAACATTTAGAGTCCCAAAACGTGCAATTATCGAAACTATATTTTTCTATAAATAGAAGCTCATTCTTCCTTCATTCTCATTAATTCACTAAGTCTCACAAGAGCAATTATATAGAGAGAAGCTATAGAAAGAGAATTGAAGTTATAGAGAGAAAGAAGAAGCGAAGTTTGCTACTTCACTATTCTAGTATCCAGTCTTCTTCTTAGGTAAGGGATATTATTTATTTCATATTCTAAAGAGATATTATTTTTCGTATTCGTATGAATATTATTTTCGTTCAATATTCGTAAGGAATATTATCTTCGTTCAATATTCGTAGGAATATTATTTTCGTTCAATATTCGTAAGAGGAATTATTTATTTCATAGTCTGAAGAGATATTATTTTTCGTATTCGTATGAATATTATTTTCGTCTAATATTCGTAAGGAGTATTATTTCTTTCGTATTCATGAAGAGAATTATTTTCTTTCAATACTCGTATGAGATATCATTTCTTTGTACTTGTCATGGAATATCGTTTTCTTTTGTATTTTCCTTTTATGAGTACTATTTATGGAGTATTATTCACGTATACGGCACTATTCATGTATACGATACTATTTACGAATACGAGTTACTATTCACGGATTACTATTTACGAGTTATTATTCACGAGTTACTATTCACGAATTACTATTCACGGGATACTATTCACCCGAAAAATATATTTCTTTTCTGTCCAAATTATTTTTGATACATGAATATTATCCTTGAATTTTACTCCACAAAATAATATCATGTTGACAATTTGGATATTTTTAAACTCTGTGGATAAATTTAAAGTCTTTAATATTTATCCTTGATTTCGTTTGATTAATGCTTATATCATTGTCATCATCATCATGCTTATATTGTGAGAAAAGCCATCTTTGGCTTACGTGCATAGATGGACTGTTGATTGGTATGATTATGACCAGGGATCATTCGGTATAATTATGACTGTAATGTTGCAAATGATATGGTAAAAGTCCTTATTGGCCCGTTGTGCATTGATGGACAGTTTTTGGTATGATCATGACCATGGATTCTCTTCTGCCAAGGGTGCAAAGATGTGACGCCCCTAAAATTAGGTATTCATCACCCATCTTGAGTCGTCAAATACATGGTACAAAATACAAATACAAACTTAATTATACAAATGTCGTGTAACATACGACAATACATAAACTGAGAGTTCTAATAGGAATATTGTCATCTAGACAATATCCATACTCAAGGAGTCCTCATTACATTTATTGTCGCACTATTTAACAGAATAGTGAGAACTACTAATGCTATCTTCTGGACCATCACTCCTTTCCCTGACTCGTCCCAGCTATATTCTCATTTCCTGAAGAGAACATTGAAAGAAAGGGTGAGCTCAACTAGCCCAGTAAGAAATATTATGACTAAGATAATGACGAATATATTATCAATAGTCTTCAACAATGTTAAACTGATAAAATACAATAGACATCAAGTTTAACTACAACGGAATAAGCAATCCATTAGAAGAGTCAAGTAGAGAATAAAACCTACTATCTTCTATGATTTAAAAAGGTTTTTTAACATTGTTATCGCTGGGACTCAGCTTAATAAAATAATCCACATCATCTAATCATCCATGTATTACGAGCCAAGGATATTCACTAAATCATCAATGGTCATGACTATACCGAAAAATTCCTGGTCATAATCATACCAAAAACTGTCTATCAATGCATTACAGGCCACTGAGGACTTTTACCACACCACTTATAACATCACAGTTCATGATTATACCGAATGATCCCTGGTCATAATCATACTAAGTCTATCTATGCACGTAAGCCAAAGATGACTTTCAACATAAAATAAACATGAGGATGATGACAATGTTATAGGAATTCAATTAAACAAGTTCAAGAATTAGTTTATCTAGGAACTAATAATATCCAAATTGTCGACATGATACTTCTTTGTAAAGTAACAGTCAAGAATGCTCAGAAGAATATTTCCATGAAAAGATACTGGATGAAGCGCAAATATCAAGGATATTCCACTAATTTCATGGAGTATAGAAATCAAAACTTTAACCAAATGAGTATAATAAAGAATATATGAAACTGCAAATAGATTTTCACCAGCCATGCGGTAATCCACGTATACAAATCATTTCCACAATTTAATAAGGAATGAATATAAAGGATTATTCACCATGCATGTGACAATCCACATAGACAGGTTATTCCAACAGAATAATAAAGAATGGAATAACAGAAGGATTCACCATGCATGCGATAGAGACCGCACAGACAGGTTATTCCCAACAGAATAATAAATATGGAACCAGGTCAGGTGAAATTCACACCGACAGGATATTCCAACAGAATAATAAATGCGGAATAATAAATGATGGAGCCAGGTCAGGTGAAATTCACACCGACAGGATATTCCGACAAAATCGTAAAGAACGGAATAATGAAAGAGTTTCACCAAGTATGCAGTACTTCGCATAAATAGGTTATTCCAATATAATAATAAAGAATGGAATAACAGAAGAAGATCACCAAGTATTGGGTAAACCGCATATACAGGTCATTCCACCAAGTATAGGGTAAACCACGCATACAGGTTATTCCAACAGAATAATAAAGGATGAAATAACATAAGTTCTCTTCATGAATAAAAAAGAATAACACCCCTTACCGTTTTAAAGAAGAACTGAAATAAAGAAGTAGTTAAGTGGTAGAATACTCTTCTTCTTTCTCTCTATAGTTTCTCTCTCTAGAGTTCAGTGAATTCGTAAGAAAATAATGAAGGAATGAGCTTCTATTTATAGGAAAATGGAATGCATAGTAACTAATCCATGAACGGTTCAGATTGATTTACTTTAATCTGACGGTCCATATTTAAAGCAAAACCTTTTAAATAAAATATAATATATTCTAATTATTGCATAATAAAATAAACAACTTTAATAAAGTATTCTGTTTTATATAAAAAGATGTTTCTATTTTATTACATTAATAATACGAATAAAACAAAACTTCATTATCGCTAAATAATTCACATTATTAATTGACAATAATTGAATCAAACTGAGTGACTTCTCACATAAGCATTAATAATCAATACCGTGTGCTACTATGCAACCACGCGTATTACTGTACTTTTACTACCGAGTAGTTCAACAGTATCAACGGTAAAACTTCCGTCGTTATTTTTAATAAAATATTTTTGTCGTTTTCTCAATCCGACAATAATTCTGTTGTGGGGTCCACCAATGATTGTACCGTCGTACAAATATTCCCGACTAATCGAATATTTCCCGTAAATAGTAACTCGTGAATAGTAACTCGTGAATAGTAACTCGTGAATAGTAACTCATGAATAGTAACTCATAAATAGTACTCCGACACAAAAAGTACCCCAAAAACTCGAGTGAACAATATTAGAGTGAATAGTAACCGGGTATTTTATGACAACTTGTCTACTTTGAAAAATTTTCACATATCACCTTTAACTTTAACCTTTTATCAATTTAACCATTTACCAAAATAGAAAAATTGAATACTTTTATTTCATAAAATTCGGGGTCTCACAATCTCTCCTCCTTATGAAATTTCGCCCTCAAAATTTACGTACGTACCTGGTATGACGAAGAGGTGAGGATACCTTGAATACCTTTATCGTTGAAAACATTAAATTCATCTTTGCAATACGGCCAAAGATATTTATTAATAATTCATTTTTGCACTACATGCCAACTGTATAACCAATAATCAACAGTTCATCTTTGCACTACAGGTCAAAGATATACAACTGTAAAATCAATAATACTGAGACTCAGCTTAATAGTATCACGACCACGAATTATCCATGCACTACGTGCCAAAGATAATTGTATTTTCAATTACGGTCATGATTATACCGAACAATCCCTGGTCATAATCATACCAAGTCCATCTATGCACGTAAGCCACAGATGACTTTTACCACATCTATGAATTTATATTTCATTGCTGAGACTCAGCTCAATAATTAATCCACATCATCGAATCATCCCTGCACTACAGGCTAAGGATATTCTTTAGTATCACGACCACGAATTATCCATGCACTACGTGCCAAAGATAATCGTGTTTTCAATTACGGTAATGATTATACCGAACAAACCCTGGTCATAATCATACCAAGTCCATCTATGCACGTAAGCCACAGATGACTTTTACCACATCTATGAATTAATATTTCATTGCTGAGACTCAGCTCAATAATTAATCCACATCATCGAATCATCCCTGCACTACAGGCCAAGGATATTCTTTAGTATCACGACCACGAATTATCCATGCACTACGTGCTAAAGATAATCGAGTTTTTAATTACGGTAATGATTATACCGAACAATCCCTGGTCATAATCATACCAAGTCCATCTATGCACGTAAGCCACAGATGACTTTTAACACAATATAAGCATGAGGATCATGACAATGATATAAAAAATCAATCAAATGAGATAAAGGATAAATATTAAACATTTATAATATAATTTATCCAGGGTTCAAGAGTATCCCAATGTTATCAATCACTTAATAATCTCATAATCTAATTTCATTAATATTATAACAATATTTTAATCACTTCTTAAAATTATAAACAATTTATTTCAGTTGTTCACACTTTACCAAATAAATGCATTTAATCATTCAAACATGTCATACTCATAAGATTTCATCACCAATAATCAAATTCCTTATCAACAATCTACATATACCTTATATAGGATTTTCAAGCCATAAAATCCTATCTTCCAACTTTGTTACTTCACATAACACATTTAACTCATATGTTCGTAACTAAACTATTTTCATGAAAAATACTAAATCAGTTCCAAAAATAATTCTTTTCTGGGATTTAGCATAATATAGTCTCATAATGAAAATATATTTTTCTCAGAATTTTTAAAATTCATTTACTATTTTTCAAAAATCAATTTCTAATTAATTCTTTAAGAAATTAGATACCTCAAGGTTAACTCCAAAAATTCCCAAATCTTGGCAGAATCTTACACATGTTAACATGAGCCTCCAGTTTAAATTTTATGGTCATCGGAGTTATAGAACTCCGGTTATAACGTTTTTCGTCGAAAAAACCTAAATATTGAAATTGTCATAACTTGCTCATTTTAAGTCAGAATGAGCTCATTTTTGGACAGGAGGTACTTTATACCATATACTTTCATGTCCCAAAAGGCCGAATTTTATTTTTTTCACAAATTATGTGGCCGAAACAGCCCCTTTAAGTAGCTTTTTTGGGTTTTGCAGCTTTGGACTCCTTTGCTAAAAAAATAGTCCACACGCAAATCTATAACACATTTTCCAATGATTCCACTTGGATAAGTTAGTAAACTCATAGATCTAACTCTAGAACTTGACCAAACTCAAAAATTCGAAATATAATAGGAGATATGGTCAATTGAATTTCATGTTCTATTTTTACCAAAATCTGATTTTTTAACCCTTTGTGATTTCTAAGAAACTTTCATGTTTTCTCATAATAACCAACATAACTCATCATAACACTTACTAATACCATATATACCCATGATTTTCATTAGTCCAATGCTTTTATTATGACTTTCATCATAATCCACGAAACAGATCCTTTTAGTTAAAAAAATATTTGAGGGTTTTAAAAATGAGTTTTGTACTGGGTCAATACAAAATTCGATTTCATGCTCTAGGGGTAGTTTAAGAAGTCTTCAAGAATACGTTAGGAAATTTATTAACAATAAGAATATCATTCAAAACTGTGACTCTCATCCAAGACTTGGATAGCACATGAAATGAAGGTTTCTCCTAACAGAGTTTCAACCGATAGGTCAAAGTCTAACTTCTCTAGAGTCAAATTTAAAAGTTGAACGCAAGCAAGAGAGATAAAAGAATGGGTAGAACCGATATCTAATAGGTTATAAACTTCGCAAGAATTTATAATTAACTAACCCGTGCTAACTTCGTTCGGTTTACTCACTTTTTGAGAAGTCATGAAAAACGCTCTTCTTAAAACCAACGACTTTGTTTTGTCCGTATCCGCCTTTGGTGCAACCGTCCCAGCTGGACTTGACTTTGGTGCACGACAAAATCGGGCTAAATGACCTTCTCTTCTTGCAATTTCCACTTCTATTATCTTTTCCAAGATTACCACCGAAGTGGTTACCATTCTTGGCATGATAATTTTCCCCACGATGGTTATCATTGTTCCGATAGCCGTTGCCACCAGTATGATTATTATAGTGTTGTTGGTCGTTACCTTTTGCTTGAGCTGAATCAACACTCTCATGTGCTTCATTTCTTATCTCAGCATTTTCAGATGTCATTCTCAAACACTAACACAAAACAAGGGTTAATTAACATATCACATTTTATTCCTATACTCTGACCGACCAATTAAATACCAAATAAACTTAGGTAGGTCATACTAGCGAAGGAATTCCCCGTCTCTCCCCTCCTAGTTCTTTTCTCACATCTCAGCCAGGGATCATATCCCTAAGCTCTGATACCAACTGTGACGCCCCCAAAATTAGTTATTCATCACCCATCTTGAGTCGCCAAATACATGGTACAAAATACAAATACAAACTTAATTATACAAATGTCGTGTAACATACGACAATACATAAACTGAGAGTTCTAATAGGAATATTGTCATCTAGACAATATCCATACTCAAGGAGTCCTCATTACATTTATTGTCGCACTATTTAACAGAATAGTGAGGACTACTAATGCTATCTTCTGGACCATCACTCCTTTCCCTGACTCGTCCCAGCTATATTCTCATTTCCTAAAGAGAACATTGAAAGAAAGGGTGAGCTCAACTAGCCCAGTAAGAAATATTATGACTAAGATAATGACGAATAAATTATCAATAGTTTTCAACAATGTTAAACTGATAAAATACAATAAACATCAAGTTTAACTACAACGGAATAAGCAATCCATTAGAAGAGTCAAGTAGAGAATAAAACCTACTATCTTCTATGATTTAAAAAGGTTTTTTAACACTGTTATCGCTGGGACTCAGCTTAATAAAATAATCCACATCATCTAATCATCCCTGTATTACGAGCCAAGGATATTCATTAAATCATCAATGGTCATGACTATACCGAAAAATTCCTGGTCATAATCATACCAAAAACTGTCTATCAATGCATTACAGGCCACTGAGGACTTTTACCACACCACTTATAACATCACAGTTCATGATTATACCGAATGATCCCTGGTCATAATCATACTAAGTCTATCTATGCACGTAAGCCAAAGATGACTTTCAACATAAAATAAACATGAGGATGATGACAATGTTATAGGAATTCAATTAAACAAGTTCAAGAATTAGTTTATCTAGGAACTAATAATATCCAAATTGTCAACATGATACTTCTTTGTAAAGTAACAGTCAAGAATGCTCAGAAGAATATTTCCATGAAAAGATACTGGATGAAGCGCAAATATCAAGGATATTCCACTAATTTCATGGAGTATAGAAATCAAAACTTTAACCAAATGAGTATAATAAAGAATATATGAAACTGCAAATAGATTTTCACCAGCCATGCGGTAATCCACGTATACAAATCATTTTCACAATTTAATAAGGAATGAATATAAAGGATTATTCACCATGCATGTGACAATCCACATAGACAGGTTATTCCAACAGAATAATAAAGAATGGAATAACAGAAGGATTCACCATGCATGCGATAGAGACCGCACAGACAGGTTATTCCCAACAGAATAATAAATATGGAACCAGGTCAGGTGAAATTCACACCGACAGGATATTCCAACAGAATAATAAATGCGGAATAATAAATGATGGAGCCAGGTCAGGTGAAATTCACACCGACAGGATATTCCGACAAAATCGTAAAGAACGGAATAATGAAAGAGTTTCACCAAGTATGCAGTACTTCGCATAAATAGGTTATTCCAATATAATAATAAAGAATGGAATAACAGAAGAAGATCACCAAGTATTGGGTAAACCGCATATACAGGTCATTCCACCAAGTATAGGGTAAACCACGCATACAGGTTATTCCAACAGAATAATAAAGGATGAAATAACATAAGTTCTCTTCATGAATAAAAAAGAATAACACCCCTTACCGTTTTAAAGAAGAACTGAAATAAAGAAGTAGTTAAGTGGTAGAATACTCTTCTTCTTTCTCTCTATAGTTTCTCTCTCTAGAGTTCAGTGAATTCGTAAGAAAATAATGAAGGAATGAGCTTCTATTTATAGGAAAATGGAATGCATAGTAACTAATCCATGAACGGTTCAGATTGATTTACTTTAATCTGACGGTCCATATTTAAAGCAAAACCTTTTAAATAAAATATAATATATTCTAATTATTGCATAATAAAACAAACAACTTTAATAAAGTATTCTGTTTTATATAAAAAGATGTTTCTATTTTATTACGTTAATAATACGAATAAAACAAAACTTCATTATCGCTAAATAATTCACATTATTAATTGACAATAATTGAATCAAACTGAGTGACTTCTCACATAAGCATTAATAATCAATACCGTGTGCTACTATGCAACCACGCGTATTACTGTACTTTTACTACCGAGTAGTTCAACAGTATCAACGGTAAAACTTCCGTCGTTATTTTTAATAAAATATTTTTATCGTTTTCTCAATCCGACAATAATTCTGTTGTGGGGTCCACCAATGATTGTACCGTCGTACAAATATTCCCCGACTAATCGAATATTTCCCGTAAATAGTAACTCGTGAATAGTAACTCGTGAATAGTAACTCGTGAATAGTAACTCATGAATAGTACTCCGACACAAAAAGTACCCCAAAAACTCGAGTGAACAATATTAGAGTGAATAGTAACCAGGTATTTTATGACAACTTGTATACTTTGAAAAATTTGCACATATCACCTTTAACTTTAACGTTTTATCAATTTAACCATTTACCAAAATAGAAAAATTGAATACTTTTATTTCATAAAATTCGGGGTCTCACAAAAGATGAAATATTTTATGGCGTGATCATGACCGTTGATGAAAACACGATTATCCTTGGCCCGTAGTGCATGGATAATTCGTGGTCGTGATACTAATGAATATCCTTGGCCTGTAGTGCATGGATAATTCGGTGATGTGAATTATTTATTGTGCTGAGTCTCAGCGATAAAATACTGATAATAAATTTTTAATTCGTAGAAGATAGTTGATATCATGCTCTACTTGACTCTTCTAAAATACAGTTACATGTCTTTTGTAAGACCCCGAATTTTATGAAATAAAAGTATTCAATTTTTCTTATAATTACAATTCAGTAAATGGTTAAATTGATAAAAAGTTAAAGTTATGGGTGAAATGTGAAAATTTTTCAAAATAAACAAGTGTTTATAAAATAATCATTGTTGTCGGGGAATATTCGTTGGTCGTGAAATATTCTTTCTGTCAGGGAATATTCGTACGACGGCGTAGCTATTTTTGGGCCCCATAACAGAAAACGGTCGGATGAAGATAACGACAAAAATTGAGTTTTTATAATTAACGGCGTAGTTGTTACCGTTAACACTGTTGAAATACCCGGTGGTTAAAATACAGTAATACGCGTTATTGCACAGTAGCACACGGTATTGCATAGTATTTTTGAAATTATTGATTCTTACGTAAGAAGACACCACTGAATAATTATCACAGTAATTACTGTTTAATATTTTATTTTATTGATTCAATAATTGCTGCGTTGATATTATATATTATTGTTGTTTCAATAATTGTTGCTGCACATTATCTCCATTATCAGATCAATAATTCATATTATTTGAATAATATTATTAGATAGCATTATTGGCAATGTCTAGAAAGTTCTGTCAAGGAGAGGTTTGGTCACCTAATTACGCGCAAGTAAGGAGAAATCCTTATCAGAAAGCCCCCTCTTTCCTGGGAACTGCCTGGTTGTCATAATTGTGATTCTGTAATATTATTTGCGAATAATTAATTATTGATTTATATGATAAGAAAATATTTATTTTATGTGGATATAAATGATGGATTTATTTATGTGGTTATAAATAAAGGAATTAATGTTGATGTATTTTATCAGTATTTTGTCGGATCGGAGGTATTAAAAGATCAAATCAGTGTTCTTACAGCTTTATTGTGTGAGTTATAATTTTTAATCTGACCGTTGGATCGTTGTGATTTTTGGATATGTTATACATATATAAGTTGAGTATATGTTCACAAATTTTGAACCGTTAAAAATGAACGAATGATTTGTTATGAATTTTAAAAGGTGACTGATTCAGAAATTAGGTTTATAAATAATTTTGGTGAAAAATTCTAAAAATGGGTGGGCCCCACTTTTGGTTGTTGGGGAAGATGGCTAATTTTTGGTGGGTAGAATAGTAGCAGGTAAAGCCATCAGGTAGCAGGTCAAGTCTGCTTCGGCGTGCTAATATTTTTCTCTAAATATAGGCTAAGTTAGAATTGAAAAACACACCAGAAACATAAGATTTCTCTCTTTTTCTCTCTAGATTATCAAGTGTATTTTGTGAGTATTTAGATACTTGGTGAGTTGCTATTCATCAGTGCAAGTTTCCTTCAGCGTCATATCCGATATCCAGTCAGAAGTGCTGCTCTTTTGAGGTAAGGGATAGTAAGGGATTTTAAGGGTTGTTATATTTTTCAGTTTCGTAATTTTTCTGACCTTCAAAAATTCTAGAAAAAATTAAAATAATAATTTGATGAGTTTTCTTGATTGTGTCCAAAAATAGCGATTTTTGGATGTATAGATTAAGAGTTGTGAATTTTATAAGAAAAGACTATTTTAAAAGTAACCGCTTATAACTCCTTGTGGTTAACTCCAAAATTGGTAAAATTTTTATTGAGAGTACATGTATATGATAGAAGTATACTCTGTAAATTTCGGAATTTTTAGATAAAAGTATAATTTTTGATAAATATCTAAATATTCGGCTGTTTTGGCCATATGAAAAATAGTAAATGAATTTTAAAAATTCTGGAAAAAATATATGTTCAACATGTGACTATATTATGCTAAATACAAGAAAAGAAATATTTTTGGAACTGATTTGGTATTTTTCATGAAAATAGACTAGTTATGAGTAAATGAATTAAATATGTTATGCGAAGTAAGAAAATTGAAAAATAGGATTTTATGGCTTGAGAATCCTATATGAAGTATATGCAGATTTTTGATGAGGATTTTGGTTATTGGTGATGAAATCTTATGAGTTTGACATTTTAGAATGATTAAATACATTATTTAGTAAAGTGTAAACAATTAAAATAAATTGTTTATAAGCTTAAGAAATATTATTCTTTCAATATCATTATACCGAAATATTGGTATGAATTTTATTGTGGAATTTCTACCTTTTTCATGTCGGAGTTACTATTCATGAGTTACTATTCATGAGTTACTATTCATGGGTACTATTCACGACAAAATTAGTTTCTTTTTCTAACCAAATTATAGTTGATTTATGAATATTACTCTTGAGATTAAAACTATATGTTGATCATATTATTTTTATTATCATATATAACATTTTTATAACCCTAATGATGATATTTCTCTTTGACTTGAGTGTAAAGATGGGTAGATTTTTGGTATGATCATGACTATGGGTTCTCTTTGGCCAGTAGTGTAAAATTGAATTATTGACTGGTATGATCATGACCATTGAATTTATAATTAAATATCTTTAGCTTAAGTGCAAAGGTGAATTGATCAACATGGTTATAATTATTGTTTATATAAATTCTGAAATGATTATATATTTCTTTGAGATAATAATATATTTGGCCTGTAGTGCAAATATGAACTGTTGATGAATATATTTGGCCTGTAGTGTAAATATGAACTGTTGAGGAATATCTTTGGCCTGCAGTGCAAAGTTGAATTGTTGATGAATATCTTTGGCCCGTAGTGCAAAGATGACATGTTGTTGAATATCTTTGGCCAGTAGTGCAAAGATAAACAGGTGTTGAGATGAACATGACCAACTGGTGATACAAATAAATATCTTTGGCCGTAGTGCAAAGATGAAGTTATTAGTATGATTATGAACAGGAAATGTGATTTGGCGTAACCATGATCTTTGATGTTTCAGGTAAAGATAGGTGATAAAAATTATCTTCGTCCTGGATGAGAAGAGGAATTTAGAACTACAATTATAAATATGAGTTATTCATATGATTGTGGACCAGAATTGTTGATTGATGTTACAGGGATAAAACATTGCTGGTGGATTTTTAACATGGAGAAGATAATAGACTTTATAGTCTATTTGACTCTTCTAATGGATTGCTCGTTCCGCTGCAACTATGGTTGAAATTTTTATCATCTACCATATGTTCTAAATCTATGATTTATTACTGTTGAAGGCTATTGATAATTTATTTACCTTTAGTCATAATATTCTTTACTGGGCTAGTTGTGCTCAACCTTTTGTTTCACAATTCCTTTCAGGTAATAAGAGTATAGCTGGGTCGAGCGGCGGTAACAGGGGAATAGAACGGTGGTCATCATTTAGTAGTTATATTTGGTGAATCAAATAGGGTGAGGCGAATCCAACGTTGGAAGAGTGTTTTGCCACTATCATACAAGATGTCTAATGATATACAATCTCGTATCATCATAAGACAGGGATGTGCTCATTCACTTGCTGAGTATATTTACGAGCACTACCTATATAATCTTGGTGTTTGTTTGAAGTATAATTCTCACTTAGAGATAGTGGAGATAATGATATGTCAAGAGAAGACTCCCCATTGGGAAGAATATGACAGTAATCTTCTCGTTTTTCTTTGGGGTCTATTGGGTCAACCAAGGATAATTCTGTGGCCATATGATATCTATCATAACCTAGAAGCATGGCCTCCCATGTACGAAGGTTTCCTTGAGCACTTCCCAAATATTCTAATTTCTAAAACAGTTTTTGACTATACCTTTATGTAAGGTGTCATTGTGAGGTGCTGTCCACGGTTGGGACATGAGTCACATTTGGTATATATTTGTATCCAAACTCACAGCATATGTGTTGTTGTATTTTGTACGACAATTGTTGTAATAAAGTTGTAGTTATTTTCTGTTCCATGTATTTGGCGACTCAGAATAGGTTGGATGGAATGGACCTATTTTGGGGTTGTCATATCTTTGGCCTGTAGTGCAAGGATGAACTGTTAATGAATATCTTTGGCCCGCAGTGCAAAGATGAATTTATTAGTATGATTATGAACAGGAACTGTGATTTGGTATAACCATGATCTTTGATATTTCAGGTAAAGACATGTGATGAAAATTATCTTCGTCTTAGGTGCGAAGAGGAATTTAGAATCACAATTATGATTATGAGTTATTCACATAATTGTGGATAAGAATTGTTGATTGATGTTACAGGGATAAAACATTGTTGGTGACTTTTAATATGGAGAAGATAATAGACTTTATGGTCTATTTGACTCTTCTAATGGATTGCTCATTCCGCTGCAACTATGGTTGAAAAGTTTTATCATCTACCATATGTTCTAAATCTTTGATTTATTACTGACGAAGGCTATTGATAATTTAGTTATCTTTAGTCATGATATTCTTTACTGGGCTAGTTGTGCTCACCCTTTTGCTTCACAATTCCTTTCAGGTAATAAGAGTGTAGCTGGGTCGAGCGGGGTTAACAGGGGATTAGAACGGTGGTCTATAGCTGTTGAGGTTCTTCCTAAACATTATGAAAATAATTTTATTGAGAATTTTAGATAAGTGTGTCGTATTTTTATACGTCATTTAACCGTTGATTTTGGTGAATTGAATAGGGTGAGGTGAACCCAACTTTGGAAGGATGTTTTGCCACTATCATACAAGATATCTAATGATCTACGACTTCGTGTTATCGTAAGACATGGTTGTGCACATGTACTTGCTGATTATATCTATGAGCACTACCTATATTATCTCGGAGTTTGGTTGAAATATAATTCTCAATTGAAGACAATGGAGATAATTATATGTCAAGAGAAGATTCACCATTGGGAAGAACGTGATAGTAATCTTCTCGTTTTTCTTTGGGGACTTTTGGGTCAACCAATGATAATTCTGTGGACATATGATATCTATCATAACTTAGATGCATGACCTCCCATGTATGAAGGTTTCCTTGAGCATTTTCTAAAGATTTTAATTTCTAAAACAGTTATTGACTGTACTTTTATGTAAAGTACCATTGTAAGGTGTTGTGGTCGAGACACCGTGAGAGTTACATATATTTGTATTAAAACTTACAGCTTATGTGTTGTCGTACTCTGCATGACAGTTCAACAGTTTTATAAATGAAGTTTGCATTTCATTTCTTTAGTGTAATATCTGGCGACTGAGAATGGGTCGTGTGGACCTATTTTGGGGGCATCACAAATGGTATCAGAGCTTAGGAATATGGTCGCTGGCGGAGATCTGAGTCTAGAACTAGGAGGGGAGAGACGAGTAATATACTTCGCTAGTGTGCGTCGTACCTAAGCTGAAATTTCTTAATTGATAAATTGACAAAATTGTGATATGTCAATTAACCCTTATTTTGAAGCTGTATTCTAGAATGATATCTGAAATACAGGAGATGAGCAATGGAGAAATCAGGATGACAGGGAAGATGGAATCTGAAATAAAAGCAAGGTATTTTCAACTTTTCGAACTACTAGGTACGTAAATTTCGAGGGAGAAATTTCATAAGGAGGGGAGATTGTAAGACCCCGAATTTTATGAAATAAAAGTTTTCAATTTTTTTATAATTATTATTTTATTTAGTAAATGGTTAAATTGATAAAGATTACAACGGAGGTAGTGTCGTAGTAAGAAAATGACTAAAATATTTTTAAACTGTTGAACTACCAGGTAGTAAAAGTACAGTAATACACGTGGTTGCATAGTAGCACATGGTATTGATTATTGATGCTTACGTGAGAAGTCACTTAGTTATACTCAATTATTGCTACAGTAATTGTTGCATCATATTTATCATATTATTGATTCAATTATTGTCACAATATCATCTCCATAATATTTATTATTATTAAATCAATAATTGAGACGACAAAGTTATTCATATTATTATTTGCAATATTGACGATGTCCAGAAAGTTCTGTCGAGGAGAGGTTTGGTCACCTAATTACGCGCTAATAGGGAGAAATTCTTATCGAAAAGCCCCCTCTTTCCTAGGAATGATCTGGTTGTTAAATATTGTGAGTTATAATATTAATGACGAATAAGTTCGAGTTGATTAAAAATGAAATTAATATTTTCATTGTGTTGGGATTATTTGTGTTAGTGGAAATCGATATTTATTTCGATAATAATTGATGTCTGGAGGTTATATTGACCAATCAGATAATTAATCGGATAAATGAGCAATTAATTTCTATTAGTTCACATGCATATAACTATTTGCTCACATGAATGAAACTATTGATTCACATGCATTACTATTAGGGGAGGTGGTGCAAGATTGATAATACTTGCATGACTAAATTAAAAATAGAGGTATAGATGAAGGTACTATACGATAATTATTTTTTTCAGATGATTTTACTATTGATTCACATGATGTACTATTATGGAAGGTGGTGCAAGTTTGATAATACTTGCAGGACTAAATTAAAAATGAAAGAAAAGATGAAGGTATTATACTGTAATATTTGGAGCCCCAAAATATGCAATTATCGAAATTGTATTTTTCTATAAATAGAAGCTCATTCTTCCTTCATTCTCACTAATTCACTAAGTCTCACAAGAGCAATTATAGGGAGAGAAGCTATAGAGAGAGAATTGAAGCTATAGAGAGAAAGAAGAAGCGAAGTTTGCTACTTCACTATTCTAGTATCCAGTCTTCTTCTGAGGTAAGGGGTATTATTTATTTCATATTCTGAAGTGATATTATTTTTCGTATTCGTATGAATATTATTTTCGTTCAATGTTCGTAAGGAATATCATCTTCGTTCAATATTTGTAGGAATATTATTTTCGTTCAATATTCGTAAGGGGTATTATTTATTTCATATTTTGAAGAGATATTATTTTTCGTATTCGTATGAATATTATTTTCGTCTAATATTCATAAGGAGTATTATTTCTTTCGTATTCATGAAGAGAATTATTTTTTTTCAATACTCGTATGAGATATCATTTCTTTGTACTTGACATGGAATATCGTTTTCTTTTATATATTCCTTTTATGAGTACTATTCATGGAGTACTATTCACGTATGTGGCACTATTTACGTATGCGATACTATTTATGAATACGAGTTACTATTTATATATTACTATTCACGAGTTACTATTCACGAGTTACTATTTACGGGTACTATTCACCCGAAAAATATATTTCTTTTCTGTTCAAATTATTTTTGATACATGAATATTATCCTTGAATTTTACTCCACAAAATAATATCATGTTCACAATTTGGATATTTTTAAACTCCTGATAAATTTAAAGTCTTTAATATTTATCCTTGATTTCGTTTGATTAATGCTTATATCATTGTCATCATCCTCATGCTTATATTGTGAGAAAAGTCATCTTTGGCTTACATGCATAGATGGACTATTGATTGGTATGATTATGACCAGGGATCATTCGGTATAATCATGACCGTAATGTTACAAATGATGTGGTAAAAGTCCTCATTGGCCCGTTATGCATTGATGGACAGTTTTTGGTATGATCATGACCATGGGTTCTTTTCGGCCAAGGGTGCAAAGATGAATTGTTTTATGGCGTGATCATGACCGTTGATGAAAACACGATTATCCTTGGCCCGTAGTACATGGATAATTCGGTGATGTGAATTATTTATTGTGCTGAGTCTCAGCGATAAAATATTGATAATAAACTTTTAATTCGTAGAAGATAGTAGATATCACGCTGTACTTGACTCTTTTAAAATACAGTTACATGTCTTTGGCCTGTAGTGCAAGGATGAACTATTAATGAATATCTTTGGCCCGTAGTACAAAGATGAATTTATTGGTATGATTATGAACAGGAACTGTGATTTGGTATAACCATGATCTTTGATGTTTCAGGTAAAGACAGGTGATAAAAATTATCTTCGTCCTGGGTGCGAAGAGGAATTTAGAATCACAATTATGATTATGAGTTATTCACATGATTGTTGACAAGAATTATTGATTGATGTTACAGGGATAAAATATTGTTGGTGGACTTTTAACATGGAGAAGATAATAGACTTTATGGTCTATTTGACTCTTCTAATGGATTGCTCGTTCCACTGCAACTATGGTTGAAAAGTTTTATCATCTACCATATATTCTAAATTTCTGATTTATTACTGACGAAGGCTATTGATAATTTAATTATCTTTAGTCATGATATTCTTTACTGGGCTAGTTGTGCTCACCCTTTTGCTTCACAATTCTTTTCAGGTAATAATAGTGTAGCTGGGTCGAGCGGGGTTAACAGGGGATTAGAACGGTGGTCTATAGCTGTTGAGGTTCTCCCTAAACATTATGGAAATAATTTTATTGAGAATTTTAGATAAGTGTGTCGTATTTTTATACGTCATTTAACCGTTGATTTTGGTGAACTGAATAGGGTGAGGTGAACCCAACTTTGGAAGGGTGTTTTGCCACTATCATACAAGATGTCTAATGATATATAAGATATGGTTGTGCACATGCACTTGCTGATTATATCTATGAGCACTACCTATGTAATCTCGGAGTTTGGTTGAAATATAATTCTCAATTGAAGACAATGGAGATAATTATATGTCAAGAGAAGACTTACCATTGGGAAGAACGTGATAGTAATCTTCTCATTTTTCTTTGGGGACTTTTGGGTCAACCAAGGATAATTCTGTAGACATGTGATATCTATCATAATTTAGATGTATGGCCTTCCATGTACAAAGGTTTCCTTAAGCATTTTCCAAATATTTTAATTTTTAAAACAGTTATTGACTGTACTTTTATATAAAGTACTATTTTAAGGTGTTGTAGTCGAGACACCATGAGAGTTACATATATTTATATTAAAACTTACAGTTTATGTATTGTCGTACTCTACATGACAGTTCAACAGTTATATAAATGAAGTTTGCATTTGATTTCTTTAGTGTGATATCTGGTGACTCAGAATGGGTCGTGTGGACCTATTTTGGGGGCGTCACATTTATTCTCAAAAAAAAAATTATGTCTTTACCATTATTATATGTATTCTTAGTATTAGAAATTTGAAAAATAAAAACTAAAAATTAAAATTAAAATACAAAAAATACTAAAAGATAAATAAAATACTGATTCAATTTTTTTAAAAAAAATTAAAAAGTTTTAAAAATAATTATTATTTTAAGGAAAAAAATCAACTTTAAAATATTATTCTTTAAATAATATTTATTTTTAATATTTTAAAATAATAATTATTTTATTTATTTTAAAATAAATATTGTTTTTAAAATAATTATTATTTTTAATATTTTAAAATAAAATATTATCTTTAAAAAGTAATAAAAGTAATTATTATTTTCGTGAAAAAATATTAGAAACTTTTATATTTTTCAAAAATGAGTAAAGTTTCATAAAATATAGATTCAAAAATATTAAAGATTAATTTTATTTTCCTGAAAAAATATTATTTTTAAATTAAATTTTTTTTAAAAAAATATTGAATCAGTTTTTTTATTTATCTTTTTCTATTTTTGTATTTTAATTTCTATTTTTATTGTTTGTTTTTAAAATTTCAAATATTAAGAATACATATAATAATGGTAAAGACATAACCTTTTTTTTTCTAAAAATAAAGTTTTACATAAAAAATGAAAAAAATGTATTCTTATTTTTGAAAATATAGTTTTATTTTCTTATTTCATATTTAGGAATCTATATTTTATGAAGCATTACTCATTTTATAAAAAAAATAAAGTTTCTAATATTTTTTCCTGAAATTAATAATTATTTTAAATCTTTTTAAAATTAATTATTATTTTTAATATTTTAAAATAAAATGTTTATAATTTTTTTTAAATAATAATAATTTTTAAAATAATTTAAAACTTTTAGTTTTCTTTAAAAAAATAAAATAAAACTGAAATTATGTTCGGGTAAAATTGGGCCAGGTTGGATCAAAATTTGATAAAAATAGATCGGGTTGAGGTCAAATCGGGTAAAAAGAACAAAAATTCCAAAAAATATCACTTTAAGGAACTAATTGGCGAAAAATATCTTTAAGGATGACTTTAAAAGTGGATGATAACTTAGAGGGTCAAAAGTGATATTCAACCATTTTTATTTGTTTATTTTTTTGAAGGGACAAAGGGTCAAAAATATCACTGATGTTTACCCCGATGTCCTACTTGCACCCTAAACTAATTTTTTTTTTATAAAAGTACCCTTAACGTTACATTTTTTGGGTCGCCCGTGCCCCTGCCGTTAACAAAAGACAAACGGGGTTAAAATGTGATGATGTGACAGGCTTAAATATAAAATATATTCTAAATAAAATAATATATATCATTTAATCAAAACAAAAACTACTAAAATTCAAAATAAAAAAAGCATAACATATATACATCATTTAATCAAAATAATAAAATTCAAATTATTTTTTTAACTAATCAAAACAACTAATTAAATAAAATAAGTTGTATAACATATTTACATCATTTAATGAAAATATTAAAATTCAAAATATAACATATTTACATCAAATACTAATTTAAAAAATACTAAAATACTAATTAAAAAAATACTAAAATACTAAAAAAAATCAAATTTAAAAAAAATACTAAAAATACTAAAATTTAAATTATTTTGTTAATTAATCAAAACAACAAAAATTCAAATTACATCATTAAAATACTAAAATCATAATAATAATAATATTTTAAAAATTCAAAACTGGAGTATTATGATTATTTTAGTAATTTTTAATATTAATTTTTAAAATCATATCAATTTAAAAATATTATGATGTAATTTGAAATTTTTAATACATTTTTTAAAAATATTATGACATCATCAAATTATAACATATACTGTTATGTATAGATTATTACATCATCAAATTATTTATATTATTTATAACATATACTGTTATGTATAGATTATTACATCATCAAATTTTTATATAGTTTAAAAATATTATTTAGTATTATGATTTTAATAATTTAAAATTTTTATATCAATTAGTATTTAGTATTATGATTTTAGAATTTTAATGATGTAATTTAAATTTTTGTTGTTTTGATTAATTAACAAAATAATTTGAATTTTATTATTTTAGTATGTTTTTAATTTGATTTTTTTAGTATTGTAGTATTTTTCTAATTAGTATTTTAGTATTTTTTTAATTAGTATTTGATGTAAATATATTATGTTTTGAATTTTAGTATTTTGATTAAAAGATGTAAATATATTATACAACTTATTTTATTTAATTCGTTGTTTTGATTAGTTAACAAAATAATTTGAATTTTATTATTTTGATTAAATGATGTAAATATGTTATGCTTTTTTTTATTTTGAATTTTAGTATTTTTTGTTTTGATTAAATGATATATATTATTTTATTTAGAATATATTTTATATTTAAGTCTGCCAAATCATCACATTTTAATCCCGTTTGTCTTCTGTTAATGGCAAGGGCACGGGCGACCCAAAAAATGTAACGTTAAGGGTACTTTTGGGAAAAAAAAATTAGTTTAAGGTGCAAGTGGGACATCGGGGTAAACATCAGGGGTATTTTTGAACCTTTGCCCTTTTTTGAAGAAAGCAAAAAAAAAATTCGAGAGATTTTAACTCAATTTTCTCCCTAAGAATTTCCTTATAGAAGTTACAAAAGTTGCAAAGAAAGTGAACTGGATTTATTAGAAAATTTCTCAATTTCAATATTATCAAGAAAAGTTGTAATAGTAACGAGATTAGGGATGACAATTTATACAAAAATGGGTTCTTTACATAAGTATACAACAAATAGAAAGTAATTACAAAAAAAGTGCATCAACCAAATAATTATAAAAAAAGTGTAATTAGGATCCATATTATAAAAAATAGTACAATTCACATTAATAAGGAAACCTAAAATCAAGGACAAATAATCATAATTAATAATTCAAATTTAAATATTTGGATCTAACAATAAAAATAAATTTAAATTCAAAATAATATTTCAAATTTAAATATTCAAATTCAAATCTTTATCTCCCTCACATACACTTTGAAATAATAGTCCGTCGCTACACCTCACATACTCCGTCGCTACACCGCCGCGAATCTCCGTTGTCCAAAACGCCAATGAGAATAAGAAGAAGAGTCGCCTATAAAAAGTTTAAAAATAAATAGATGTAACTTTTACTGTTCTGAATTTTTTTTATAACTATTTTGTTACTCATAAATAATAAAATGGTTACCTTTGTATGAATAGTTGGCTACCAACTACATCACATTCAAACGAAATTGGTAACTTAATAAAACTGAATTGTTTACCTTGGTATGAAGGTTCGGCTACCAACTGCACTATGAAAAAACTGCAGGTGTCTTAGTGCAGTTGGTTACCTTGATATGAAGGTTTTGTTACTTTGGTATGAAGGTTTGCTTATCTTGATCTGAAGGTTTGGTTACCAACTGCACTAAGAAAAAATTGAAAGTGGAGAGGATCCACCGCCACCACCGCTTGAATCTTCATACCCACCTCCATTTTGACCCTTCATTTTGAGAAGCTACTGGAGATATAGTTGGTTGACTCATATATATATATATATATATATATATATATATATATATATATATATATATAGTTCACAATCCCATATACTCCAGAAAATTTGACAACGATGATACCATATCATTATCTAATTCATCACAATCCGCCGCAATTAGATTATGCCAAATCTATCCGCCATCCCGCTATTGCCTCTAGCCACCACCTTCTTACTCGTCGGAACCCTAGTTCTTCATATCTGTAATCTTGTCGTCTCTTCTTCGCTTTAGCCTCCGTTGCCTTGTTAGAAAAAATTCCTTTAGAGGAATACATGCCTTTGTCGCCCAAATAGATATATATATATATATATATATATATATATATATATATATATATATATATATATATATAGAGAGAGAGAGAGAGAGAGAGAGAGAGAGAGAGAGAGAGAGAAATACGTTGAATGAAGAAGGGTGATGATTAACTGATGCAGTTGTTATAGATGAGGAGAGAGAGAAGAAGTCATATATATAATTAATCCCTAAATTAAGGAATCCTAATTGCATACTAATTCCTTAAATTAAGGAATCCTAATTACACTAGTATTGTAAATAAATATGAAATTGTATAAATTGTGTAAAGATTTTATGAGTACACTATTGTTGTAATTATTTTTAAAAATGTAATAGAATATGTAATTCTCACTACAAAAATTGCACCACAATTGGTCAAACTACATCAAATGGGCCATTTTTTGCCCCGCCCCATTGGCTAAGCGATGCGTTTTTAGTAACAAAAAAATTACATGACTAGCGTGGAGTTGGTATTTAATGTTAAACCGGAGGTACACCATAGCAAAAGGTGTAGATTATGACTTATATTTAAGATTTTTACTGAAAATTGATATTTTCACATAAAAAGTATCGTTATAGATGTATAGTGCCGTCTTTTTGGAAATATCAGTTACCTTTTTAAATTCTAGTTGTTGTGTTTTTCTACTTTTATTTTTGTTGAGATTAACTATGTTGTTATCAAAAAACATTTGCTATGTAAATTTAATTTAAGAAAACTTTGTTATAGAAACTTTATTTTGTTGTAATTTAAATTACAAATTGCATATTTAATTCATAGGTGCGGTTCAATAATAAAAATCAGCCGATGCAGTTATTGTTTTGCAATCCTATGATTCTAGATCAGTATGATTCCAATTTTAAAAAAATTAAGAACAGTACAATATCAAATCATCAGAGAATGACTATGTCAAATTTTAATAAATAAAATTTAATTTTTTTAAAATATTAGTCTAAATAGTAAGGTATTAAATTAATAAAAGTTTAAAGTTAAAGGTGATATGTGTAAATTATAAGATAAAAAATATGTCAATGAATATTCGTTATGTCGGAAAATATTCGCTGAAGTACGACGGCGCCGAAACAACCAATCATTGGTGGGTTCCACAACGAAATAATTGTCGGATATAGAAAACAACATAAATAACCTTTTAATAAAAATTATCAATGGATCTATCACCTGTAATTGTTAAAATATCCGGTGATAAAGAAATAGTAGCATGCGGTATTCTACAGTCAAAGGCGAAACTAGGTGTTGTAATGTGGGGTCAATTGACCCCACTAAATTATTTTTTATATATATATGATATAATAGATTTTTTTGTAAGACCCCAAATTTTATGAAATGAAACTATTCAATTTTCTTATAATTATTATTCTATTTAATAAATGGTTAAATTGATAAAAGGTTAAAGTTAAGGGTGATATTTGAAAATTTTACAAAGTAAGCAAGTTGATATAAATATTCGTTTGGTCGGGGAATATCCGTACGACGACACCATCATTGGTGGACCTCACAACGGAATAACTGTCGGAGTTAGAAAACGATAGAAATATCTTTTTATAAAAATAACGGCGAAAGTTTTACCGTTAACTGTTGGAATACCCGGTGATAAAAGTACAGTAATACGCGTGGTTGCATAGTAGCACACGATATTGATTATTGATGCTTACGTGAGAAGTCACTCAGTTATACTCAAATATTGCAACAGTAATTGCTGCATAGTATTTTATATTATTGATTCAATTATTGTCACAGTATCATCTGCATAATATTTATTATTATTAAATCAATAATTGAGACGACAAAGTTATTCATATTATTATTTGTAATATTAATGATGTCTAGAAAGTTCTGTCGAGGAGAGGTTTGGTCACCTAATTGCGCGCTAATAGGGAGAAATTCTTATCAAAAAATCCCATCTTTCCTGAGAATGATCTGGTTGTTAAATATTATGAGTTATAATATTAATGATGAATAATTATTGAAATATTAAAAATGTGTTTATTAAAGATAAATAATTTATGGTAGATATTTATTCAATTTTTGTTATGAATATAGGTATTTGTTATGAGGTGTTTGTTGTAAGTTTGACTTAGTATTACATGGGGAGATTTACTAATTTTATGGACCGTCGATGGTGGTTTTAATAATAAATCAATCTGGACCGTCGGTGGTGATTTTATTAGTAAATCAATCTGCACCGTCGGTTGTGATTTTAATAGTAAATCAATATGGACCGTCGGTTGTGGTTTTAATAGTAATCAATATGGACAGTCCGTTTTAATAGTAAATTAATCTGGACCGTTCGTGAATTAGTTACTATTTAGTCCATTTTCCTATAAATAGAAGTTTAATTTTTCTTTAATTCTCACCAATTCACTAAGACTCACAAGAGAAGCTATAGAGAGAGAAATAATAGAGAGAAAGAAGAAGAGTATTCTGCTACTTCACTATTGCAGTATCTAGTCTTCTACTAAGGTAAGAGATATTATTTGTTGTATTCGTAAGGGATGTTATTTTCGTATGGTAAGAGGTATTATTTTTTTTGTATTCATAAGGAATACTATTTTTCGTATTCATCCTTTAATATGTCGAAATAACCTGTCTACGCGGATTACGTACCACATGACAGGTGAAAATCTATTTGTAGTTTCGTATGTTATTTCTTTTCATTTAAACTTACTATGGTAAGCATTGCTTCTATAATCCCTGAAATTAGTGGAATATTCTTGAGTTTTGCGCTTCATCTAGTATCGTTTAATTAGAATATTGATCTGAACTTTCTTATTAAATATCAATATTTTCACCCGGGATACTATTCACGGGTTACTATTCACTCGAATATTATTCACTCAGGTATTCGGGGTACTTTTCATATCGGGGTACTATTCACGAGTTACTATTCACTCGGGTACAATTCACTCGGGTACAATTCACTCGGATATTATTCACTCGGGTATTCGGAGTATTTTTCATGCTGAGATACTATTCACGGGAATACTATTCACTCGGGTACTATTCACCCGGGGTACTATTCACAACAAAAAAAATTGATTTCTTTTCTGTCCAAGATTATTTTTGATACATAGATATTATTCTTGAATTTTACTCCACAAAGCAGTATCATATTGACAATTTGAATATTTTTAAACTCTTGACAAATTTAAAGTCTTTAATATTTATTCTTGATCTCGTTTGATTGAATTTTTATATCATTGTCGTCATCCTCATACTTATATTGTGATAAAAGTCATCTTTGACCCGTAGTGCATAGATAAACTGTTGATTGGTATGATTATGACTAGGAATTATTCGGTGTAATCATGACCCGTAATGTTACAAATGATGTGGTAAAAGTCTTCATTGGCCCGTAGTGCATTGATGGACAGTTGTTGGTATGATTATGACCAGAGATTATTTGGTATGATCATGATCATTGGTGAAAACACGAATATCCTTGGTCCGTAGTGCATGGATAATTTGTGGTCGTGATACTAATGAATATCCTTGGCCTGTAGTGCAGGGATGATTCGATGATGTGATTTATTTATTAAGCTGAGTCTCAGCGATAAAATTGATAATAAACTTTTTAAATCATAGAAGATAGTAGATATCATGCTCTACTTGACTCTTCTAATGGATTGCTTATTTCGTTGCAGTTAAACTTGATGTTTATTGTATTTTATCAGTTTAACACTGTTGAAGGCTAACAATAATTTATTCTGCATTATCTTAGTTATAATATTTCTTACTGGGCTAGTTGAGCTCACCCGTTTACTTTCATTGTTCTCTTCAGGAAATGAGAACGTAGCCGGGACTAGTCGGGGAACGAAGTGATGGTACGAGATGGTGGCTGTAGTAGTCCTCACTATTTTATAAAATAGTGTGATAATAATTATAATGAGGACTCCATTTGAATTTGAATACTGTCTACTAGACAATATTCGTGTAAAAACTCTCAGCTATTTTTTTGCCGTATTATATAAGGAAGGTTGTATTTAAATTATGTATCATGTATTTGGCGACCCAAGATGGGTGATGTATACCTATTTTGGGGGCGTCACAGTTGGTATCAAAGCTTAGGGATATGATCCCTAGCTGAGATGTGAGACTAGAACTAGGAGGAGAGAGACGGGTAATTCCTTCGCTTGTATAACCTACCTAAGTTTATTTGTTATTTAATTGGTCGGTCAGAATATAGGGATAATATGTGGTATGTCAATTAAACCTTATTTTGTGGCAGTATTTGAAAATGGCATCTGAAAATGTTGAGATAAGCAATGGAGTACAGGAGACCGTGGAGTCATGACAGATCAATAACCAGGATAATGTGCATCAGGAAGGCAACAATCCTCATGTGAATAAACAACACCGACCAAATGATGAACGATGGGATGTTCAGAGGCTTTATGCAATTCATGCAATATCAGGCGAGAACGACACTTGTTCAAAATGTAGGTGGAAACACTGGCAACTCTCGGCTGGTCACCGTTAAGCAGTTCAAGGAGCTGGGACCGCCAAATTTTTTGGGAAAGCCAGAACCACTTAAGGCAGAGATGTGGATAAAGCAGATTCCCAAGATATTTGATATCTTGGGATGCTCTGAGGAGCAAAAGGTTCCCTTCGCCACCTTTATGTTGCGTGAAGGAGTAGATTACTAGTGGGAATCTGTAAAACTTACTCAGCTTGGCGCACTGAAAATGTCTTGGGAGAAGTTCCAAGAATTGTTCAATGACAAGTACTTTTCCGAAAGTATTCGTCGCATGAAGGAGGTTAAATTCATCAAGCTGGAGCAAAACAATATGACCGTATCGTAGTACGAGGCTAAATTTGCAGAGTTATCCCGGTTTGCATCCCATTTGCTAGATAATGAGGAGCGAATGGCGCGAATGTTTCTGCGAGGTTTGAAACCCGAAATACGTCAATACCTCATTTCTCACAAACTTTGTTTATATTCAGATGTTGTGAATAGGGCTCGGTTATTGGAGTGCGATAATGAGTCAGTCCAACCAATAGGTAACGATCAACAACACGATAATAATCATACCGGTGGCAAAAACCATCAGAACAATGATAACCATCGTGGAAGAAATTATCATGCCAAGAATGGTAACCACTTCGGTGGTAATCATGTCCAAGATAATAGAAGTGGTAATTCCAAGAAGAGGAGGTTCAATAATGATGGAAAGACGTCAGCACCAGCAACCGTTGTTAAGGAAGGAGATAGACAACCGATCGTATGTTACAAATGCGAAGGGGAGGGACACATCAGTCCAAACTGTACGCATCAGTCCAAAGCGTGTTACAATTGCGGAAGATAAGGTCACCTAGCTCGATTTTGTCATATAGTGAAGTCAAGTCCAGCTGAGATGGTGACGCCAAAGGATGTCCCAGACAAGTCAAACTCGGTAGTTTAAGAGAGAGAGTTTTTCGTGATGAGGAACTCGAACGAAGCTATCACGGGTAAGCTAATCATAAACTCTTGCGAAGTCTATACCTTATTTGATACCGGTTCTACCCATTTTTTATTTCTCCTACTTGCGCTTAACGTTTAAATTTAACTCCGGAGAAATTAGACTTTGACTTATCTGTTGAAACTCCGTTGGGAGAAACCTTCATTACATCTGTGACAACCCGAGAATTTGGATATTTATAAAATCTTAAAATATTGAATTAAGGTTAAATAATAAACCTAGACAGAAAATAAGTGAATGGATTCTATATTTTCAGGAAGGAATTTTATAGATTTATAAATTTTTTTGGAGAATTATTCAGGATTAAGGGTATAAGTGTATATGTTCTGTGTATATGGTTATATATGTGTACAATATGTGGTTAAGGGTCAAGAGTTGACCAGATAATCTATATCAGTGGCAAACCCTAATATTATATTAAGAACGGCAACGTTCGGCTAGAAAATTCTTACAATTTTTAAGAAACCCTAAAATCGGTTCTGGAAACCCTAATTTCAGTTTCGGGAATTCAAAACCCTAATTCGGATTACGAAAACCCTAACTTGGAATCTCAGAGACTTAAGTGTATTAATTATAAACTTAATTATGGTAAAGCTTAACGAATTGTTTAGAAAACCCTAATTTTAAAGTTTAAAACCCTAATTGATGTAAAAAACCCTAATTTCTGGATTAGAAACCCTAATTTATAATTAAGAAAAACCTAATTGTTAGTTTAATAATTTTAATGTTAATTAGGAAATATTAATCCTAATTTTTAAGTTATAAGTAATTAGGAAACCCTAATCAAATTAGGAAACCTAATTTCTAAATTAGAAAGATTATTTTTCTATTTATAAACCCTAATGTATAATTATGGACCTAATTGCTAATTTAGCAAATTTTAATTAGGAAATATTAATCCTAATTAGCAAGGTTGAATTATGATTGAGAAATTTTAATATAGTTAGAATCATAATTATAATTTAGAAATATTAATTTTCTATTTTGAAAACTGAAATTTGGAAATCTTAGAAATTAAATTTCAAAAATATAAGGGTTAAACCCTAAACCCTAAGGGTTAAACCCTAAATGTTAGGGCAAATGAAAAGTATGCCTTTAAAATTTGAAATTAAATGACCAAAGTGCCCTTTTCTTAGAATTTAAGCAAAAGATATGGCAAATCTTGTGAGTCATCAAGCCTAAGGTTTATCCCATGTGCCTTAAATCATCCAAGATCAGATTTTGTGCCACCTTGCAAGGATAGGATACATTGAATCTAAAAATCAAAAACTTAAGTAAGTAAAATACTTACTTTATCTCCCATTCTTGCAAAAGTTTTTCTCTCTCTAAAATTCAAAATTTTAGAGTGAGAGAGAGAGAATCAAAGCCAATATTAGATCTTAGCAAGCCAAGATCAGAATCAAAAGTCAGAAATCAAAGATCAAAGCATAATAGAGGTATAAACCCTAATCTTAAAAATCTATGTGATCCATGTTATGTGTTGTGTTTAGATGTTTAAAGTTATGTTAGAGGATGTCCTTTAGTGATCTGGGTTGTTAAATCTCATATCCATAACATCAAAGTGCTCGAAATTGGAGTTTTTAGAGATCTGGAAAAAAAATTGGAAAAGTGGCCTGAGAACCATATGTCAGAGGCCTTAGATCTTTACCTGTTAATATTTTGGTGTGTTTTATGTTATAGATCTGTTCTTTTTTGTAAGGGCTTGGATCTGAAACTTGAATCAAGTACAGATCATGTGTAGATTAAAAGTTATAGGCGGTCAAAAGGCGTTGACCGAGCACAAAAAATGGTTTCTGGGTAACCTAGAAACCCTGAAATCTCTGAAAGCGATTTTGCAGGTGCTAGATCTAACGACTGCTAAGTGTTCGGGCCTTGTTATTGTTATGGTTGTGTAGACTGACATTAGAACTATCAATCCCTGCTTCTAGTACTCCCAGATCATACACTGGATCAAAGTTCACTACACCAAAAATGGCCTCTAGTGAAGGACAAATCCTTCACTAAAGGCCCTATATCTCTCGCAAGTGATTTATTGCGAAGAAATATTTCTTTCACACGAGTGCTCGCATTAGACCTCCTCGCAATTGGGTATCCTTCGCTAACTAGTAACTAAATATTTTTTGTGAAGGATATATTGTGAATAACTTATTCCTTCACAAATTGTATTTAGTTATGGAATATTGTTATTTAGTGAAAGATTGGTTTCCTTCACAAATAATATTTTAAGAAGGACTATTTGAAATTAGTGAATAACTTGATTCCCTCACAAATAATATATTGTGAAGAACAAATTTATTTAACGAGATAATATTTTCCTTCACTAATTATAAATTGAGAATCTTTTTTCAAATTAGTGAGAGAAAAATTCCTTCACAAATTATAAATTTGTAAATAAAAAATTAATTGCTAAATAATCAAAATTCATTGAAAATTATAATTAATTTTCAAATCAATGATTTCATATTTATTATTATTACTATTATTTTTAGTAATTGCTATAATAAATATTAAATTTAATATTTCAAGTTAATATAAATATCACACATATTTCAAACTAATTGATAAACTAATGTATAAAGAGCCAATAATTAAAACTAAATAGATAATGCTCAAGTCACAATAAGTACAAAATTTGTTATTATGTCTTGATCTCCCAAAGATCATAGTACTTACAATATTTAATAACTAACACAAGAAAATTGAAAAAATAACAACGAACTAGATAGAATGAAGTGTACATCATGTTAGGTCCAACGCAAAGATGAAATCTCCAAGGGCAGATAAAGATTGGTTTATATGTTGTGCTTCCTTAAGTCTGTCTCCAGTTGCCTCATAACAGTCTATTCTTTCACTTCCCGCAAGATCTACCAAATGAAGACTGCCCCGCAAGAAAGAACCAGTCTTCAGATCTGTCCCACGAGCATGAATTGTTAGAACACTGCATGCATGAATGCATTCACATAACTACAATGAGAAACAGATAAGACAAATAATTCAGAGACAATATATTATTATTCATAGTAAAGAACCTGTGTGATCGGCTACTTCTTTCATTCATGGCAGTCGAACCTTTAGCTCTATTTTTAAATCCAATTTCCATCAAGTCCAACACATCCGAGGTTGATTGGACAGTCTGCATGCTAGCATCAGGGACAACTAATCCATTCGATTGTGAGGCTATCACAATCCCAAGTGTGCGCAAATCAAGGAAAACAAGTTCATATAAGAAATGCTAAACAACATCAGCAGTATATGTTAACCCCCCAATCCTTCTCAGTTGCTTCATCAGGGCCCATCTGCAGAAACACATAAGTTCATATAAGAAATGCTGAACAACATCAGCACCATAAGTTTGAAATTATAAAATTGAAAGTGTTCATACCATTGTGTAGGTCTTCCTTAAACCAGTTTGGCCATATGCAAATATACATACATTGTATCCATCCAATACCGACTGAATCAAGGGTTGGGTATCTAAATATACATTCGCTGTCAACATTCAAAATAATGATTGTAAGTGATGACACATATTTGTGTAAATCTAAATCTGATAGAAAGCATCATAATCAGTTTTGCACTAACTGCAATAGAAGCATAAACAAACTGTAACAACCCGATATTTTCTATATAAATAAATAAGAAATTTTGTGTATAAATTTTTTTTATTTTAAAGATGAGGATTTGTACAAGATAATGTGTATATGTATTTATGTGGTAAATAAAAATATATTTATTACATGAATATTTACAAATAATTTTATTTTAGAATTATTGATTATTAAAACGTATATTCTCATAATAATTACTTTTATTGTAGGAATGTTTTATTAATTATTTTCTATGAAAATATAGTTACATATTATTTAAATAATATATAGAGTGATTTTTTTGAGTAATTATAATAATTATTTTATTATATGAATTTCAGTACAGATTATTAAGTTAAATATTTTTCTTTAATTATTAAGGTTAAATATGAAGAATAAATCAGATATGGAATCCAAACGCTAATTTTGAATTATTGTCAAGGTATGAGGATAATAATATAATATTAATTATATTTTGATTTTTCAGTGCTATAAATATGTGTTGTATGTACGTGTTGAGGATGATTGGTCAATTATGGTGTTTAATTTCAAAACCCTAATATTATTTGGTTAAACCCTAATTTTATTGGGGAAAACCCTAATTTGAAAATCAACTGTGAGTTTAAGACTGTTATATAACGGTGTTATATGTTATATGTTATGTATTATATAATGATTAGATTAATTAGGTCAACCCTAATTAATATTTATATTTGTTAATTTCTAGAAATCCTAATTTCCAATTTAAAACCCTAATTGCTATTTTCGCAAGGTTAATGATAATCATATGATCTAAACCTAATGTTCCTGTATAAAGTAATTAGAAATTAATCATAATTAGAAAACCCAAATTTCAAAATTTTAGAAACTAAAAGTTATTTAATTTTTATTTAACTTTTTTTTGTGCAAACCCTAGTTGCTAAATCCTACATTTGGTTTGTGCTAAACCTTAGGGTTAAACTCTAAGGGTCAAACCCTAAGGGTTTGCAAGGATGACAATAATGCCATTAAAATTCTATGCGAAAAGACTAAAATACCCCTAGTTAGATTTTATTTAGTATGTAAATTACATAGCTTGACAAGTGTGGGAGTTGGTGACCAAACCCAACAACTCCACATGCTCAAAATTGCCAGCACTCAGCCTCAATACCAGCCATTACAAGCATCTAGACTAGTATAAATAGAAGTGGAGAGAGAAAAAGTGTACATTTTGCTCATTTTGTGCACTACACTCAAACCTTTTCTCTCAAGTCCCACACCTCCAAAATTCTTTTAGTTTTTCAGTCAAGAAACAAGCCCCACGTCCATCCTTAACAAATTAGAAGCATAGAAATTAAAATCGATCAAGAAGGTATAAACCAACCCTAGAAAAATCTGTCCATGATTCCATGTTTGATGTTGTTTTTTTTGTGTTAAACATGTTAGATATAGTGTCTAAGGACGATCTGGGTTGCTAGATGTTAGATCCATAACATCTAGAGGCTCAGATTTCAAGATTTAAAGAATCTGGAAAAAATAAAATTTTGTCTTCTGACAACGAATGTCAGGCCTTGTAGATCTTGATCTGTTATGTGTTTTTGTGTTTTAAGTGTTTAATCTTGTAGTATGTCATGAGATCTATAATCTCGAAGTTGAATCAAGGCCATAGCCTAAACAGATTGCATGTTATTCGTGGTCAAAGGCCGTTGACCGGCCATGACCCTATGAAATCATGGTAGCCCAGATCAGGCCCAGAAGCGTCTGACAAGATGTTCTTGGGCTCTGATCTGTCAGGTTGTTGATGTTTTAGTCATGATACTGTAATAAGTTTATAGTTTGTTACATGGACTACATGATTATGCTCTTATATCATTTAATAAGTAAACCGATTGGATTTGGATAAAGGTCAAACCAAGCATAAAGCTCACGGTTTGTGTTTTCTGGGTAACCCAGAAAACACAATAGCATGGTGTCTGACATGGTTTGACCAGCCTTTGTACGTTTGATCTGTTGTTGTTTTAGTGATATAATGTATTATAACTCTTCCTTGTCATGTTGGGTATACACTGAATGCATTATATCACAGAAACATTTCATATCATACAAGTTGTGGAAGCCCAAAGTAGGCTCATGAACTGTTCTTCATTTTTGGGTAACCCAGAAATGAAGAACAACTCTGACAGCTACTTTGGACGATTAAATCTCTTTGGTTATGTGATGTATGAACATGTTTGTCGTTTGATCTTGTAGTCTTGCATTAGTTCTACATGATCTGCTCAATAGCATTCCTAGAATCACAACACCCACTGAATCATTGTTGGTCAAACGTGGTACCTGGCAAACCGGCTATGAAGTTCTGGGTTTGGCCAAGAACATGAAGAACACCTATAGCGACGGTTCTGTCGCTATAGGTGGTCTTTAGCGACAGATAATATACTATTTTCCAGAAATTATTAAATAAATAGAAAAAAATAGTTTTTAATTATTAAAAATATAAAATAAATTATTACAAATTATTTTAAATTCCAAAAATTAGTTTTTAATTATTTTAAATATATTTCATATATATTTAATATTTTTAGAATATTAAAAGTATTTAATTTATTTAATTATAATATTAAATAAATTAGTTAAAAATAATTTTAATATTTGAAAAATTATTTAAAATTATATTATGATATAAGAATATATTTTAAGTTATTTTTAATGACTTTTAATATTTTGTGATAAATTTTATTAATAAATAAATATTATTGATAATTAAGTTATTTACTAATGAATTAAATAAATTAATTAAAAATGATTTTATTATATTAAAAATCATTTTAAATAATAATAAGGTATTTAAAAATATTTTAAGTTATAAAATATAACTTTTAATATTTAAAGGTAAATTTCATTAATTAATTATTATTAATGATATTAAAGTTATTTAATAATTATATTAAATAATTTAGCTTAAAAATAGTTTTAATATTATAATAATCATTTTAAGTGGAAATAAAGTGTTTAAAGATATTTTAAGTTATAAAATATAACTTTTAATATTTAAAAAATAATTTAATTAATAACTTAATATTAATAATTATTAATGTTATTAAATTTATTTAATAATTATATTAAATAAATAGTTTAAAAATGGTTTTATTAATTTAAAAATCATTTAAAAGGGATATAAATGAATTGAAAATATTTTAAGTTATAATTAAATGACTTTTAATATTTTTTTTAAATAATACATTAATACTTTAATATTAATGATAATTATTTAAGAATGATTTTAAATATTTTAAAAATCATTTAAGGGTAATATTAATACTTTAAAAGTATTTTGTGTTATTTGAAATAACTTTAATATTTTAAAAATAATTTCATTAATAGTTTAATATTAATTAAATATTAATGATGATAGAATTGTTTAATATTTAAATCATTTAAAAATGATTCCGAAGTTTGAAAATTCATGATAAATTATAATAAATGTTTAAAAATTATTATAAGTCATTTAAAAATAATATGACTGATACTAAGTTACAGGACAAAGTCTTAGACTCGATAATTACCCGATAAAGTTATCGGTACACCGACATGTTTCAGAAATTAATCTGGACTTAGATAATATGATTAGATAAGTGATTATTTGTGATTCAATGGTTATTAAACATATGTGCCAAGATGATTAGGGTATGTGCTGACTACAATAAGCAGTGTTATGTGTTATAGTATATTGTTATAATCGAACGAATGATCTGATTAATGATAGGTCGTGCTATAAACGATAAATCTAAATTACGTACTGTAAGCAGCAGACCAGGCAAGTATCTTACCTTTGCATTTCCTTTATGCACTGGACATGAGTAAGAAGTTTCAAAATTATATTATTATTATGCTATATTATTAACCCTATTGTGATATATTCTATATCCGATCATTGTTTATCAACATGTTAGTATATGGTAATTCAGATATATATTTTGTTCGTTAATTTCTAAACATGGTTATACAAGTGTCCCCACTTGGATAATCATTGTATTTAATCACATGTTGATATATATATATATATATAAGTTGTCTAAGCTATTTGACCCAGCTAGACACAAATTCAGAAATATCGTTGAATAAGTTAAAATCTTTTTGTATCCAATCAAATTGTTTTGGTTCGGATTCCAGTCTAAGTATGAACATTCCGATCACGGAAAAACTTTTATGCGCCCAAGGCGGACAGAGTGAACGATAATATCGTTCTTGTAATGTAGTATTGATCAATACAGGGCACATTGGGCAGATTACCCTCGTGCCTGTAAGTTATGACGGTTTTCGGATGAAGTTCTGCTAAACCTTAGCGAAAACTAAAAATAATGTTCATAGTATATCGACTACCCTATATATATAGTCAGTACGTAGTTTCAAAAATTTGGGATAAAATTGTTATGTTATTATTATCGGTTCAGTTTACTTCACAACTATAAATTCGTCGTAGAAGTGATGTACAAAGAAAATATTTATTTCTTTCCGCTAATTATATTTATAATTGTTATTACTTGCTGGGCACTTAAATGCTCACTCTTGCTTTATTTAAATATTTTCAGCTAAGCGTGATCAACCTGAAGGTTCAGGCAAGAACTAGTGAAAAGGAAAGCAAACAGAATATGTTTAATGGTATCTTTTGTAACATTTAAACCATATTAAGGCAATGATATGTATTATCTATCATGTAAGGAATTATAGTAAAGGTTGCGTACTTGGGATTAAACTCTGATAAATATAAATTAAGTTTGATTTTTTTTATATTATTGTTATTATTATTAGTATTATTTCGCTCATAGAAATGGTATCGTGAAGCATCGAGTTCGGGTTTTAAGTACCTGAATTTGGGGGGCGTCACATTATGGTATCAGAGCTTAGGGTTAAAAACTTTAGGTGGGTTAGACCTTAGGCTATAATCTTGGAACAGAGGGAAACGTTGAAAATACAAATAACTCATGTAGAGTTTAAAAGGGGAGATGAATTGAATAAGTTCATCGTCAAATCAAATAAAAGATAACTTATATAAAACTATTAATTGTTGTGTGTATATATTAAGTGATAATCAAGATAGTTTGTGTGTAGATGTCAGATAGAAAAGGATTAGGATACCCTCAAATCGTAAAGAAGAAGTCAACCTCCATAACCGAGCCAATATCAAAGCCAATAGCTGAAATAGAGACTCACATTGAAAGCTACGTCAATGAGGTGGTTGTTTTAAAAAGTATAGTACCGGACCCTGAAACGATAGTATGACAGATAGGTAAAGCATAGTTAAAGAATATGTGGTCAATGTCGAATTCTTAAACTCATATGTTTGTGGTGAGTTCTTAAACTCATAATGTATGGTAAGTTGGACGAACTAGGTGTAGTTAGGTGTGAATGGATTATCGAGGATAAGGTGACTATATAGATTACTAAGCAATTGATCATTAGGGAAGGTGTAAGAAATAAGTAGTATTAGTATTACTTGAATATGTATGCTCTATGATGTGTAAGGTAATATTCTCAACTTTCGTATAAGTTGTGGCAGTGATTCCCGACTTTTATGTCACAAAGGGATAGTGAATGTTTAAAGCAGTATGTGCTATGCTATAAAGTATTATGAATTAGTTAGATGAACATGATCTATTTAATCAGATAATGCCGCCAAGACGAAAACGAAACCAAAGGACAGAAGAACTTGTTAACAAAGCTGGAGGACAACCAGACCCGATGCAGAATTTGACAAATATAGGCATTCAAGCTATGCAGAATGGATTACCAGTCACAGGAAATCAGCCAGACAATTGATCGGCAAACTTCGAAGACTTCAAGACAAACAGACTGCCAGGATTTAGAGGATCAACATGCCTTGTAGAAGTGGTTGTGATAGCTAGGGTAACGGAGGGGCAGAAGACAACTTTTGCCACCTATACAATTAAAGGAGGAGCGAATTTTTGGTGGGAGTCAAATCAAGTTAAAGCTGGAGATGGGAGTAGTGGTAGTAGAACTGGAAAGAGGAAAGGAGATAAGGTAGGGAATACGAAAAATAGGCCAGAAGGTGAAAAGAAATAAGTTGTGCATTGTAGGAATTGTAGAAAGAATCACTCGGGAGAGTGTTTAAAAGGAAAGTTAGTGTGCTACAAGTGTGGGCAAGAGGGACATATCTCTCCTAACTGCTCCAATTTAAGAAAGTATAGTGGGTGTTTTATTTATGCATCAATGGAGCATAAGGCGAAAGACTGTCCAAGGAAGAGAAGGGAGGCACTACAAGAAATCACACATTTTATGACGAATTTATTTGCCACGCACAAAATTTTGTCACAATTTGTTAATTAATAATTACGAAATTCATAATCGTCACTAAAACTTTTGTTTTTGTGACGACCTTTAATTTTGTTACTACTAATCATTTATATCGTCACTAATTTACACATTTGATGACGATTAAGAAAATTTCGTCACAAGTTATTTTGGAGGTAGAATTTCGCACTAAAATTTTGGAGGGAAACCTTTTAGTGACATTTTGTAATAATTGATGACAATATTTATTGTCACTAAATATTTTTTTCGATGACAACATAATAGTTTGTCATTAATTATTTATAAAATTTTGTGACAATGTGATTTCGTCACTAATGTTCACATTTAGTGACGCCAAATACAAATTCATCACAATTTTATTTGAAGGCAAAATTATTTTTGGAGGAAAATTTTTTAAAGACGGAAAACTAATAATTTATGACAATTTGTATTGTCATAAATACTAATTTTATATTACGAGAAAATAGTTTATCACTAATTAGATGAGTGGATTAGTGACAAAAATGGTTTGTCATAAATTCTTATATTTAGTGACAAAGTACGTCATATCGTCACAATCTTATTTGGAGGCAAAATTTTTCTGAAAAATTTTGGAGTGAAATTTTTTAAAGAAAAAATAATAATAATTTATGGTAATTTGTATTGTCATAAATACCAATTTTATATGACGAGATAATAGTTCGCCACTAATTAGATGAGTGGATAAGTGACAAAAATGGTTCGTCATAAATTCTTATATTTAGTGACAAAGTACGTAATATCGACACAATTTTATTTGGAGGCAAAAAAATTTAAGAAATTTTGGAGGCAAATTTTGTAAAGACAAAAAATTAATAAATTATGACAATTTTTATTGTCACAAATACCAATTTTATATGACGAGATAATAATGCGTCACTAATTAGATGAGTGGATAAGTGACAACACTGGTTTGTCATAAATTCTTTTATTTAGTGACAAAGTATGCAATGAAGTCACATTTTTATATGGAGGCAAAAATTTTCCTAAACAAACTTGTATCCAAACGACGTCACTGGTCTTTCTTTTATCATTGGCAGCCTCCATTTAGTCAAAAATCGACCAACCGCACTGATTAAGTCTCACTAACGGTTACGACGTAGACGCTTCCTCTTTTATTAATTCTACTACAAAAAAAAAATGGACATTTGGCAACGATTTATCGGGCAACGACTTTATAACGACTTATAAAGTCGTTGCCCAAAATGCATATTTAGTAACAAAATTTTTTATTCGTTTCAGTTTCTGAAAGGCTTTTATTTTTCGTAACGAAATTTATAGGTTGTTGCAAAATTTCGTTGCCAATTTGTTAGTGGGAAAAAAAATAATTTTTTGCATATTTAAATTTTTTTTTCCCGATGTTATTTCTCCTCATCTTGGGCAAAAAATTGTTTTTTTTTGCTATATTTCGTATTCTAATATGGGCTACATTCATTGTTAATAATTTTTTTTCGTTGCGTATTTTGTATACTTTTTTGCAATTACTAGTAAATTGTTGCCTAAAATTAAAATAAACCCAATAAGCATGTTTCGACCTTTTTTGTCCAAAACGTATCATTTTTCATTTCAAAATTATTATTTATTTGGATGCAAACTTATACAGTGAAATGTTTCACTTCCTCTGTCTCAAAATAAGTGTCCAATTTTTAATTTTTTGGTCAGATTTATAATTTTTGAAATTAAAATTGAGCACATATAGATATATTTTCTAATTTTAAAAAATTAAAGTCTGTAGTAAATTGAATGTAATTTATAATGACCATATTCTCTCACTTATAATTTTTTTTAAAAAGTAATTAATTTCTAAAATAATTTATATAATTTTTTTCTTGTAACTCATTTTTTACATATATAAGTTTTGACAAGGGATGAGCAAAGAACCGAAATCGCCTCCAAAATCACACAAAAAACAGTAAAAGGCACCTTTATCCCATTGTGATCGTCGTGTTTTAAGCAATTAGTCACTGTAATTTAAAAAAATTCAATTGGCCCACTGTGTTTTTTAAAAATTGTTAATCAAGCCATTTTGTCTAATTTTACTCACGGACGTTAAAAAATTGGACCAATTTTCCTACGTGGCTTTTGAAAAAAAAAACGAAACAAGTTATTTCCTACGTGGCAAGCCAGTCAGCCAAATTCCTAATACTTGCAAATTAAAAAAAAATACCTTTACCCCATTGTGTTCGTCGAGTTAGAAGCATTGAGCCACTACACTTTAAAAAAATACAATTGGTCCACTGTTATTTTAAAAAATGTTTAATTGGGCAATTTAGTCAAATTTAATGGATGTCTGTTTATTTATTTCTTACATGACATTTAAAAAAAATTCAAGGAAATGAAGTGGAATCAAATAATCAGATACATGTGGATATAATATGCAAATGCTAAAAATGAGGTAGAAAATATTTATAATATGTATAATATTAATAAAAATTAATATTATAATATTTATAATATGTATGTTTTATTTTAAAAATGAAAATAAAAATACTCTTATGTTTTAAATGAGTCGATCAACATCGAGTCGTGTAGTATCTAGCATAGCATAAAAATAGAACTAATATTATAAAAATATATATTTTAGTAAATCATTTTAATTTTGTAACATGTTTTTTTATATATCAATGAAATTAAAGTTTTTTATGTTTTTAGTTTCATGTTTCTTTTTTTAATAATATATCTCAAACTTAAATTTAAATACAAAAAATTTTGATTAACTTATAGTGAATTGAGCAACATTAAATTGAATAATAATGAGTATTGAATAATAACATTAAATTAAATTGAATAATAATAAGTATAATAATGAGTTCAAGGAAATGCTATATATCTCTGGAAACCCACAACACTCTCAACAATCACAACCACAACCACAACCACAACCACCCCAGCAGTACAATTATTACAACAATGTTTATCAGCACCAAGAAAAAATTTTTCACAACCCAAATCGGTTGGGCACATTAAATCGGCCAGGATTTCGGAAGCCCCATTGCCGGCGGGTGAGTCCGGTGGGACCGCCTGGTTAGGGCAGGGCAGGGGCAGGGGCAGCATCAGTAGAATGCGTATTACCCTCAACAAGCTGGGCCAGGTGGGGATCAATTGAATTCGGGTTTTTCGGGGATGAATCTGGCAGCTGCGGTGGCGACACTTTCGCAGCTGACCCAATTTGCTGGGACAATGGGTTCCACGGAGAGGGCAATGGTGGAGTTGCAGGGGTATAGACCCATGATGGGTCGTGGAGTTCTGGGTCAATTTATGGGTCTAGGGACTATGATCCATCGGTAGGTTATTTTCTTTTTGTATTAGTCATTGTTCTCCCTTCATTTATTTGTTAGGGTTTTGATTCAATTATATTTTGCTGTTGTGCAATACAATATCATTATTTTTTGGTTAAAATTGGCAATTAATACTCACTAATTTTTCAAGTAAAAGTTTTATTAACTATAGAAATCTTGTTTATTTTAAAAAGGACTAACTGTTCAATCCCATGCTCTAAACTCGCAAACAAAGCCTTTGAGAATTTGGCAATTGGTGTACACTATATTAATTATCGAGTTCTAGTGGAATCTGGAGTGTTTTCCTCTGCATTTGAGAACATTCGTTTTGGAGAACAGTTAGCATCGATTTTCAACTGGCATGTACCTAAACAAACATAGCCTTATAGTGTTTCTTTTGTTATATATGGGAGACTTCTACCAAAGTTTCATCGCTAGGAAGATATAAGTGTAAACTACGAGTAAACAACAACTGTCCTAGTGATGATTTAACATTTCTCAAAAGAAAAAACTACTGACCTTCTAGAGTATGAGGACGATTATAATTATATAATTCGTGACCTATTTTTCATTCAGCTTCAACAACCATCCTTGGGGATTATGATTTAATATTTTGTGTCGCCCTATTTTTTGAGTCTGTCAATTTTTAGTAGTGCAGTTAAGGCGTTGCATGATTTCTTAGAGACAGTAACAGATACAGTAACTTGCAATTTTATGCTGATACTAAAATCACTATCAAGTGCTTCTTAAATTCTAAATAAGAAGATGTTGTATTGTTAATTGGTAATACGTGTGCTTGAATCATTACTCGGACAACTTAATTATCTTATTTGGAAGGTTGTTCGTAGTGTGTGTGTAGTCCATGATAATTAGTCTCAGTAGATAAAATTTTGGGGTGTTTAATCATATGTGATCATCCTTGTAGCTTTGTAATTCATTATCCATTTACTAGGATTCAATAGGATATTTTGCACTAAACCTTGTGGAGGTTGGATGAAGTAGAGGAAGTGATTTTTAATTATCAAAATAAAAAAATTTATGAAAAAATGTCTATCATGATGGCAGGGTAGTTGAATACGGTGCGGAAAATAATCTTTCATTTACATGTCGCTGGTTCCAAATGTCACTTGCATTTACATGTCAGCATCTGTTAACTTCTCATGAGCCATGTATTGGTCAGTGATGGACTTACAGATTATATTTTAGTGGCCACCTAACATTTACTTTGAGTGATACTTGAGTCGTTCATTTCTTTCATACTAGAAATTCACCTTTCACAATTCCAATTCCTGGTTTATGAAGATCTAGTTGTATGTGATAGACATTTTAATTGATGCAGACTCGAGAGAAAATTAATATTTAGTCAAATCTGAATTTAGCATTATTTTTAATACCCCACCAGGAAATGAATTTATGTGCACAGAGATTTGCGGCATTGACGCAACTAAATATAGTGTATGTGCCATTTTATTTATGTGCACAGAGATTTGCATATAACTAAGCTTGTTCAAATATTGGTGGATGTAAATGTTCTAGAAATTATGTTTAATTTTAGGGAATTGTTATTTCCCACAAGGGAAATTTGAACGAGGATTGTTTGCAAGGTGAGGAAACTCACACAACTGTCTAGGTCTTGACTAGCAAACAAGAAATGTCTGGGTTATACATGGTTCAAAAGTACAGTAACAACCTCCATGCAGTCTAGTTTTTGTTGGTGTTAGACTAATTAGAGGATTTATACTGATGCAATAGTCAGAGCCTAGAGGGCTTTAAAGTATCTGTAAATATTTTAGATAAATGTTGAACAATAAGAACAACTCTATTACATATACTCTCCTGATATAGATATATCCTAAACTTGACTAGCGGAATTTTTGTAAGTACTTTATCCCATACAAATATGCATAAATGTGTCGCTCACAATAAAAAGATGTATTGAACTTGGGTAGTAGCGGTTGATATAGCAAATTGTTGGTACCATTCTCTATCAGCTTCAGCTTTCAGAGAAATTGGTTACTTAATAGTAGATTGGTTATGCTATTAGGCAGTGGCTTGCTCATTCTTTCTTGGTAACTTTGTTCTGCAATAACTAATTATATCATGGTCATCTGTGCAGGCCAATATCAATCTATTATCCGCCTCTTCTTCCGTAGTTTCTTCAACAATAGATTTTTTTGTTGCTCCTGATCCAGTGACAACCAAAGAAAATGAGCCATTTGCCTCGCAAATGAGCCATTGAAGCTTATAGCTGCTGTGTTCAACATTCTAAAGCTTCAAAAACAATTCTTGATCAGCTTGTCGACGTTCAAAACTTCTGAACTTTCATTATGGTCATATTTAAAAAGTTGGATATTTTGTTTAGAATGTTATACTTGATAAATTATTGATGTTAAGTAGAATGGATGATACTTTGGATTCTAATTTTTTTTATTTTGGTTAAATACGATGTAAAATGGAAATTTAGTTATTCTATTATTGGTGTTTTTTATTATTACAATCATTTTGGTTAAATATTATTGGTGTAATCTTTTTTCTTATTTCTAGATCTATAATTTTGTATTTAGCTTTTCATTTAGTCACAACAACTAATTTTGTCACTATTAGTAACTCTTTTTGTGACGAGATGCATTGTCACCATAAGAATTTAATTAGTGACATTGAAAAATGAGTCCCAAAAAGTAGCTCTTTGGTGACAAATTATTTTGTAATATTATTTAAAATATGAAATGACAATGACATAATTGTTATGTTAAATATATTATTAGGTGACGAATTGTTCTGTCGTCATTTATTTTTTTATTTTTGGTGACGATAAACACAATAACATGACGAAAGAATAATCATAAATATGACAATATTGTCGTCATTAAAATTAGATGATTTAAATAGAGTAACATATTTTCGTCACTAAAACAATATCACTTAATGACGAAAAATGATTTTTGTCATTAAATTCACCATGTTTTGATGACGAAACATAATATAGAGTGACGAAAGTTTCATTAAAATGGTGACGCTATTAACGTTACTAAAACTAATTAATTATAGTGACAATGATGTAGATCATCACCATAAGTTAAAATATTTAGTGACGACATCAAATAGTGTCAAATAAACCTAATACCACGCTCATACGGTGACAGTCTCTGTGACGATTAACAATCGTCACCAAATATTTTAGTGACGAAAAATAAATTTTATGTGACAAATTTTAGCGTCATTTTTTGTATAATTTCTTGTAGTGAGGCAAGGAATGTGAATACGGGAAAAAGTAGTGGGACGCTGGCGATAACGGGACCAACTTCAACAAACCATTCAACAGAACCTACTGCAAGAGTCTTCAGCACGACTGTTCAGGATTCGGTAGCAACCAGGGATGCAACTCTAGGTATTATTCAAACCCATTTTATTTTCTTATATATTATTTTCTTATAAATATAGTAAGTTATTTTATAGGTTATTTTGAGGGAGGAATTTGAGTTCTTTTAGAAATCAAATTTTCGTTTAATCAGAAAGACAAGCTTTATGTGAATAGCTAAAGATCAGTTCGATCAAAGTTGATCGAGATCTACTTGCAATGATTGTGTATGCTATGTAACCGTATAGGTATAGGTTTTTAAAACGGTGATTCTGGGGACGGAATCTTTATAAGGGAGGGTGAATGTAATAACCCGATATTTTCAATATAAATAATAAGAAAATTTGTGTATATTTTTTTTTAACTTTAAAGATGAGGATTTGTACAAGATAATGTGTATATGTATTTATGTGGTAAATAAAAATATATTTATTACATGAATATTTACAAATAATTTTATTTTAGAATTATTGATTATTAAAAAGTATATTCTCATAATAATTACTTTTATTGTAGGAATGTTTTATTAATTATTTTCCATGAAAATATAGTTACATATTATTTAAATAATATATGGAGTGATTTTTTTGAATAATTATAATAATTATTTTATTATATGAATTTCAGTACAGATTATTAAGTTAAATATTTTACCTTAATTATTAAGGTTAAATATGAAGAATAAATCAGATATGGAATCTAAATCCTAATTTTGAATTATTGTCAAGGTATGAGGATAATAATATAATATTAATTATATTTTGATTTTTCAGTGCTATAAATATGTGCTGTATGTACGTGTTGAGGATGATTGGTCAATTATGGTGTTTAATTTCAAAACTTTAATATTATTTGGTTAAACCCTAATTTTACTGGGGGAAACCCTAATTTGAAAATCAACTGTGAGTTTAAGACTGTTATATAACGGTGTTATATGTTATATGTTATGTATTATATAATGATTAGATTAATTAGGTCAACCCTAATCAACATTTAGATTTGTTAATTTCTAGAAACCCTAATTTCCAATTTAAAACCCTAATTACTATTTTCGCAAGGTTAATGATAATCATATGATCTAAACCTAATGTTTCTGTATAAAGTAATTAGAAAATTAATCATAATTAGAAAACCCAAATTTCAAAATTTTAGAAACTAAAAGTTATTTAATTTTTATTTAACTTTATTTTTTTGTGCAAACCCTAGTTGCTAAATCCTACATTTGGTTTGTGCTAAACCTTAGGGTTAAACTCTAAGGGTCAAACCCTAAGGGTTTGCAAGGATGACAATAATGCCATTAAAATTCTATGCGAAAAGACTAAAATGCACCTAGTTAGATTTTATTTAGTATGTAAATTACATAGCTTGACAAGTGTGGGAGTTGGTGACCAAACCCAACAACTCCACATGCTCAAAATTGCCAGCACTCAGCCTCAATACCAGCCATTACATGCATCTAGACTATTATAAATAGAAGTGGAGAGAGAAAAAGTGTACATTTTGCTCATTTTGTGCACTACACTCAAACCTTTTCTCTCAAGTCCCACACCTCCGAAATTCTTTTAGTTTTTCAGTCAAGAAACAAGCCCCACGTCCATCCCTAACAAATCAGAAGCATAGAAATCAAAATCGATCAAGAAGGTATAAACCAACCCTAGAAAAATCTGTCCATGATTCCATGTTTGATGTTATTTTTTTTTTGTGTTAAACATGTTAGATATAGTGTTTAAGGACGATCTGGGTTGCTAGATATTAGATCCATAACATCTAGAGGCTCAGATTTCAAGATTTAAAGAATCTGAAAAAAATAAAATTTTGTCTTCTGACAACGAATGTCAGGCCTTGTAGATCTTGATCTGTTATGTGTTTTTGTGTTTTAAGTGTTTAATCTTGTAGTATTTCGTGAGATCTATAATCTCGAAGTTGAATCAAGGTCATAGCCTAAACAGATTGCAAGTTATTCGTTGTCAAAGGCTGTTGACCGGCCATGACCCTATGAAATCTGGGTAGCCCAGATCAGGCCCAGAAGCGTCTGACAAGATGTTCTTGGGCTCTGATCTGTCAGGTTGTTGATGTTTTGGTCATGATGTTGTAATAAGTTTATAGTTTGTTACATGGACTACATGATTATGCTTTTATATCATTTAATAAGTAAACCGATTGGATTTGGATAAAGGTCAAACCAAGCATAAAGCTCACGGTTTGTGTTTTCTGGGTAACCCAGAAAACACAATAGCATGATGTCTGACATGGTTTGACCGGCCTTTGTACGTTTGATCTGTTGTTGTTTTAGTGATATAATGTATTATAACTCTTCCTTGTCATGTTGGGTATACACTGAATGCATTATATCACAGAAACATTTCATATCATACAAGTTGTGGAAGCCCAAAGTAGGCCTCGTGAACTGCTCTTCATTTTTGGGTAACCCAGAAATGAAGAACAGCTCTGACAGCTACTTTGGACGATTAGATCTCTTTGGTTATGTGATGTATGAACATGTTTGTCGTTTGATCTTGTAGTCTTGCATTAGTTCTATATGATCTGCTCAATAGCATTCCTAGAATCACAACACCCACTGAATCATTGTTGGTCAAACGTGGTACCTGGCAAACCGGCTATGAAGTTCTGGGTTTGGCCAAGAACATGAAGAACACCTATAGCTATGATTCTGTCGCTATAGGTGGTCTTTAGCGACAGATAATATACTATTTTTCGAAAATTATTAAATAAATAGAAAAAATAGTTTTTAATTATTAAAAATATAAAATAAATTATTAAAAATTATTTTAAATTTCGAAAATTAGTTTTTAATTATTTTAAATATATTTCATATATATTTAATATTTTTGTAATATTAAAAGTATTTAATTTATTTAATTATAATATTAAATAAATTAGTTAAAAATGATTTTAATATTTGAAATATTATTTAAAATTCTATTATGATATAAGAAAATATTTTAAGTTATTTTTAATGACTTTTAATATTTTGTGATAAATTTTATTAATAAATAAATATTATTGATAATTAAGTTATTTACTAATGAATTAAATAAATTAATTAAAAATAATTTTATTATATTTAAAATCATTTTAAATAAAAATAAGGTATTTAAAAATATTTTAAGTTATAAAATATAAATTTTAATATTTAAAGGTAAATTTCATTAATTAATTATTATTAATGATATTAAAGTTATTTAATAATTATATTAAATAATTTAGCTTAAAAATAATTTTAATATTATAATAATCATTTTAAGTGGAAATAAAGTGTTTAAAGATATTTTAAGTTATAAAATATAACTTTTAATATTTAAAAAATAATTTCATTAATAACTTAATATTAATAATAATTAATGATATTAAATTTATTTAATAATTATATTAAATAAATAGTTTAAAAATGGTTTTATTAATTTAAAAATCATTTAAAAGGGATATAAAAGAATTGAAAATATTTTAAGTTATAATTAAATGACTTTTAATATTTTGATAAATAATACTTTAATATTAATGATAATTATTTAAGAATGATTTTAAATATTTTAAAAATCATTTAAGGGTAGTATTAATACTTTAAAAGTATTTTGAGTTATTAGAAATAACTTTAATATGTTGAAAATGATATCATTAATAGTTTAATATTAATTAAATATTAATGATGATTGAATTGTTTAATATTTAAATCATTTAAAAATAATTTCGATATTTGAAAATTTATGATAAATTATAATAAATGTTTTAAAATTATTATAAGTCATTTAAAAATAATATGACTGATACTAAGTTACAGGACAGAGTCTTAGACTCGATAATTACCCGATAAAGTTGTCGGTATACCGACATGTTTCAGAAATTGATCTGGACTTAGATTATGTGATTAGATAAGTGATTATTTGTGATTCAATGGTTATTAAACATATGTACCAATGTGATTAGGGTATGTGCTGACTACAATAAGCAGTGTTATGTGTTATAGTATATTATTCTAATCGAACGAATGATCTGATTAATGATAGGTCGTGCTATAAACGATAAATCTAAATTACGTACTGTAAGCAGCAGACCAGACAAGTATCTTACCTTTGTATTTTCTTTATGCACTGGACATGAGTAAGAAGTTTCAAAATTATATTATTATTATGCTATATTATTAACCCTATTGTGATATATTCTATATCCGATCATTGTTTATCAACATGTTAGTATATGGTAATTCAGATATATATTCTGTTCGTTAATTTCTAAACATGGTTATACAAGTGTCCCCACTTGGATAATCATTGTATTTAATCATATGTTGATATATATATATATATATATATATATATATATATATATATATATATATATATATATATAAGCTATCTAAGCTATTTGACCCAGCTAGACATAAATTCAGAAATATCGTTGAATAAGTTAAAATCTTTTTGTATCCAATCAAATTGTTTTGGTTCGGATTCCAGTCTAAGTATGAACATTCCGATCACGGAAAAACTTTTATGCGCCCAAGGCGGACAGAGTGAACGATAATATCGTTCTTGTAATGTAGTATTGATCAATACAGGGCACATTGGGCAGATTACCCTCGTGCCTGTAAGTTATGACGGTTTGCGGATGAAGTTCTGCTAAACCTTAGCGAAAACTAAAAATAATGTTCATAGTATGTCGACTACCCTATATATATAGTCAGTACGTAGTTTCAAAAACTTGGGATAAAATTGTTATGTTATTATTATCGGTTCAGTTTACTTCACAACTATAAATTCGTTGTTGTAGAAGTGATGTACAAAGAAAACATTTATTTCTTTTCGCTAATTATATTTATAATTGTTATTACTTGCTGGGCACTTAAATGCTCACTCTTACTTTATTTAAATATTTTCAGCTAAGCGTGATCAACCTGAAGGTTCAGGCAAGAACTAGTGAAAAGGAAAGCAAACAGAATATGTTTAATGATATCTTTTGTAACAGTTAAACTGTATTAAGGCAATGATATGTATTATCTATCATGTAAGGAATTATAGTAAAGGTTGCGTACTTGGGATTAAACTCTGATAAATGTAAATTAAGTTTAATTTTTTTATATTATTGTTATTATTATTAGTATTATTCCGCTCATAGAAATGGTATCGTGAAGCATCGAGTTCGGGTTTCAAGTACCTGAATTTGGGGGCGTCACACAAACCATAAATGTAAAGATTAAAAACCTTGAGTTACAGCCGGATCATAGACCTTATTGAACTTGAACGAGGGCTGATTTTCTTTTCTTTGTTTGGATGGATTTGTAACTATTAGCTCCCCATTTTCACCTACATGTTCTACAATCGACTGTTTTCCCTTTTGTCCACGAAGAAATGGCCTTATCCGACAATACATTCTAATATTTCCTATTCAACAAAATTCAAACAAGACATAAAAACTTACTCATATACAAGCATGAAAAAAGCAAAAATAAGTAGTGGCACCTTTTAGATCTTAGACCTCATTACGCAGTTTCCGATTTTCAGCTAGGACAACATAATAGTTTTCTGCAGCATTTTCTAATACTTCAATCTTTTTCCCTAAAAAACAAGTAAATATTAATTCATGAGAGCATGTATGATAAATATCTCAGAAGTAAAAAAGATTTTGCGAAAACAAACCCAACCTAAATGATTAAACTCCTCAAGATTAAACGGTAGCAGTTGTCGCAATAATAACACCATTATCACCGTGAGTAGTGGTGTACTACTCCATTTGCCAATTACTACTATTGTATTCTTTATGGTCCAGGCTAGGCTAGCTGTTAAGTGTGTGCGTTTAAAGATGTCAAATACCATACCATATCATGTTAATAATTAAAATGCATATGCATAATGCACTGTTTGCTGGAAAGGATGCAAGCAGAGCTCTTGCAAAGATGTCATTTGAGGACAAAGATCTCAACGGGGATCTCTCTGGTCTTGGCGTATTCGAGATCGATGCCTTACAAGATTGGGAATACAAGTTTATGAGCAAATATGTTAAGGTTGGGACTATCAAGCAGACAATACCAGTGACCGACAAGTCAACAACCAGTGGAACTGCTGAACCTACTGAAGCTACTGATAGTGATGCTAAGCCTGCAGAAGATGCTCCATCTGAGAATGTGGCCACAAAACCAAAGGAAACCACAACCGTAGGTGAACCTGACAAAGAGTAATGTTGTTAATATCCTTGTAATGCAATTGGGAATGAGGTGAAATGCTGTCTTTGTGATGAAAGAATGATAATTTGGAGCCTGTGTTTATCTTATTCACATTTGTGTTACTTTATTTTCCTAGTATAGGGCATAACCAATCATTGGAGGGTTCCACAACGAAATAATTGTTGGATATAGAAAACAACATAAATAACCTTTTAATAAAAATTATCAATGGATCTATCACCTATAATTGTTAAAATATCCGGTGATAAAGAAACAGTAGCATGCAGTATTCTACAGTCAAAGGCGAAACTAGGTGTTGTAATGTAGGGTCAATTGACCCCACTAAATTATTTTTTATATATATGATATAATAGATTTTTTGTGGGTGTAATTTAGTAATTTGACCTAACTGAATATATATATATATATATATATATATATATATATATATATATAATAGATTTTTTGTAGGACCCCGAATTTTATGAAATGAAAGTATTCAATTTTCTTATAATTATTATTCTATTTAATAAATGGTTAGTCCTCAACAGGGAAAAATCTGATAGAATATAATAGATAACAAATTTTAGATCAACAACTGTAGCGGAAACATCAATCCAGTAGAAGCGTTAAGTAGAGAATGAATTCTACTATCTTCTAAGATTTAAAATTCCATCATCAATATTTTATCCCTATAATATCAATCAATATACATCTTGAATCAAATATTCATCTTTGTACTACAGGCCAAAGATATTCATTTGTATCACCAGTTGGTCATGTTCATCCGAACACCTGTTCATCTTTGCACTATGAGCCAAAGATATTCATCAGTTAATCATTCATCTTTGTACTACAGGCCAAAGATATTCAATAATATCATCATTTAGGACTAAGGATGATAAAAAATATTTTAAAGAAAACGAATTCAGTGAGACAAAAGAACAAATATTAGGGATTCGTACTTCGATTTATCCATGTTCAAAAACAACCCATAATATACCATAGTGGTGTAAAATTTAAGAATAAAGATTAAAATATGGATATAATCAAAGATAGTAACAAAAATAGACATCTAGGACAAACAAAAGAAAATTTTATTTTTCGGTGAATAGTGTCGTATTCGTGAATAGTGCCGTATACGTGAATAATATCGTATACGTGAATAGTAACCCCGACACAAAAAGACAAGAATTTCACAAGAAAAATCTTATCAATATTCTAGCATAATGATATTGAAAGAAATAATATCATTTTTTTAAAAAAATAACATCCATTACCTCAAAAAGACAGTACTTCTGACTGGAATACTGGATATAGTGCTTAAGAAACTTGCACCGTATAGCAACACTCAAAGTATCAAAATACTCACAAGATACGTTCGATAATATAGAGAGAGAAAACTTCAGTTTCTGGTGTGATTTTCAATTCTAACATAACCACCCTATTTATAAAAAAATGCTTAGAACGCCAAAGTAGAAAATTTAATAAAATATTATTATTATTTTTAAAATTCCTACGTCCACTTTGAAATTCTGAATTCAGCATGCTTAACAACAAGTGGGGCCCACCAATCATAACAAAAACATTTTTCATAAAAATAATAATTAAAAACTTCAAAAATTAATTATTCTGAAACTTCAATAATTTATAATAAATAGCCCTCTTATCAGAAAAATTCGAATCTTATATCCATTCCATAAGAAATTCAATTCTCTACAACTTTGTAAGTTTAAGTTTTTCTAAATTCCAAACAGAAATTGACTGAAATCCACATACTGACGATTTTACAGGCTATAATCAAATTTCAGTCAAAAATTGGGCCCACCGACATGTTTAACATGTTTTTATCATTTATTGTAACAAAAATACTCTTCCTCCTCATTTATTCATATATCACACATTCATCGTAAAAATATCATCATTATTATATTATTATAATATAATAATATATTTAAATAAATTATTTTATCAGAAAAGATAAAATATCAATTTTCAACAATTGTCACTTTTCTGAAAATTCCTCCATTTATATCCACATAAATAAATATTTTCTTTTTCAATAATTAATTATTCACAAATAATATTACAGAATCACAATACTGACAACCAGGCCGTTCCCAGGAAAGAGGGGGCTTTCCAATAAGAATTTCTCCTTACTGGAGCGCAATTAGGTGACCAAACCTCTCCTTAGACAGAACTTTTTAGACGTTGCCAATAATGCTATCTAATAATATTATTAAAATAATAAGATTTATTGATCTGATAATGGAAATACTGTGCAGTGATAGTTATTGAAACAACAATAATATAAAATATCAACGCAACAATTATTGAATCAATAGAATAAAATATTAAACAGTAATTGCTGTAATAATTATTGAGTAGTGCCTTATTACGTAAGAATCAATAATTGGTGCAATACCGTGGGCTACTGTGCAACACCGCGTATTACTGTGTTTTAACCACCGGATATTCCAACAGTGTTAACGGTAACAACTACGCCGTTATTTATAAAATCTCATACTTGTCATTTTCTTCATCCAATCGCTTTCCGTTATGGGGCCCACACAAGACTGCACCGTTGTACGAATATTTCCCGACAGTAAGAATATTCCACGACTAAGTGAATATTTTTCGAGAACAAGAATATTTTATAACCACTTGCTTATTTAAGATATTTACACATTTTACCCATAACTTACCAAATTAATCAAATCAACCCTTACTATTTCAAAATAATAAATAGAGGAAATTCAATTTCATTTATAAAAAGTTTGGGTCTTACAACCTCCCCTCCTTATAAAATTTCATCCTCGAAATTGACGTACGTACCTGGTGTTTCGAAAAGGTGAGGATACCTCACTTTCATTTTCATTTCCAACTCCTAGGTTATTTCCTCAATATCATGGTTCCTCCATAAAATCTGACTTGTGGTATGACCTTTGTGCGTAGAACATGCTCCTTCCTATCCAAGATCTTGACAGGTACCTCCTCGTATGTTAAGTCTTCGGCTATCTCGTCTGGTTCTAACTCAATAATGTGGTTTGGGTCTTTCACATATTTATGAAGCACATATATGTGAATAATATTGTGAATACGAGACATGCTTGGAGGTAACGCGAGTCTATAGGCCACATTTCCTACTCGTTCAAGAATTTGAAATAGACCAATAAATCGTGGATTGAGCTTTTCACTCTTTCTAAATCTTGTAACACCCTTCCATGGAGCAACACGTAACAATACATGATCCCCAATACTAAATTCTACGTCCTTTCGATGAAGATCTGCATAACTCTTTTGTCGATCCTGTGCCGTTTGTATACGTTGTCGATTCATTTGGATCTTTTCTGTAGTCATACGTACCAACTCTGGTTCCAACAATGTTGCTTCACCCACCTCATCCCAACATACTGGAGAGCGACACTTTCGTCCATACAATGCTTCGAATGGAGCCACACCTATACTTACCTGGTAACTATTGTTGTAGGAGAATTCCACCAATGGTAAATACTTATCCCAACTCCCTTTGAAGTCTAGGACATAGAGTCTGAATAGATCTTTAAGAGTTTGAATAGCCCTATCTGATTGTCCGTCCGTTTGAGGATGGTATGCAGAACTGAATCGTAAATTCGTGCCCATAGCTTTCTACAAGCTAACCCAAAATCGTGAAGTGAATCTTGGGTCACGATCCAAAACTATGGATACTGGCATGCCATGCAACCTCATAATCTTATTCACGTACATACAAGCAAGACGTTCAAGGGAATAAGTCTCTCGTATCGGCAAGAAATGAGCAGACTTGGTTCATCTAGCAACAATAACCCAAATCGCATCTATGCCTTAAAAAACCTTGGGAAGACCCGTAACGAAATCCATGGTAACATGTTCCCACTTCCATTTCGAAATCTCAAGTGGTTGCAATGGTCCCTTTGGCACTTGATGCTCCGCCTTTACACGTTGACAAGTTAAACACCTCGAGATAAACTTCGCGATCTCTCTCTTCATATTGTTCCACCAAAATGTATGTCAAAGATCACGATACATTTTGTTACTTCTAGGGTGAATTGCAAACGGTGTATTGTGTGCCTCCATCATGATCTTGTACTTCAAATCAGAGTCGTTAGGAACACAAAGTCTAGAGTTGACTCGAAGTATTCCTTCTTCATCGATTATTACTTCTGGGATAGCACCTTCTTGTACTTTCTTCTTCATACGCATCAGTTCTGGGTCTGTGGCTTGAGCAACTTTAACTTTATCGATTAACGTTGGTTCTATGCGTATACTTGACATTATCGCATGGGTCCCCAGAGTCTTGAATTCTATCTTCATCTTTTGTAAATCACACAAAATGGGCCTTTGTGTTGACAACATCGCACTCGTTCCTGCATATGATCTTTTACTCAACGCGTCAGCTACCACGTTCACTTTTCCAGGATGGTACTGAATGGTATGGTCATAATCTTTCAACAGCTCGAGCCAACATCGTTGCTGCATGTTGAGTTCTTTTTGGGTGAAGAAATATTTGAGGCTTTTATGATCCGAATATATCTCCACTTTCTCCCCATATAAATAGTGCCTCTAGATTTTTAACACAAAAACGACTGCTGCCAACTCTAGATCATGAGTAGGATAATTTCTCTCATATTCTTTGAGTTATCGCGAGGTATAGGCTATAACCTTCCCATGTTGCATGAGAACACATCCTAACCCTTTGCCCGAAGCATCACTGTAGATAACAAATTCATCCGAACCAGATGGTATTGTCAGAACAGGTGCCGAAATGAGTCTTCTTTAAAGCTCTTGAAAACTCTTCTCGCATTCCTCGCTCCATACTAATTTTGTATCTTTCTAAGTCAGTTGAGTTAACGGAGTAGCAATTCGAGAAAATCCTTCCACGAATCTCCGATAATAACCAGCTAAACCCAGAAAGCTACGTACTTCGGTCACCGACTTCGGTTGCTCCCAACTTTGTATTGCTTCAATCTGCGCCAGGTCAACAGATACTCCATGTTTTGACACCACGTACCCAAGGAATGCTACTTCCTCAAGCCAGAACTCCAATTTCTTCAACTTGGCATATAGCTTGTTATCGCGAAGCCTTTGGAGTACCAGCTTCAAATGGTGCTCATGATCTTCACGACTTTTGGAATATATGAGGATGTCATCAATAAAGACAACAACAAACTGATCCAAATATTCCTTGAATACACGGTTCATCATATCCATGAAAGTTGCAGGAGCATTAGTCAATTCAAAAGACATGACTAGAAATTCATAATACCCATACCGAGTTCTAAAAGCAGTCTTCGGAATATCCTCAATTTTAATCTTCAGCTGATGATATCCAGAACAAAGATTGATATTTGAAAAGAATTGTGCTCCTTGCAACTGGTTAAATAGGTCATCAATATGAGGTAGCGGATACCTATTCTTGATGGTGACATGGTTCAATTCCAGGTAGTCAATACAAAGTCGCATACTCCCGTCTTTCTTCTTTACTAATAAAACAGGAGCACCCCAAGGAGATGTACTAGGACGAATGAAACCGATATCTAACAACTCCTGTAGTTGGACCTTTAACTCTTGAAGTTCAATAGGAGCTATTCGATATGGGGTTTTAGAAATGGGCTTCGTACCAGGTTCAAGATCAATAAAGAATTCAACTTCACGTTTTGGGAGTAGACCGGGAAGTTCTTCAGGAAATACGTCAGGAAATTCACTAACAACAGAAATATTATTCAAATCTGACGTGTTTTTGTTCAAGTCTATGACATGGGCTAAGAAAGCTTGACATATATTTTTCAATAAACGAATGGTTTTATGGCTTGATATGGCAGTGATTGATTTTAGTGGTTTAGTTGCTTGAATTTGAATAACAGGTTGGTTAGGAATATGAAAACTAACAACCTTACGAAAACAATTAATTTTGGCATGATGAGTAGTTAACCAATCAATCCCTAAAATCACATCAAAAGCAAGTATCTTTAAAGAGATAAGATCAATAAGTAATGTGATGGTGCCAACTTGGATCAAACAAGATTTATAAACAGTAGATGTAATGAAAGTTTCTCCTAACGGAGTCTCCACAGATAAGTTAAAGTCTAATTTCTCTGAAGTCAAGTTTAAACGTTGAGCACAAGTAGGAGAGATAAATGAATGGGTAGGACCTGTATCTAGTATGGTATAAACTTCACAAGAATTTATGATTAGCTTACCCGTGATCACCTCGTTCGGGTTCCTCGCATTTTGGCTAGTCACGACAAACGCACTTCCAGGAACCGCTGACTTTGCCTTATCTGGGATAGCCTTTTAAGTCACCATCACTGCTGGACTTGGTTTCGCTACAGTACAATCTCGAGCGATATGCCCTTCCTTTTCACAATTATAACATACCTTGAACTGTTGTGGATAGTTTGGGCTGATGTGTCCCTCTTTTTCACATTTATAGCATACGACCGGTGGTCGTTCTCCTCCCTTAGAAACAGTGGATACTGGTGCTGAAGTCTTCACATTGTCATTGTTGAATCTCCTCTTTTTGAAATTTTCACTTGACTCGCCTCTCCTATTATCATGGCCACGATTACCACCAGAGTGGTTACTGCTTTTGTCTGTATTTTTTCCTCCCCGTTGGTTATCATTGCTCCGATGACTGCTGTCACTGGTATGACCCTGGTTGTGGTCCCTCGGTTGAATATACTCATTATCTCGCTCTAATAATTGAGCCTTGTTTACAAAATCTGAATATAAATTTTTTTTATGAGAGATAAGATATTGCCAAATCTCGGGTTTTAGACCTCTCAGAAACGTCCGTGTCATTCGTTTCTCATTCTCTACCAAATGAGGTACAAACCTGGATAACTCTGCGAACTTCGCCTCATACTGGGACACCGTCATGTTGTTCTGTTCCAGTCTAATAAACTCCACCTCCTTCATATGACGAATACTTTCAGGAAAGTACTTATCATTGAACAGTTTTTGAAATGTTTCCCAAGACATATTGAGTGCGGCAGGCTGGGTACGCTTCATAGATTCCCACCAGTAATCTGCCTCACCACGGAACATAAAGGTGGCGAATAGATCCTTCTGTTCCTCCGTGCATCCCAAGACATCGAATATCTTGGTCATTTGCTTGACCCACATTTTTGCCTTAATCGGATCCGGCTTTCCCCAAAATTCTGGTGGTCCCAACTCTTTGAATTGCTTGGCTGTGACAAACTGCGCGTTGTTATCATTTCCACCCGTATTTTGTACACGAGTCTCCCTCGTCTGATTTTGCATGAACTGTAAAAAGCTTCTAAACATCCCATCGCTCATCGTCTGATCAGTGGTGTTGTTTACAGGAGGAACATTGTCGTCCCATTGCACGTTCTCCTGATTGGTGATTAAAGGTGTCTCCATGGTCTCACTTACTCCATTGTTAACATTCTCAGTTGCCATTCTCAAATACTGCCATAAAATAAGGATTAATTAAAGAAATTAACATATCACATAATATCCCTATATTCTGACCAATCAATAAATAGGCTTATGTAAGACACACTAGCGAAGGATTTACTCGTCTCTTCCCTCCCAGTTCTATTCCCCGATCTCCGCCAGAGACCATATCCCTAAGCTTTGATACCAACTGTGACACCCCCAAAATAGGTATACATCACCCATTCTGAGTCGCCAAAACATGGTACAGAAATAACTACAACTTTATTAATACAATTGTCGTGCAAAATACGACAACACATAAACTGTGACTTTAAATACAAATATTATCTTCTAGACAATATTCACACTCAAATAAGTTCTCATTACAATTATTGATACACTATTTACAAAATAATGAGGACTATTATAACAACTGCCTTAGAACATCACTTCACACCCCGACTACTTCTCGCTATATTCTCGTCTCTTGAGAAGAAAAATGGAACAAAAAGGAAAAGGGTAAGCTCAACTAGCCCAGTAAAGAATATTATGACTAAGATAATATAGAAAAAATTATCGTTAGTCCTCAACAGGAAAAAATCTGATAGAATATAATAGACAATAAATTTTAGATCAACAACTGTAGCGGAAACAACAATCCATTAGAAGAGTTAAGTAGAGAACGAATTCTACTATCTTCTAAGATTTAAAATTCCATCATCAATATTTTATCCCTGTAATATCAATCAATATACATCTTGAATCAAATATTCATCTTTGCACTACAGACCAAAGATATTCATTTGTATCACCAGTTGGTCATGTTCATCTAAACACCTGTTCAACTTTGCACTACGGGCCAAAGATATTCATCAGTTAATCATTCATCTTTGTACTACAGGCCAAAGATATTCAATAATATCATCATTTAGGACTGAGGATGATGAAAAATATTTTAAAGAAAACGAATCCTGTAATAACCCGATATTTTCAATATAAACTAAATAAGAAATTTTGCATATAAATTTTTTTTTATTCATCTTAATGATGAGAATAAGTGTCAGGTAATGTGCAGGTATTTATGTGATAAATAAAATTTATTTATTTCATGAATAATTTCAAATAATTTTATTTTAGAATTTTTGATCATTATAAAATATATTCTTATAATAATTAATTTTATAATAAAAATGTCTTTATTAATTATTTTCCATGAAAATATGATTTTTGTATTATTTAAATAATATATGAAATGATTATTGAAATTATTATACTTATTATTTTATCATATGAATTTGTTCAGAATATTTAAGTTAATTATTTTAGCTTAATTATTGATGTTATATATGAAGGATAAACCAGATATGGAATCCAAACCCTAAATTTGGATTTTTATCAAGGGATGAGAATAATAATATAATATTAATTATATTTTGATTTTTCAGTGCTATATATATGTACTGTAAATGTGTAGACTGATAATAGTTGGCCAAATATGGTAAAATATGTCATGACCCTTATATCATGTTATTAAACCCTAATTGTTAAACTCAATTATGAGTTTGAGACTGTGTAGTAATTATGTATATGAATTTTACTGTGTATTGTAGAATTTCTGTAATTAGGAGAAACCCTAATTATTATTTGAAAACCCTAATTGCTAAAATTAGAAACCCTAATTATTATTTTTATAAATTATTATGATAATTAGGAAACCCTACTTGTTAATTTAGGAACCCTAATAGTATTAAGGAACCCTAATTTTAAAAACCCTAATTTTCTATTAAAAACCCTAATTTCTATTAAAAGCCATAATTTTAAATTAGTGTGTTTAATTAAAATTTTATTATACTTTAATTTTTAATTGTCCAAACCCTAGAAATTATTTGGGAAACTTTAAGATGTAAAATCTAGTGATTAAATCCTAGATTCAATAACATTGGACAAGAATACCCTTGAAATAAAAAATAATTACCAAAATACCCTTTTTGTCCCATTATTACATTATTGTTGTCCAAATCTTATCAAATCTTGCAAGCCACCCTAGTCTATAAGCTATGAGCCTACAAGCTACAATATCAGCCATGTGATCAACCAAGTGCATTGCATACATGTTTTATATAGAATTCAAGAGAGAGAAAAAGCCTCATTCAAGCTCATTTTGCACAAATACTAATCCAAGACTTTCTCTATCTAAAACCCACAAGATTACCTTGCTAGATCAGTCATAAATCAAGCCCCACTAACACCAACATCGAATCAAAAGCATAGAAATCAGATTTTCTCATAAAAAGGTACAAAACCCTAATTTACAATATGATCTTGAAGGCCATGTTAGATGTTATGATTAAGTGTTAAAATATGTTGTTTGTGGTATATAGTGATGATCTGGGTTGCTAGATGTTAGATCCATAACATCTAGAGGCTCAAATTTGAAGTTTTTAAAAATCTGGAAAAAAATCAAGTTGTGGCCTGACAACAAATGTCAGTGGCCACAAATCTTTGGTCGGTTATGAGTTTTGTTGTTTTTAACTTGTTATGTGTAGCTTGTAATGTGGTCTTTAATTTGCAAAAAGAATCAGAGTCATTTGATGTATAGATTGGTAGTTATTAATGGTCAAACGCCGTTGACCGACATTGACCTGGTATTTTCTGGGCAACCCAGAAGGTCATCACCAGCGTCTGACAACTTATTCCAGCATCTAGATCTGTCAGTTTGTTAATGTTTTGGTTATGTTGTTGTGACCAGGTTGTATTATGTTTTTTACACTTTCGATCTATGCTTTTATTACATCTAAATATCAAATACACTGGATTTAGTAGCTGGTCAAATTTGGTAGAATGATCACGGATCCGGTTTTCTGGGCAACCCAGAAAACCTTTGATCATGTCCTCTGACATGGTTTGACCAGCTTAGGTCTATTGATTCTGTTGATGTTATGGTTATGTTTTGTAATAGATCTGTAGTGCTACATGTGGGCTACAATCTGGAAGTCCTATATCACTAAAACCTTACCTGAACAGCAAGTAGTGGAAGCCCTAACATGCACACTCGATCTGTTCTTCATTTCTGGAAAACCCAGAAATGAAGAACAACCTCTGACACGATTTTTTTAAGCTTAGATCTTTTAGCTAGATGATGTTTAGACTTGAAATTTGCTTGATTCATGGACCTTGATAGATACTCTACACAGCCCGACGTCTAGAACACACTTAAACCTACCCACTCAAGACTGTCTATGAAGGTTCTGGGTTTCTCAAGAACACCTAAGGCGACAGATTCTATCGCCAAAGGGCTTTAGCGACAGACATAATAAAATTAATTAATTTATTCTCAAAAAATAATTTAAAAATAGTAAATAAATTCTGAAAATTACAAAAATAGTTTTAAAAATTATTTTAAGTTATAAAAATTAACTTTTTATAATTTGACATATTTTTCATAAATATTAATATTTATTTAGATATTTTTGGTATTTAAATTATTTAATAAATGCATTAAATAAATTAATTAAAAATAATTTTATTGTATTAAAAATCATTTTAAATAAAGAATAAGGTATTTAATAATATTTTAAGTTATAAAACATAACTTTTAATATTTTAAGATAAGTTTCATTAATTATTAAATATTAATGATATTAGATTTATTTAGTAATTATATTAATTAAATTAATTAAAAATGATTTTAATATTATAAAAATCATTTTAAATGAAAATAAATAGTTTAAAAATATTTTAAGTTATAAAATATAACTTTTGATATTTAAAGGTAAATTTTATTAATAATTTAATATTAATGATATTAAGTTTATTTAATAATTATATTAAATAAATAGTTTAAAAATAGTTTTATTGAATTAAAAATCATTTAAAAAGGAAATAAATGAATTAAAAATATTTTAAGTTATAATCAATGACTTTTAATATTTTGATAAATAATAAATAAATATTTTAATATTAATGGTAATTATTTAAAAATGATTTTAAATATTTTAAAAATCATTTAAGGGTAATATTAATACTTTAAAAATATTTTGAGTTATTATAAATAACTTTAATATTTTGGCAATGATTTTATTAATAGTTTAATATTAATTAAATATTAATGATAATAGAATTAATGAATATTTAAATTATTTAATAATGATTCTGATGTTTGAAAATTCATGATAAATTATAAATAAATGTTTAAAAATTACTATAAGTCATTTTAAAAATAATATGACTGATATTTTCAGTTATTGAACTACAGGATAGAGTTTTAAACTCGATAATTACCCGATAAAGCCGTCGGTACACCGAAATATTTCAGAAATTGATCTGAACTTAGATAATTTGACTTAATAAGTGTTTATTTGTGATTCAATGGTTGTTAAACATATGTGACAATGTGATTAGATAATGTGCTGACTGCAATAAGCAGTGCTATGTGTTACGATATATTATTCTAATCGAACGAATTATATTATTACTGATAGGTCGCTGTATAAAAGATTAATTTAAGTTGCGTTATTGTAAGCAGCAGCTCATGCAAGTATCTAAACTATCCTTTACAATGTGCAAGTATCCTACCTTTGCATTTTTTTATGCAATGGGCATGAGTAAGAATGTTTGAGAATTATATTATTACTGTACAGATTATTAACCCTATACTATATACACTCATTGCTTATCAAATGTTAGTATATGGTAATTCAGATATATATTCTGTTCGTTAATTTCTATAAATGGTTATACAAGTGTCCCTACTTGGGTAATCATTGTATTTAATCACATGTTGATACAACTTTGTCAATTACCCGTATATATATATATATATATATATATATATATATATATATATATATATATATATATATGTTGAATTATAGATTATTGTTGAACAAGACAAAACCTTTGATTTGGAACCAAGACAAGTATGAACATCCTGTAAACGGGAAAACTTTTTATGCACCCAAGGTGGACAGAGTGAACGATACTATCGTTCTGGCATGCAGTATTGATCAATACATGACATAACGGGCTGATCACCCCCCGTGTCCGTAAGTTATGACGGTTTGCAGATAAATTTATGCTAAACCTATTCGAAAATTGAAAATAATGTTCATAGTATGTCACCTAAATCCCAATTATAGTCATTACGTAGTTTTAAAAATTTGATAGAGAGTTGTTATGTTATTATTATCGGTTCAGATTACTTCAAAACTATTGACTTGTTGTAGAAGAGTAGTACAAAGAAAATATTTAACCCTTTCAACTAATATTTATAATTGTTATTACTTGCTGTGCACTCAAATAGTCACTCTTGCTTAAATTAAATATTTTCAGTTAAGTATGATCAACCAGAAGGCTCAGGCAAGAACAAGGGGAAAGGAAAGCTGTTCGAATGAGATTTCTAATATGTTGTGTAATAATTATAGTTTATTAAGACAATGTTACTTATTATCTATGATGTAATAAATGTTTAAAGGTCTTGTACCTGGGAGTAAACTTTGATGCATATGTAAATTAAGTTTGAATTTTATATTATTGTTATTATTATTAGTATTATTCAGCTTATAGAAATGGTATCGTGAAGCACCGAGTTCGGGTTTTAAGTACCCGAATTTGGGGGCGTCACAAATTCAGTGAGACAAAAGAATAAATATTAGGGATTCGTATTTCGATTTATCCATGTTCAAAAACAACGCATAATATACCATAGTGGAGTAAAATTCAAGAATAAAGATCAAAACATGGATACAATCAAAGATAGTAACAAAAATAGACATCTGGGATAAAGAAGAGAAAATTTTATTTTTTGGTGAATAGTGTCCTATTCGTGAATAGTGTCGTATACGTGAATAATAACCCCGACACAAAAAGACAAGAATTTCCCAAGAAAAATCTTACCAATATTCTGGCATAATGATATTGAAAGAAATAATATTATTTAAAAAAAAATAACACCCATTACCTCAAAAAGACAATACTTCTGACTGGAATACTGGATATAGTGCTGAAGGAACTTGCACCGTATAGCAACACTCAAAGTATCAAATTACTCACAAGAATACGCTCGATAATATAGAGAGAGAAAACTTCAGTTTCTGGTGTGATTTTCAATTCTAACCTAAGCACCCTATTTATAAGAAAATGCTTAGAACACCAAAGTAAAAAATTTAGTAAAATATTATTATTATTTTTAAAATTCCTACGCCCACTTTAAAATTCTGAATTCAGCATGCCCAACAACAAGTAAAGCCCACCAATCATAACAAAAACGTTTTTCATAAAAAAATAATTAAAACTTCAAAAATTAATTATTCTGGAACTTCAATAATTCATAATAAATAGTCCTTTTATCAGAAAAATTCAAATCTTATGTCCATTCCATAGGAAATTCAATTCTCTACAACTTTGTAAGTTTAAATTTTTCCTAATTTCAAACAGAAATTGACTGAAATCCACATACGGACGATTTTACAGGCTATAATCAAATTTCAGTCAAAAATTGGGCCCACCGACATGTTTAACATATTTTTATCATTTATTGTAACAAAAATACTCTTTCTCCTTATTTATTCATATATCACACATTCATCATAAAAATATCATCATTATTATATTATTATAATATAATAATATATTTAAATGAATTATTTTATCAGAAAAGTTAAAATATTAATTTTCAACAATTGTCACTTTTTTAAAAATTTCTCCATTTATATCCACATAAATAAATATTTTTCTTATCAATAATTAATTATTCACAAATAATATTACAGAATCACAATACTGACAACCAGGCCGTTCCCAAGAAAGAGGGGGCTTTCCAATAAGAATTTCTCCTTACTAGCTCACAATTAGGTAACCAAACCTCTCCTTAGACAGAACTTTGCCAATAATGCTATCTAATAATATTATTAAAATAATATAATTTATTGATCTGATAATAGAAATACTGTGCAGTGACAATTATTGAAACAACAATAATATAAAATATCAATGCAACAATTATTGAATCAATAAAATAAAATATTAAACAGTAATTATTGTAACAATTATTGAGTAGTGCCTTCTTACGTAAGAATCAATAATTGGTGCAATACCGTGTGCTACTGTGCAACACCGCGTATTATTGTGTTTTAACCACCGAGTGTTCCAACAGTGTTAATAGTAACAACTACGCCGTTATTTATAAAAACTCATACTTGTCGTTTTTTTCATCCAATCGCTTTTCGTTATGGGGCTCACATAAGATTGCGCCGTCGTACGAATATTCTCCGACAGTAAGAATATTCCACGACCAAACGAATATTCCCCGACAACAAGAATATTTTATAACCACTTGCTTATTTAAGATATTTGTGCATTTTACCCATAACTTACCACATTAATCAAATCAACCATTACTATTTCAAAATAATAAATAGAGGAAATTCAATTTCATTTATAAAAAGTTGGGGTCTTACAACTATTTTTCGTATTCATCCTTTAATATGTCAGAATAACCTGTCTACGCGGATTACATACCACATGACAGGTGAAAATCCATTTGTAGTTTCGTATGTTATTTCTTTTCATCTAAACTTACTACGATAAGTATTGCTTCTATAATCCCTGAAATTAGTGGAATATTCTTGAGTTTTGCGCTTCATCCAGTATTGTTTCATTGGAATATTGATTTGAACTTTCTTATTAAATATCAATATTTTCACCCGGGATACTATTCACGGGTTACTATTCACTCAGTTACTATTCACTCAGGTATTGGGATACTTTTCATACCATACTATTCACGAGTTACTATTCACAAGTTACTATTCACTCGGGTACGATTCACTCGGGTATTATTCACTCGGGTATTCGGGACATTTTTCATGTCGAGATACTATTCACGGGATATTATTCCCGAAGTACTATTTATGGGATACTATTCACTCACTATTCACCTGGGGTACTATTCACGACGAAAAAATTTGATTTCTTTTCTGTCCAAGATTATTTTTGATACATAGATATTATTCTTGAATTTTACTCCACAAAGCAGTATCATGTTGACAATTTGGATATTTTTAAACTCTTGATAAATTTAAAGTCTTTAATATTTATCCTTGATCTCGTTTGATTGAATTCTTATATCATTGTCATCATCCTCATGCTTATATTGTGATAAAAGTCATCTTTGGCCCGTAGTGCATAGATGAACTATTGATTGGTATGATTATGACCAAGGATTATTCGGTGTAATCATGACCCGTAATGTTACAAATAATGTGGTAAAAGTCCTCATTGGCCCGTAGTGTATTGATGGACAGTTGTTGGTATGATTATGACCAGGGATTAGTCGATATGATCATGACCATTGGTGAAAACACGAATATCCTTGGCCCGTAGTGCATGGATAATTTGTGGTTGTAATGAATATCCTTGGCCTGTAGTGCAGGGATGATTCGATGATGTGGTTTATTTATTAAGTTGAGTCTCAGCGATAAAATTGATGATAAACTTTTTAAATCATAGAAGATAGTAGATATCATGTTCTACTTAACTCTTCTAATAGATTGTTTGTTCCACTACAGTTAAACTTGATATTTATTGTATTTTATCAGTTTAACACTATTGAAGGCTAACGATAATTTATTCTACATTATCTTAGTCAAAATATTTCTTACTGTAACGCCCCCAACTCCGGGTTACCTGACCCCCGAGTTTGGTGCTCACGATCTAACATATAAATAACATCTAACTACCCATTCATTTATGAATATAAACATACATCTCACTAACTTATATTGTTAATACATTACCCAAGGTTCTCTAACCTTAACATTACAAACATACCCTTAGATATACAAAAAGGGTTTACAATACAACATAATAATAATAATGTTCATCGTATACTACTCCAGCATTAAGCCTTTGCTGTGACGCCCCCAAAATAGGTATACAATACCCATTCTGAGTCGCCAAATACATGGTACAGAAAGCAAACTACAACTTCAATAATACAATTGTCGTGCAAAATACGACAACACTTACTGTGAGTTTAAATACAAATATTGTCTTCTAGACAATATCCACATCCAAATAAGTCCTCAATACAATTATTCAAACACAATTTTACAGAAATAGTGAGGACTGCTAAAACATCTTTCTAGAACCATCACTCCATACCCCGACTAGATCCTGCTATGTTCTCACCTCCTGAGAAAAAATAGAACAAAAAGAAAAAGGGTGAGCTCAACTAGCCCAGTAAAGAATATTATGACTAAGATAATATACAACAAATTATCATTAGTATTCAACAGAGAAAAATCAGATAGAATATAATCGCCAACAAGTTTTAGATCAACAACTGCAACGGAAATAGCAAACCATTAGAAGAGTCAAGTAGAGAATGAATTCTACTATCTTCTAAGATTTAAAAGTCCATCATCAATATTTTATCCCTGTAACATCAATTAATAATCATCTTTATCCAAATATTCATCTTTGCACTACAGGCCAAAGATATTCATTTGTATCACCTGTCAGTCATGTTCATCTCAACACCTGTTCATCTTTGCACTACAGGCCAAAGATATTCATCAAGTAATCATACATCTTTTCACTACAGGCCAAAGATATTCAGTAATATCATCATTTAGGACTGAGGATGATAAAAAATATCTTAAAGAGAACGAATCCAGTGAGACAGAAGGACAAATAGTAGGGATTCGTATAACAGTTTATCCAAGATCAATAATACTTCATAATAATCAATTGTGAATCAGAATTCAAAAATAAAGATCAAAACATGGATACAATCAAAGATAGTAACCATAATAGACATCTTGGACAAAAAGGAAAAATTTTATTTTTCGGTGAATAGTGCCGTATTCGTGAATAGTGCCGTATACGTGAATAGTAACGTATACGTGAATAGTAACCCCGACACAAAAAGTTTCAAATTTGATAAAAAGTTCATATCAATATTTCAGCATAATGATATTGAAGAAAATAATATCATTAAGAAAAAAATAATATCCCTTACCTCAAATTATCAGTACTTCTGGTCGGAATACCGGTATAAGGCTGAAAGAAACTTGCTCTGATGAATAGAAACTCTCAAAGTATCTAAATACTCACAAAATACACTCAATAATCTAGAGAGAGAAAGAGAGAAAACTTGTTTCTGGTGTGATTTTCAATTCTAACTTAGCCCTCTATTTATAGGAAAATGTTAGCACGCCGAAGCAGACTTAACCTGCAACCTGATGGCTTTACCTGCTACTATTCCCACCCACCACATTTGAATAAAAATCTCAGCACATTTTTTCACCAACCAAGAGTGGGGCCCACCAATTCTAGAATTTTCTACCAAAATGATTAACTCTGAAAATTCAACAATTTCTGAATCAGTCATCTCGTAAAATTCATAATAAATCATACGTTCATTTTTAATGGTTCAAAATTTATGGACATATACCCAACTTATATATGTATAACATATCTAAAAATTACCACGATCCAACGGTCGGATTAAAAATTATAACCCCCGTAAAATATCTCAAAAACCCTGATTTTTAATACCTCCATTCCGACAAAAATACTAATAAAAACCTCAACATTAACTCCTTCATTTTTAACCACAAAAATATATCCCTCATTTATATCCACATAAAATAAATATTTCCTTATCATATGAATCAATAATTAATTATTCACAAATAATATTACAGAATCACATTTATGACAACCAGGCCGTTCCTAGGAAAGAGGGGGCTTTCCAATAAGGATTTCTCCTTACTGGCGCGCAATTAGATGACCAAACCTCTCCTTAGACAGAACTTTCAAGACATTGCCAATAATGTTATCTAATAATATTATTCAAATAATATGAATTATTGATCTGATAAAGGAAAATACTGTGCAGCAATAATTATTGAAACAACAATAATATAAAATATCAACGCAACAATTATTGAAACAATAAAATAAAATATTGAACAATAACTACTGTAACAATTATTGAGTAGTGCCTTCTTACGTAAGAATCAATAATTGGTGCAATACCGTGTGCTACTGTATTTTAACCACCGGGTATTCCAACAGTATTAACGGTAACAACTACGCCGTTATTTATAAATAACTTATACTTGTCGTTTTCTTTATCCAATCGCTTTCCGTTATGGGGCCCACACAAGGCTGCACCGTCGTACGAATATTCCCCGACAGTAAGAATATTTCACGACCAAACGAATATTCTCCGACAAAATGAATATTTTATAACCACTTACTTATTTTGCAAAATTTACACATTTCACCCATAACCAAAGTATTATATTAAATTAACCCCTTATTATTCACAATAATATTTAGAGAAAATTTGATTTTATTCATTAATAAGCTGGGGTCTTACAACCTCCCCTCCTTATGAAATTTCGTCCTCGAAAATGACGTACGTACCTGATATTTCAAAAAGGTGAGGATACCTCGCTTTCATTTCTGATTCTAACTCCCAGGTCATTTCTTCAATAGCATGGTTTCTCCACAAAATCTTAACTTGTGGTATAACCTTTGTGCGTAGGACATGCTCTTTCCTATCCAAGATCTTAACAGGTGCCTCCTCGTACGTTAAATCTTTAGCTATCTCGTCTGGTTCTAACTCAATAATGTGTTTCGGGTCTTTAACATATTTACGAAGCATAGATATGTGAAAAATATTATGAACACGAGACATGCTTGGAGGTAATGCGAGTCTATATGCCACATTTCCTATTCGCTCAAAAATCTCAAATGGACCAACAAATCTTGGATTGAGCTTTTCTCTTTTCCCAAATCTTGTAACTCCCTTCCATGGTGCAACACATAACAATACATGATCCCCAATATTGAATTCTACATCCTTTCGATGAAGATCCGCATAACTCTTTTGTCGATCCTGTGCCGTTTGTATACGTTGTCGAATCGTTTGGATCTTCTCTGTAGTCATGCGTACCAACTCTGGTCCCAACAATGTTGCTTCACCCACCTCGTCCCAGCATACTGGAGAACGACATTTTCTTCCATACAACGCCTCGAATGGAGCCACACCTATGCTCGCCTGATAACTGTTGTTGTAGGAGAATTCCACCAATGGTAGGTACTTATCCCAACTCCTTTTGAGATCTAGGACACAGAGTCTTAATAGATCTTCAAGAGTTTGAATAGTCCTCTCTGATTGTCCGTTCGTTTGAGGATGGTATGCCGAACTAAATTGTAAATCTGTGCCCATAGCTTTTTGCAAGCTAACCCAAAATCTTAAAGTGAATCTTGGGTCACGATCTGAAACTATGGATACTGGCATGCCATGCAATCTCACAATCTCGTTCACATACATACTAGCAAGACGTTCAAGGGAATAAGTCTCACGTATCGGTAAGAAATGAGCAGACTTGGTTAATCTATCAACATTAACCCAAATCGCATCTATGCCTTGAGAAACCTTGGGAAGACCTGTAACGAAATCCATGGTAATGTGTTCCCACTTCCATTTCGGAATCTCAAGTGGTTGCAATGGACCCTTTGGTACTTGATGTTCCGCTTTTACACGTTGACAAGTTAAACACCTCAAGATAAACTCCGCGATCTCTTTTTTTATATTGCTCCACCAAAATGTATGTCGAAGATCGTGATACATTTTGGTACTCCCAGGATGGATTGCAAACGGTGTGTTGTGTGCCTCCATCATTATTCTATGTTTCAAGTCAAAATCGTTAGGAACACAAAGTCTGGAGTTGACTCGAAGTATTCCTTCTTCATCGATTCTTACTTCTGGAATAGTACCTTCTTGCACTTTCTTCTTCATACGCATCAGCTCTATGTCCGTAGCTTGAGCAGCTTTAACTTTATCAATTAAAGTCGGTTCTACTCGTATATTTGATATCATCATGTGGGTACTTGGAGCCTTAGTCTCTATCTCCATCCTTTGCAAGTCATACAAAATGGGCCTTTGTGTTAACAACATTGCACTCGTACCCGCATATGATCTTCTACTCAATGCGTCAGCTACTACGTTTACTTTTCCAGGATGATATTGGATGGTATGATTGTAATCTTTCAACAGCTCGAGCCAACATCGCTGTCGCATGTTGAGTTCCTTTTGGGTGAAGAAATATTTGAGGCTTTTATGATCTGTATAGATCTCCACTTTCTCCCCATACAAGAAGTGTCTCCAGATCTTCAACGCGAAAACGACTGCTGCCAACTCCAAATCATGAGTAGGATAATTCCTCTCATATTCTTTGAGTTATCGCGAGGCATAGGCTATGACTTTCCCATGTTGCACGAGAACACATCCTAACCCTTTGCCTGAAGCATCGCTGTAGATAACAAATCCATCCGAACCAGATGGTATTGTCAGAACAGGTGCCGAAATGAGTCTCCTCTTGAGTTCTTGGAAACTCTTCTCGCATTCCTCACTCCATACGAATTTTGTATCTTTCCGAGTCAGCTGAGTTAACGGAGTAGCGATTCGAGAAAATCCTTCCACGAATCTCCGATAGTAACCCGTTAAGCCCAGAAAGCTACGTACTTTGGTCACCGACTTCGGTTGCTCTCAATTGTGATTCATATCCCAATCTTGGATAGCACGTCACAATTGCACCTATTGTTTTACCACCACACAAATATAGAGTCCCTTACGGAGAGTCTGGCTTTGGTGCATTCCACAAAGAAAGTCACCAGATAGAGGCTCGGGTACCAACTTCTATAGTTGGGTTTTTAACTCCTGAAGTTCAATAGGAGCTATTCAATATGAGATTTTAGAAATGAGCCAGGAAATTCTTCAGGAAATACATCGGGAAATTCTCTAACAATAGAAATATTATTCAAATCTGACTTGTCTTTGTTCAAATCCATAACATGGGCTAAGAAAGCTTGACATCCATTTTTCAATAAACGAATAGCTTTGTGGCTTGATATGACAGTGACTGATTTTAGTGGTTTAGTAGTTTGAATTCGTATGACAGGTTGGTTAGGAATATGAAAACTAACAACCTTACGAAAATAATCAATTTTAGCATGATGAGTGGTTAACCAATCAATTCTTAAAATCACATCAAAAGCAAGTATCTTTAAAGAGATAAGATCAATAGGTAATGTGATAGTGCCAACTTGGATCATGCAAGATTTATAAACTGTAGATGTAACGAAGGTTTCACCCAACGGAGTTTCAACAGATAAGTCAAAGTCCAATTTCTCCAGAGTCAAGTTTAAACGTTGAGCACAAGCAGGAGAGATAAAAGAATGGGCAGAACCGGTATCTAGTAAAGTATAAACTTCACAAGAATTCAAGATTAGCTTACCCGTGATCACCTCGTTCGGGTTTCTCGCGTTTTGGCCAGTCACGACAAACGCTCTTCCAGGAACCGCTGATTTTGACTTATCCGGGACAGCTTTTGGAGTCACCATCTCCGCTGAACTTGGTTTTGCTATAGAACACTCTCGAGCTATATGACCCTCCTTTCCACAGTTATAACATACCTTGGATTGTTGTGGGCAGTTTGGGCTGATATGTCCCTCTTTCCCACATTTGTAACATACGACTGGTGGTCGTTCTCCTCCCCTAGAAACAGTTGATGTTTATGCTGACGTCTTCACGTTATCATTGTTGTACCTTCTCTTCTTGAAATCTCCTCCCGACTCGCTCCTTTTATTATCACGACCACGATTACCACCAGAGTGGTTACCGCTTTTGTCCGAATATTTTCCTCCCTGCTGATTTTCATTGCTTCGATGACTGCCGCCACCGATATGACCCTGGTTGTGGTCCCTCGGTTGCACATACTCATTATCTCGCTCTAATAATTGAGCCCTGTTTACAACATCTGAATATAAAGAAAATTTATGAGAGATAAGATATTGTCGAATCTCGGGTTTTAGACCTCTCAGAAACATCCTTGTCATTCGTTCCTCATTTTCGACCAAATGAGGTGCAAACCTGGATAACTCAGCAAACTTCGCCTCGTACTGGGACACCGTCATGTTGTTTTGTTCCAGTCTGATAAACTCTACCTCCTTCATATGACGAATACTTTCAGAAAAGTACTTGTCATTGAACAATTTTTGAAATGTTTCCCAGGACATGTTGAGTGCGTCAGGCTGGGTACGCTTCACAGACTCCCACAAGTAGTCTGCCTCACTGCGGAACATAAAGGTGGCGAATGGAACCTTCTGTTTCTCCGTACATCCCAAGACATCGAATATCTTGTTAATTTGCTTGACCCACATTTCCGCCATGATCGGATCCGACTTTCCCTTAAATTCTGGTGGTCCCAATTCTTTGAACTGTTTGGCTGTGAAAAATCACGCGTTATTATCATTTCCACATGTATTCTGCACACGAGTCTCCCTCGTCTGATTTTGCATGAACTGCAAAAAGCTCCTAAACATTCCATCATTCATCGTTTGCTCGGTAACGTTGTTTACAGGAGGAATATTGCCTTCTTGTTGCACGTTCCCCTGGGTGGTGATCAAAGGTGTCTCCACGGTCTGATTTACTCCATTATTAACGTTCTCAGCTGCCATTCTTAAATACTACCATAAAACAAGGGTTAATAGTCATGTCATATATTATCCCTATACTCTGACCGACCAAATAAATACCAAATAAACTTAGTCAGGTCATACTAGCGAAGGAATTCCCCGTCTCTCCCCTCCTAGTTCTTGTCTCACATCTCAGCCAGGGATCATATCCCTAAGCTCTGATACCAACTGTGACGCCCCAAAAATAGGTATACAACACCCATTCTGAGTCGCCAAATACATGGTACAGAAAGCAAACTACAACTTCAATAATACAATTGTCGTGCAAAATACGACAACACATACTGTGAGTTTAAATACAAATATTGTCTTCTAGACAATATCCACATCCAAATAAGTCCTCAATACAATTATTCAAACACTATTTTACAGAAATAGTGAGGACTGCTAAAACATCTTTCTAGAACCATCACTCCATACCCCGACTAGATCCTGCTATGTTCTCACCTCCTGAGAAAAAATGGAACAAAAAGAAAAAGGGTGAGCTCAACTAGCCCAGTAAAGAATATTATGACTAAGATAATATACAACAAATTATCATTAGTATTCAACAGAGAAAAATCAGATAGAATATAATCGCCAACAAGTTTTAGATCAACAACTGCAGCGGAAATAGCAAACCATTAGAAGAGTCAAGTAGAGAATGAATTCTACTATCTTCTAAGATTTAAAAGTCCATCATCAATATTTTATCCCTGTAACATCAATTAATAATCATCTTTATCCAAATATTCATCTTTGCACTACAGGCCAAAGATATTCATTTGTATCACCTGTCAGTCATGTTCATCTCAACACCTGTTCATCTTTGCACTACAGGCCAAAGATATTCATCAAGTAATCATACATCTTTGCACTACAGGCCAAAGATATTCAGTAATATCATCATTTAGGACTGAGGATGATAAAAAATATCTTAAAGAGAACGAATCCAGTGAGACAGAAGGACAAATAGTAGGGATTCGTATAACAGCTTATCCAAGATCAATAATACTTCATAATAATCAATTGTGAATCAGAATTCAAAAATAAAGATCAAAACATGGATACAATCAAAGATAGTAACCATAATAGACATCTTGGACAAAAAGGAAAAATTTTATTTTTCGGTGAATAGTGCCGTATTCGTGAATAGTGCCGTATACGTGAATAGTAACGTATACGTGAATAGTAACCCCGACACAAAAAGTTTCAAATTTGATAAAAAGTTCATATCAATATTTCAGCATAATGATATTGAAGAAAATAATATCATTAAGAAAAAAATAATATCCCTTACCTCAAAATATCAGTACTTCTGGTCGGAATACCGGTATAAGGCTGAAAAAAACTTGCTCTGATGAATAGAAACTCTCAAAGTATCTAAATACTCACAAAAAACACTCAATAATCTAGAGAGAGAAAGAGAGAAAACTTGTTTCTGGTGTGATTTTCAATTCTAACTTAGCCCTCTATTTATAGGAAAATGTTAGCACGCCGAAGCAGACTTAACCTGCAACCTGGTGGCTTTACCTGCTACTATTCCCACCCACCACATTTGAATAAAAATCTCAGCACATTTTTTCACCAACCAAGAGTGGGGCCCACCAATTCTAGAATTTTCCACCAAAATGATTAACTCCGAAAATTTAACAATTTCTGAACCAATCATCTCGTAAAATTCATAATAAATCATACGTTCATTTTTAACGGTTCAAAATTTATGGACATATACTCAACTTATATATGTATAACATATCCAAAAATTACCACGATCCAACGGTCGGATTAAAAATTATTACCCCTGTAAAATATCTCAAAAACCCTGATTTTTAATACCTTCATTCCGACAAAAATACTGATAAAAACCTCAACATTAACTCCTTCATTTTTAACCACAAAAATATATCCCTCATTTATATCCACATAAAATAAATATTTTCTTATCATATGAATCAATAATTAATTATTCACAAATAATATTACAGAATCACATTTATGACAACCAGGACGTTCACAGGAAAGAGGGGGCTTTCTAATAAGGATTTCTCCTTACTGGCGCGCAATTAAATGACCAAACCTCTCCTTAGACAGAACTTTCTAGACATTGCCAATAATGTTATCTAATAATATTATTCAAATAATATGAAATATTGATCTGATAAAGGAAAATACTGTGCAGCAACAATTATTGAAACAACAATAATATAAAATATCAACGCAACAATTATTGAATCAATAAAATAAAATATTGAACAATAACTATTGTAACAATTATTGAGTAGTGCCTTCTTACGTAATAATCAATAATTGGTGCAATACCGTGTGCTACTATATTTTAACCACCGGGTATTCCAATAGTATTAACGGTAACAACTACGCTGTTATTTATAAACAACTTATACTTGTCGTTTTTTTCATCCAATCGCTTTTCGTTATGGGGCCCACAAAAGGCTGCACCGTCGTACGAATATTCCTCGACAGCAAGAATATTCCACGACCAAACGAATATTCCCCGACAAAATTAATATTTTATAACCACTTGCTTATTTTGCAAAATTTGCCATTTCACCAATAACCAAAGTATTATATCAAATTAACCCCTTATTATTCACAATAATATTTAGAGAAAATTTGATTTTATTCATTAATAAGCTGGGGTCTTACATTTGCCTTTGTTCTTCTTAGACCCGCTGGCCTCTTCGTTCCTAGCTGAAATATTTTATTTAGCAAGGGTGAGCAACAAATTTGCCCCGCAAGTTAAGACATACAATGAATGTATAAGAATCAATAATAACAGACTATCTAATTTGATAGAATAACACCAAAGTTCGGTGAACTTTGAAATAGCTGAAAAATTCATTCTTCTCTAACCAATCTTCTCGCAACTTAAGCAACACATTAACGAAATGATACAATGCTTTCAAAGTTTCTACGATATTCTATTGAATAACAATTTAGAAATACTCTCCAGAGTTTATGATGAATGATCTTACAAGATCTTGAAATTTTATTCTCGAGTAACTATCAAAGATTTACTCTGATATACCCAAATAACAGGATGGAAATATTTTCCAGAATTTATATTGAGTAATCCCTAAGGATCTTGAACTTCTCTTCTCGAGTAACTATCAAAGATTTGACTTTGATATACCCAGGTGTATCAGATAACCATAAAGATTAAATCATACCCTTCTGCAAGTATATAAAGTGATCAGCTTTAGTATACCCTATATTATGCATAATATTCAAACGCGCGCAAAGGCCGAATATACGACCAAATATGTTCCCTTTATATAAAAGGTTGTTCTTCTCAGTTTTTGAATCAGAATTTGATTTAACAACGAAATACAATGATTTCAATATCTAATCACTTCACTTCTCTTCTCTTCTCAAACCTATCAAGTTTTCTTTTACGATCTAGCCGAAACAATTGACATCGATCTATCAATAATAATTAAATTCTCTTCTCTTCTCTTTTCGAACCTATCAAGTTCTAACAAATGTTCGTCTAGCCAGAACAATTAGCTAAGACATTTCTCAACACGATTCAACAATAGACATGAATTATCTGTACTATTTACAATCTCTAAGAGCTTCTACGGATGTGAGTATCCAATAACAATTATTCTTTAAGTATATTCTCAAAATCATTAATTCAGTTTGAATTAATAAACATGCACTAACTGCGAATAATCAACAAAAATTCTTAGACATGGTCTAATCAACAATAATTAACCACCATAGTAATTAAACAGATGTAACTCAAGGTTGAGTTAGGAAACTTGACTGATTCGTTGACTACTGCTACGCAATTTAAGTTAACTTCTTTTGTAAGACCTATCATTAATAAGATTGACCTTCCAATCAGCATATCATACTTTGTATCATAATACAATTACTTTATCAATCAATTATCTAACACTTAATCACATATTTAAATATTAGATAACACCTTACAATATTAGTATTATTATCATCATTTGATAATTCTTTAATCACTATATCATATACATTATGATTTAACACTTACTTTTTCATTTCATAAGTTATTATTTAACATCTAATAAGTCAAATACTAATCCAGCAACCTGGATTCTAAATCCAGCAACCAAATAACCAATCCAGCAGACTGGATGTGACGCCCCTAAAATAGGTACACATCACCCATCTTGGGTCGCCAGATACAAGGTACTGAATACAAATACAAACTAATTATACAACAGTCGTGTAAAATACGACAAAATATAGGCTGTGAGTTTTAATACAAATATTGTCATCTAGACAATATCCACACTCAATGGAGTCCTTATTGCATGTGACACCCCCAAATTCGGTACTTCCATTTCCACAGGATTTGGTGTTCACTGTATAAACATCATCTATCTATCTACCCATAATAAATGTAAACCATACAATAGATAGAAATAAATCCTCCCCTTATGGGGTTACAACATCTGAATAATAAATACAATCCCAGGTCATACTAACCTTAAATATATATGCGGAAACATAAACAAATAATAAGTCTTAAACAACACTAACATAAGTCTTAACACATAAATTCAACATCACAAAAACAACAAGTCTTTATCACTTGTTAATCTTGCCCTTGCCTTTGCTAGTAGAAGGTTCGTCTGTTCTTTCGTTCTTAACTGCAATGTTATTATTCGCAAGAGTGAGCACAATTTCCCACAAGTATAATAATGAAAGTAACAATACAATAACATGTGAGTGAATCAAAAACTTCTGAAATAAAGCTCAACTTTTGATTCAAGAATGAATAACAAGAATCAAAAGAAATCTGAGGGTCATAAGACCTTGAACTATGTCCTAGGTTATCAAGGGTTGTACTTGAAACCTTTAACCGTCATAAGACTATGGACTCTTCTTCTCGTACTTAGGGGGATCAGCCCTTAGTACCATATTGTGCACAATATCTTAACGCTAACGCATAAGTAATCCCCTGTACATGGTTGTTCATCTCAGTTTGACATTCGAGTCCTCGCCAAAGGAAGTTTGGTTTGGATAATTCATCAAGGGTTCTAAAATTTAGAACACTCATCAACTATGGACTAGTCGAATCATAAAGGGTTCACTAGTCTAACAAGATTCACAATAACTGATATATAAATCGAATAACAATTCCAAGAGATATACAATAGAATAATTATTGAATAACAACATCATGCTTTGAAAGATTAATATACTATTGATATAACAACATGGGCTTAGTCAAAATAACGAGAACTTGCTCGATGAAAAGAGACAACTTATAATACATATAATGATAACGAGTAGGGTTAGGAAACTTGCCTCGTGCGTAGATTACACTTTAACTAAACTTGTTCTTTGATTTAACTTCTACATACAATTACGTTCACAATACCAGTCAATTATAACTTACTAAACATCACACGTTTATTCTTTGTCTAACTCAAATTTAGGACTATACTTAGTCATATTACCATACTTGTTTCCACATAATATTACACTATACGAACAACAAGCTAAGTATATAATCAACAATTCAATCAACATGTAATTATCTTCTTGACTTGGTAAAAACTAACTTTAATATCTCATTATATATCTAACAAGTTTTTATATTCATTAGACTAGGTTACTAACACATTTCTATACTTGAACATTGAAACAAATGCATTTTCTGGACATTCTGCTAAGTGGCGCTGCGGCGCCACTTTTGTACTGGGTCTTGGCGCTGCGGCTTGGTACTTGGCGCTGCAGTGCGGTGGCGCTGCAGCGCGGGAAATAAATTAGGAGTTGGCGCCGCGGCGCGACACTCCAGACTCTGAATTCCCAATTCGCGAAGAATACAGAATTCAGCGAAAATAAACACTACATAATCATTAATTCCCCAAATTAAACATACCCACATGTTAGAATACGTATATAATCAATACCCAACATTTATAGAGTGATTTTAACCCATTAAAACACATAATCACAGAATTAAATTATGCAAATTGTACTGTTCTTGATGTTCTTGAAGTGTTGAACATAAATTCCTAAAATTCAACGCCACGAATTTGTTATAAAACCAAATCCAACCATTCAAATTTCGTTTTGTTCGTTTTATCATGCATAATCACATATAAGTGGAAATTTTGTAGAAAAATTCATGTTTGACATATTAAAATCATGTATAAGGCCATATGACCATATTCCATACTCTACAAATTTTTGAAACAACAAGTCATAATATTATGAAACTTATGATATGGAATCATATAAAATACATATTAAAACATGCTATACTACTCGAATTATTACATATATCCCTAACACAATTTCCCAATTTATCGAGATTCACAGAAAGAAAGAAAGAAAGTCATATTCATGAAAACTTTAAAAGACGTAAAATAAAAATTTGGGTTGAAGAGAATTACCCAAGCGTAGATAAAAAAGGATGACAATTACCCTCTAATCTTTCTCAAAGATTTCTCAAACTCTCTCTGAAATCTCTCTGGCTCTCAATTAATTCAAATGAAGAATACGTAAGTTAAACTCAATTGAGCCTTTATGCGCAGAGTTGAGGTCAGTTATTCTATTCGTGGTTTAACTGCCCCTAACTCCTCCTAAGGCCTCATTTGGCTATCAAACTAGGTTCAAAACTCTTTATTTTAATAAAATATTTTATCATATAGTTAAAATAATGTCACACCCATTTCAAATATCTTATTTAATTAAACTTAAATAAAATATAATAATTTCTCATTAATTCACATAGTCACATACTTAATTTCTCCTTTAATAATAATGTCAAATTATTAAATCTCTAATTAATAAATAAATTAATTAAAATAATATTAGGCTTATTAAATATTTCTTTTAATACAATAAGCTCACATAATGACATACTTCGAATAACAAAAATTCTCCACATTAATTTAATAAATATAACACATATAATTAAATTAATCTACCACAATTTCATCAATTAATTATTTAATCTAATAATTAATTCATCGAGAAATATTTATTCAATCTAATAAATATTAAAATTAAATTACAAAATGTCGGTTGTCACATTACATTTATTATCACACTATTTTACAGAATAATGAGCACTACTAATGCACCATCTAGGACCATCACTCTGTTCCCCGACTAGTCCAGCTACGTTCTCATTTCCTGAAGAGAACAATGAAAGCAAAAGGGTGAGCTCAATTAGCCCAGTAAGAAATATTATGACTAAGATAATGCAGAATAAGTTATCATTAGCCTTCAACAGTATAACAACTGATAGAATATAATAGACAACAAGTTTTAGATTAAAAACTGCAGCGGAATAAGCAATCCATTAGAAGAGTCAAGTAAAGTATAAAATCTACTATCTTCTATGATTTAAAAAGTTTTTCGTCAACTTTATCGCTGAGACTCAGCTTAATAAATAAAATCGAATCATCCCTGCATCACGGCCAAGGATATTCATGTAATCATCAATGGTCATGATTATACTGAATAATCACTGGTCATAATCATACCAACAACTGTCCATCAATGAACTACAGGCTAATGAGGACTTTCACCACATCATTCGTCACATTACGGTCATGATTATACCAAATAATCCCTGGTCATAATCATACAAAGCCCATCTATGCACGTAAGCCAAAGATGACTTTCATCACAATATAAGCATGAGGATGATGAAAATGACATAATAATTCAATAAAACAAGTTCAAGAATAAATTTTAAAGATTTATAAATTAATTTATCTAGGAACCAATAACGTCCAAATTGTCAACATGATACTGCTTTGTAGAGTAAAATTCAAGAATGCTCAGAAGAATATTTCCATGAAAAGATACTAGATGAAGCGCAAATATCAAGGATATTCCACTAATTTCATGGAGTATAGAAGCCAAAGCTTTAACCAACTGAGTATAATAGAATATATGAAACTGCAAATGGATTTTTTCCCACCATGCGGTAATCCACGTAGACAGATCATTTCCACAATTTAATAAGGAATGAATACGAAGGATCATTCACCATGCATGTAGTAATCCACATAGACAGGTTATTCCAACAGAATAATAAAGAATGGAATAACATAAGAATTCACCATGCATGCGATAGACCGTACAGACAGGTTATTCCAACAGAATAATAAAGAATGGAACCAGGTCATGCGTAATCCGCACTGACAGGATATTCCAACAGAATAATAAAGAATGGAATATCAACAGAATTCATCAGGTATACGATAGACTGCACAGACAGGTTATTCCAACAGAATAATAAAGAATGGAATAACAAAATTAATTCACCATGTATGCGGTACTTCGCATAGACAGGTTATTCCAACATAATAATAAAGAATGGAATAACAGAAGCTCTCTTTATGAATACGAAAGAAATAATACCCCTTACGAGTACAACAAATAATATCCCTTACCTTAGAAAAACTGAATACTGGAGTAGTGAAGTAGCATGATACTTTTCTTCTTTCTCTCTATAGTTTCTCTCTCTAGAGTTTCAGTGAATTCGCAAGAAATAATGAAGGAATGAGCTTCTATTTATAGAAGAACTGAAAGTAGCTCTTGGTCTTAACGAAGGGTCAAAATGACTCCTGGTAATATTGAAGAGACAACTACTATTTGCGAAGGGACAATTAACTCTTGGAACACCGAAGAGACAAGTAACTCTTGGAAAACCGAAGTGACAAGTTACTATTAAAACTTTAAACCAATGATCCATATTGGTTTACTATTATAATTTCAACCAACTGTCTGAAAAATTATCACATCTTCTCATGGAATAATATTGTACTCAAAAATGATTTGGATTGAAAAGAAATATATTTTTCGGGTGAATATTACCCCGTGAATAATACTTCGGGAATAGTACCCTGACACGAAAAGTGTCCTAAATACCCAAGTGAATAATACTAGAGTAAATAGTAATCGGGTGAATAGTAACCCGTGAATAGTATTCTGACACGAAAAGTGCCCCGAATACCCGATTGGTCAATATAACCTCAAGACATCAATTATTATCGAAATAAATATCGATTTCTACTAACACTAATAATTCCCACACAATGAAACTATCAATTTCATCTTTAATCAACACGAACTTATTCATCATTAATATTATACTACCTCCGTTCCTAAAAGATTGTCGTTTAAGGTTTTGGCACATGAATTAAGAAAGTATCATTTACTAAGTAAAATTTGTTTGAAATTCCATCACTACCCCTTTATGGGAAGTTAAAAATTATTAATACAAGGGAGAAAATTTCTTGGGACAATGAGAGAAGGTAGGGGTAATATTGAAAAGTAAATAATTTATTCTCCTCGAAAGTTGTAAACGACAAATTTTTTGGAACAAATTTATTTTTCTAAAACGACAACCTTTTAGGAACGGAGGGAGTAATTCACAATATTTAACAACCAGGTCGTTTCTAGGAAAGAGGGGGCTTTCTGATAAGAATTTCTCCTTATTGGCACGCAATTAGGTGACCAAACCTCTCCTTGACAGAACTTCTAGACACTATCAATATTGTAAATAATAATATGAATAACTTTGCCATCTCAATTATTGATTTAATAATATATCATATTATGTAGATGATACTGTGACAATAATTGAATCAATAATATGAGAGATATGATGCAGTAATTACTATAGTAATAATTGAGTATAACTGAGTGACTTCTCACGTAAGCATCAATAACTAATACCGTGTGCTACTATGCAACCACGCGTATTATTGTACTTTTACTACTGCGTAGTTCACCAGTTTTAACGGTAACACCTCCACCGTTATTTTTATAAAAAGATAATTCTGTCGTTTTCTAACTACGACAATACTTCTGTTGTGGAGTCCACCAATGATTGTGCCGTCGTACGAATATTTCCTGTTAAAACGAATATTTCCCGACCAATCGAATATTATATAACCACTTACTTACTTTGCAAAATTTGTAAATATAACCCATAACTATAATATTATATCAAATCCACACCATAATATTCAAAAATATATTTCGAGTAAATTATTCTTTATTCATAAAAGTTGGGGTCTTATATTGGATTCCAAATCCAGCATCTAGATGGCCAATCCAGCAAACCAAACTGCAATCCAACAAACTAGATTCTAAATCCAGCAACTAGATTGCAATCCAGCAAGCTGGATTCAACATATTTTTAATTCAGTAAACTTCTTTTCAATCCAGCAAGCTAGATTCATCAAATTTTTCAATCCAGCAAACTGGATTCATTATCCTTCAATCTAGTAAACTGGATTCATATATTATTCAATCCAGCAAGCTGGATTCCATATCCTTTTTACAAAAATACCAAATCAACTTATTATTTTTCTATCCTTTGTCCAAACATATAATTTCATACACAAAAAGTATTTTTCTATAATTTTCCAACTTCCTTTAGTATATTTCAAAAATCATTTTTAGTGTGTAGCTTAAGAATGTAGCCCCATCATGCTCAACTCCAGAATTTCTTATCTCTTGGCACAATCTTATAAATGTTAACGTGAGCCTCCAATTTAAATTTTGTGGCCATCAGAGTTATAGAACTCCGGTTATAGCCATTTTTGTCAAAAAATCACAAAAATCAAAATGGTCATAACTTGGTCATTTTAAGTCGGAATGAGCTCATTTTTGGACAGGAGGTACTTAATATCATATATTTTCATGCCTCAAAAGTACGGAAGTTTTCTCATAAATTAAGTGGCCGAAACAACCCTTGCAAAAGTTTGGACAGTAGCTTTTTCTCCTTTAATAGTTTTGACTCCTTTGCTAAAATCAGTCCATACGAAAATCTACAACTAATCTTCTAGTGATTCCACTTGAAGATGTTAGAAACCTCATAGATCTAACTCTAGGACTTGACCAGACTCAAAAATTCAAAATATAATAGGAGATATGGTCATTTGAATTTCGTGTTTCGTTTTCACAAAAATTTAATTTTTAACTCTTGGTGTCTTGTAAGAAAACTTTCATGTTTTCAAATAATAACCAACATAACTCATCATAACACTTACTAATACCTCATATTCTCATGATTCGACCATGATACATGATTTATTTCATCAAATCATCATCAATACAAGATTAAACACCATCAAGGCTAAGAAAATTAGGATTTTCTATATTTTGAAAAACCTAGTTTTCATTTCATACTTTAGATCTAACTTTTAACACATAAGATGGATAGATCCACACATAACACACTCTAAATCATGTAGATCTAGAGTTTTGAAGTTTGAAATCATCAATCCAAGTTTTGATTGAACAAAACTAAAAATAACATAACTAAAAGGTATTTATACCTTTGATCTCCTTGCTCTCCTTCTTCTATGGTTGATTAAGGAGATTTGAACACACAAAACTCTATTTCTTTCTTCTTCTATGGTTGTCGAGCCTCTCTCTAGTTTATTTTACTAGCAAATATGGAAATGAAATAAAAGAGAAGAGAGAGAAAATAATAGATTTTAATTATTATTAGTAAAATGTGTATAGATATATTATGTATATCTATTTAATTTCTCCCATATTCCTTTCTCTTTCTCTCTCTCACTATACCACTATAGCTTTTCTTGGAAGCATGGTCAAAATGTTGGCTAAATGGGGAAATGACACCTAAGGAAGAGTTTTTAGGTTTGGCCACCAACTAAAGTGAAATAATCATTACATTCATCTCCCCTCCTTTTCTTCTTCACTAAACACCCGACCATGTGGCCTATTTTTCTCCAAGTTTGCTTTCTTTTAATGCTTTTATTTTACTTAACAAATGACTATAAAGTCCTTCCAATTTGGGCCAAGCTTGGACCATTGAATTAAATTGTTGGGCTCTCTAATTAATTACGTTGGGCTTTCTAATAAAAATATTTGGGCCATGAAAATAGATTAGGTCCAATACTTTTAATTCTATCTTTCCCTAATTATTTAATTATAATTATTTAATTAGGGCTTCTATTCACTTCAAGTATAATTTAAATCATTGTTCATGCACATTTAATTTCTTAACTCAATTAGACTTGCTATAATTAGGTTATAAAATTAATTAACTGAGATGTATAAAATAAATCTCTTAGAATTAATATATATTTTATATACTAATATTCTCCCGTATCATAACCCTTAAGTTATTCAATTTTTCATTCCTAAGTTATAATTAGGTTACCTTAGCTTCTCTTATTTGTTTATAATAAACAAATAAAAACAAACATATATTATTCATATGCAATTACTCATATATAACAATACACAAAACCATATAAGTCTTTCATAATTTTTTTTAATCCATACCTTATTTCCAGTCTAGGTATTATTATTCAACATTTATTTAATCAATTAAGATTTTATTAATCGTATAAATTCTCGAGTTATCACATTCTCCCCCTTATAAGGATTACGTCCTCGGAATCACCGCTTTTTTACTCTCTATAATCTCTTAAAGTTGTATCATCAATTCACTTATATCAACACAATATTATTTTGTGTCTCATATTCTAACCTGTGACTTGGATCTATAAAAAAAACTATTCGCAGCATTATATATCCAATATTACTCGCGTAGTTTAATTTCTCAACGAAATCGTTACCTGTCGCCACCTCCTGGGCAGCCATTGCATCTTGCATCGTCATATTAAATGTATGGGATGTTGGTCTTCCTGGCTGAGCAGGTCCTCTAATCGCCAAGGTTTCGCCACCGGGTCCCTTGTTGACCTTCCCTTCTCCATATTTCTCTTCGGACAATTTCGAACTAGATGATCTGTCGATCCACAGGCATAACAACCTTGTATCTTCTTCGGACCGGGGCAATTGGGTGACATGTGTCCCTCTTGTCCACAATTATAACAAACTCCCTCTCTTTTTAAACAGACTCCTGCATGATTCTTCCCACAAGTTGTACAAGGCTCACCTCCTTTTCTCTTTTCCTCTAACTTGTTACCCGACTGGGTATTCTCGCTCCACTTTCTCTTATTTGGATTACTACCACCACTGCTTCCTCCGTCATTTGTTTTCTTCTTCTTCTCTAGATGATATCGGGATGCAGCTTCGCTTCCCCGTTCAACAATTATTGCTTTCTCCAACAAAGCCGTAAACGTATTAATCTGCAACACATCTACTTTATTGAATATCCCTGGCTTCAATCCATTCTTAAATCTTCTAGCTTTTCTTACCTCTGTGTCCACCTGATGAGGTGCAAATCTCACCAACTCGTTGAATTTGGCAGCATACTCCGAAATTGACATATTCTCCTGCTTCAGTTCTAAAAACTTGACTTCCATTTGAGCTTGCATACTGGGTGAAAAATAGTTCTCAAAGAATAACTCCTCGAATCTAGTCCAAGTCACCACAGCTGTACCAGCTCTCGCCTGATTGGTCTCCCACCAATAGTTGGCTTCTCCCTTCATCAGATATGTTGCAAAAGCTGTCTTCTGCTCTTCTACTACCCTAGAAATAATGAATGCCTTCTCCATCTCCTTCACCCAAGTTTGGGCTTCAATCGTATCCGTAGTCCTTTTGAATTCAGGCGGTCCTACCGCTTTAAATTCCTTAAAGTTAGCCAATCAATCGGCTGGCTGTTCTCTTGCTCCTGCTAGTGGAGCTCTATTTCTTATAGCTTGGGCTATCATATTCGCAAAATTTTGTATCGGGTCAGCTTGACCACCTTCATTATTCACTGACTGCTCTTCTCTCTGGTTTCGATTCTGTCATCTTGGCGGCATTATCTGATTTAAATAAAAATCTTACATTAATTCTCTTTCTCTACCCAAATTCTTATTAATCACACAATAAGAATTTAACACAAAATTTCTCATATATTCACATATTTATTCAAATAGCACACAGTACATTTAGCACTCAACATATACAACTATCCCTTTTTAATAATATTAGGATTAACAACACAACTTTACACAAAAAGTTATAATTCTCAAACTTTACACAAAAAGTTGTAATTCTCCAACTTTACACAAAAAGTTGCACTTCTCCATTCACACATAGTTATTCCCAGTTCATCAAACTTACCACACTTATGAGTTCAGGAACTTGCCACAATTATATGAGTTTATGAACTTATCCTAGTCATACCATTAGCGTCCATTCGCTGAGAGGTTCAAAAATTTCATATAATTATGAGTCACGAACTTACCATAAGTATGAGTTTTAAGAATTCGCAACTTAATCTTATATTTATATAAAAAATAAAGATTTATACAAACATATATATATATATATATATATATATATATATATATATATATATATATTTACATATGTTCACATATCATTCTCGATATTACAATCTTTAATATCTCACACTATATTATCAAAAGGTACTATTGCTTTATACTTAAGCTATCTATCGTCCACTCCCTTCACCAGTCTTCTTCTTGCTTGGACACTTGTTGAATCCATGACCCGTTCTCCCACATGAAAAATATTTTCTCATATTCGGCTTAGGATAATGTAGGGAAATATGTCCTTCCTACTTACAGTTGAAACACACGTTCTTCCACATCATGCACTCTCCCAAGTGAGTCTTTCCACACTTGCCACATACTTACTTCTTCTTCGGGTTTGAATTTTTGGAATTACTATCACTGTCGTTGTACCTCTCTCTTATTTTTGTGCTTTTGCTTCTTGACGGTTCCTTCAGACGATCCACTACCTTCAGCCTTCATTCTTTCCACTTGCACCTTCAAGTTGTTTCGTTCTTCGGTCATCTCGCATAATGCTCGCTCGGTCTTCCACAACTCCTCCAAGAGAAATACTTTACTCCGGAGTTCTTGAACTTCTGCGGATACTAGATCTTGTTCTCTAACTTTAGTTTTATTTTCTAACTCCACCTTAACTTCTTCCGACTCTGTCTCCTCATCTCCACTTAAATATATCTCGGGATAATCATCATGATCACTCCCCAGATTCACCATAGGTTCATCTTTTCCAACTTCTTTAACTGACTCGCTTTGTGCTGGCACCTCGGCTACTGGCATTGGTGCAACAACCGCTAACATCTTCTTACTCATTTCATCTTCTCCTGACTTCCTACAGTCAGTTAAACAACTTGATTAGTACTTCACCAGTACGAAATTCTCACACTATGTGTCCACATATCTCACTACTTATACACTTTATCAATCCCTCACTTAGTACTCTAAATGAGTTTTCTATATCTCGCTTATGGTTATAATCCTAGGGATTTCCCACCCCACTTAAGGTTTATAACCTACAGCTTTGATACCAACCTGTGACGCCCCTAAATCTGGGTTACCTAACCCCTGAGTTTGGTACTCACGATCCAACATATAAATAACATCTAACTACCCATTCATTTATGAATATAAACATACATCTCATTAACTTATATTGTTAATACATTACCCCAGGTTCTCTAACCTTAACATTACAAACATACCCTTAGATATACAAAAAGGGTTTACAATACAACATAATAATAATAATGTTCATCGTATACTACTCCAGCATTATGCCTTTGCCTTTGTTCTTCTTAGACTCGCTGGCCTCTTCGTTCCTAGCTAAAATATTTTATTTAGCAAGGGTGAGCAACAAATTTGTCCCGCAAGTTAAGACATACAATGAATGTATAAGAATCAATAATAACAGACTATCTAATTTGATAGAATAACACCAAAGTTCGGTGAACTTTGAAATAACTGAACAATTCATTCTTCTCTAACCAATATTCTCGCAACTTAAGCAACACATTAATGAAAGGATACAATGCTTTCAAAGTTTCTACGATATTCTATTGAATAACAATTTAGAAATACTCTCCAGGGTTTATGATAAATGATCTTACAAGAAATTGAAATTCTCTTCTCGAGTAACTATCAAAAATTTACTCTGATATACCCAAATAACAGGATGAAAATATTTTTCAGAATTTATACTGAGTGATCCCTAAGGATCTTGAACTTCTCTTCTCGAGTAACTATCAAAGATTTGACTTTGATATACCCTAGTGTATCAGATAACCATAAAGATTAAATCATACCCTTCTGCAAGTATATAAAGTGATTAGCTTTAGTATACCCTATATTATGCATAATATTCAAACGCGCGCAAAGGCCGAATATACGACCAAATATGTTCCCTTTATATAAAAGGTTGTTCTTCTCAGTCTTTGAATCAGAATTTGATTTAACAACGAAATACAATGATTTCAATATCTAATCACTTCTATTATCTTCTCTTCTCTTCTCAAACATATCAAGTTTTCTTTTTCGATCTAGCCGAAACAATTGGCATCGATTTATCAATAATAATTGAATTCTCTTCTCTTCTCTTCTCGAACCTATCAAGTTCTAACAAATGTTCGTCTAGCCAGAACAATTAGCTAAGACATTTCTAAACACGAATCCAATAATAGATAGGAATTATCTGTACTATTTGTAATTACTAAGAGCTTCTACGGATGTGAGTATCCAATAACAATTATTCTTTAAGTATATTCTCAAAATCATTAATTCAGTTTGAATTAATAAACATGCACTAACTGCGAATAATCAACAAAAATTCTCAGACGCGGTCTAATCAACAATAATTAACCACCATAGTAATTAAACAGATGTAAATCAAGGTTGAGTTAGGAAACTTGCCTGATTCGTTGACTACTTCTACGCAATTTAAGTTAACTTCTTTTGTAAGACCTATCATTAATAAGATTGATCTTCTAATCAGCATATCTGTGAGACCCCAGATTTTATGAATAAATATTTAAATTTCTCGAAATATTTTTTTGAATATTATGGTGTGGATTTGATATAATGTTATAGTTGGGGGTAATATTTATAAATTTTACAAAGTAAGCAAGTTGTTATATAATATTCGATTGGCCGGGGAATATTCGTTCTAACAGGGAATATTCGTACGACGGCACAATTATTGGTGGACCCCACAACGGAAGTATCGTCGTAGTAAGAAAACGACAGAATTATTATTTTATAAAAATAACGGCGAAAGTGTTACCGTTAAAACTGTTGAACTACTCGGTAGTAAAAGTAAAGTAATACGCGTGGTTGCATAGTAGCACACGATATTGATTATTGATGCTTACGTGAGAAGTCACTTAGTTATACTCAATTATTGCTACCGTAATTACTGCATCATATCTCTCATATTATTGATTCAATTATTGTCACAATATCACCTGTATAATATGTTATAGTGTTAAATCAATAATTGAGACGACAGAGTTATTCATATTATTATTTATAATATTGACAATGTCTAGAAAGTTCTATCAAGGAGAGGTTTGGTCACCTAATTGCGCGCCAATAAGGAGAAATCCTTATCGAAAAGCCCCCTCTTTCTTGGGAACGACCTGGTTGTTAAATATTGTGAATTATAATATTAATGATGAATAAGTTCGTGTTGATTAAAGATGAAATTAATAGATCCATTGTGTTAAAATTATTAGTGTATGTGAAAATCGACATTTATTTCGATATTAATTAATGTTTGGAAGTTATACTAACTAATCGGGTAATTAATCGGATAAATGAGCAATTAATTGCTATTATTTCACATGCTTATAACTATTTATTCACATGTGTGTACTATTAATTCACATTCATTTACTATTAGGGGAGTTGGTGCAATATTGATAAGACTTGCATGACTAAGTTAAAAATAGAGGTATAGTGGAAGGTACTATACTGTAATTCATATTTTTACATGATAATAACTATTGAGTCACATGATTGAACTATTGATTCACATTATTTACTATTAGGGGAGGTGGTGCAAGTTTGATAATACTTGTAGGACTAAATTAAAAATGAAGAAAAAGAGGGAGGTATTATACTGTAATATTCTGAGCCCCAAAACGTACAATTATTGAAACTATATTTTCCTATAAATAAAAGCTCATTCTTCCTTCATTTCTCACCAATTCACTAAAGCTATAGAGCAATTATTATAGAGAGAAATTATAGAGAGAGAAGAAGAGAAGTCTGCTACCTCACTATTCCAGTATCCAGTTTCTTCTAAGGTAAGGGGTATTATTCCTTCATATTCATGAAAAGAGTTATTTTCTTTCAATACTCGTAATGGTTGTTATTCCGTTCTTTATTATTCTGTTGGAATAACCTATCTGTGCGGTCTATCACATGCCTGGTGAATTCTATTGTTATTCCATTCTTTATTATTCTGTTGGAATAACCTGTCTGTGCGGTCTATCGCATGCCTGGTGAATTCTGTTGTTATTCTATTCTTTATTATTCTGTTAGAATAACCTGTCTGTGCGGTCTATCGCATGCCTGGTGAATTCTGTTGTTATTCCGTTCTGTATTATTCTGTTGGAATATCCTGTCTGTGCGGATTACGCATGACCTGGTTCCATTCTTTATTATTCTGTTGGAATAACCTGTCTACGTGGACTACCGTATGCATGGTGAATTCTTCTGTTATTCCATTCTTTATTATTCTGTTAGAATAACATGTCTATGTGTATTACCACATGCATGGTGAATGATCCTTCGTATTCATTCCTTATTAAATTGTGGAAATGATCTGTCTACGTGGATTACCGCATGGCGGGCAAAAATCTATTTGCGGTTTCATATATTATATTATACTCAGTTGGTTAAAGTTTTGGTTTCTATACTCCATAAAATTAGTGAAATATCCTTGTTATTTGCGCTTCATCCAATATCTTGTCATGAAAATATTCTTCTGAGCATTCTTGAATTTTGCTCCACAAAGCAGTATCATGTTGACAATTTGGACGTTATTGATTTCAGGATAAATTAATTTATAAATCTTTAAAATTTATTCTTGAACTTGTTTTATTAAATTATTATGTCATTGTCATCATCCTTATGCTTATATTGTAATGAAAGTCATCTTTGGCTTACGTGCATAAATAGACTTGGTATGATTATGACCAGGGATCATTCGGTATAATCATGACCTATAATGTTATAAATGATGCGGTAAAAGTCCACAGTGGCCTATAGTGCATTGATGGATATTTTTTGGTATGATTTTGATCAGGGATTATTCGGTATAGTCATGACCATTGATGATTTAATGAATATCATTGGCCCGTAGTGCAGGAATGATTCGATGATGTGGTTTATTTATTAAGCTGAGTCTCAGCGATAAAAATTGATGAAAACATTTTAAATCATAGAAGATAGTAGATATCATGCTCTACTTGACTCTTCTAATGGGTTGCTTATTCCGCTGTAGTTAAACTTGTTGTCTATTATATTCTATCAGTTTAACATTGTTGAAGGCTAATGATAATTTCTTCTGCATTATCTTAGTCATAATATTTCTTACTGGGCTAGTTGAGCTCACCCTTTTGCTTTCATTGTTCTCTTCAGGAAATGAGAACGTAGCTGGGACTAGTCGGGGAACAGAGTGATGGTCCTAGATGGTGCATTAGTAGTCCTCACTATTCTGTGAAATAGTGTGATAATAAACGTAATAAGGACTCCATTGAGTGTGGATATTGTCTAGATGACAATATTTGTATTAAAACTCACAACCTATGTTTTGTCGTATTTTACACGACTGTTGTATAATTAAGTTGTATTTGAATTTTGTACCATGTATTTGGCGACTCAAGATGGGTGATGTATACCTATTTTGGGGGTGTCACAATATCATACTTTGTATCATAATACAATTACTTTATCAATCAATTATCTAACACTTAATCACATATTTAACTATTAGATAACACCTTACAACATTAGTATTATTATCATCCTTTGATAATTCTTTAATCAGTATATCATATACAATATGATTTAACACTTACTTTTTCATTTCATAAGTTATTATTTAGCATCTAATAAGTCAAATACTAATCCAACAACTTGGATCCTAAATCCAGCAACCAAATTGTCAATCCAGCAGACTGGATTCCAAATGAAGCATTTAGATGGCCAATCCAGCAAACCAAACTGCAATCCAGCAAACTGGATTCCAAATCCAGCAACTAGATTGCAATCCAGCAAGCTGGATTCAACATATTTTCAATTTAGTAAACTTCTTTTCAATCCAGCAAGCTGGATTCATCAGATTTTTCAATCCAGCAAACTGGATTCATTATCCTTCAATCCAGTAATCTAGATTCATAAATTATTCAATCCAGCTAGATTCCATATCCTTTTCACGAAAACACCAAATCAACTTATTATTTTTCTATCATTTGTCCAAACATATAAACATATATTTCATACACAAAAAATATTTTTCCATAATTTTCTAACTTCCTTTAGTATTTTTCAAAAATTATTTTTAGTGTGTAGCTTAAGAATTTAGCCCCATCATGCTCAACTCCAGAATATTCCATCACTTGGCACAATCTTATACATGTTTACGTGTGCCTCCAGTTTAAATTTCGTGGCCATCGGAGTTATAGAACTTCAGTTATAGCCATTTTCGTAGAAAATCACAAAAATTAAAATGGTCATAACTTGGTCAATTTAAGTCAGAATGAGCTCATTTTTGGACAGGAGGTACTTAATACCATATATTTTCATGTCCCAATAGGCCGGAATTTTCCTTATAAATTAAGTCGCCGAAACAACCCTTGCCTCCTTTGATAAAATCAGTTTATACGAAAATCTACAACTCCTCTTCTGTGATTCCACTTGGAGATGTTAGAAAACTCATTGATCTAACTCTAGAACTTGACCACACTCAAAAATTCGAAATATAATAGGAGATATGGTCATTTGTATTTCGTGTTTCGTTTTCACAAAAATCAAATTTTTAACTCTTGGTGTCTTCTAAGAAAATTTTCATGTTTTCACATAATAACCAACATAACTCATCATAACACTTACTAATACCTCATATACTCATGATTCTACCATGATACATGATTTATTTTATCAAACAATCATCAAATACATGATTAAACACCATCAAGGCTAAGAAAATTAGGATTTTCTACATTTTGAAAAACCTAGTTTCCATTTCATACTTTAGATCTAACTTTTAACACACAAGATGAATAGATCCACACATAACACACTCTAAATTATGTAAATCTAGAGTTTTGAAGTTTGAAATCATCAATCCAAGTTTTGATTGAACATAACTAAAAATAACATAACCAAAAGGTATTTATACATTTGATCTCCTTGCTCTCCTTCTTCTATGGTTGATTAAGGAGCTTTGAACACACAAAACTCTATTTCTTTCTTCTTCTATGGTTGTCGAGCCTCTCTCCTCCCTCTCTCTAGTTTATTTTACTAGCAAATATGGAAATAAAATAAAATAGAAGAGAGAGAAAATAATAGATTTTAATTATTATTAGTAAAATGTGTATAGATATATTATGTATATCTATTTAATTTCTCCCATATTCCTTGCTCTTTCTCTCTCTAACTAAACCACTATAGCTTTGCTTGGAAGCATGGTCAAAATGTTGGCTAAATGGGGAAATGACACCTAAGGAAGAGTTGTTCGGTTTGGCCACCAACTAAAGTGAAATAATCATTACATTCATCTTTCCTCCTTTTCTTCTTCACTAAACACCTGACCATGTGGCCTATTTTTCTCCAAGTTTGCTTTCTTTTAATGCTTTTATTTTACTTAACAAATGACCATAAAGTCCTTCCAATTTGGGTCAAGCTTGGACCATTGAATTAAATTGTTGGGCTCTCTAATTAATTACGTTGGGCTTTCTAATAAAAATATTTGGACCATGAAAATAGATTAGGTCCAATACTTTTAATTCTATCTTTTCCTAATTATTTAATTATAATTATTTAATTAGGGCTTCTATTCACTTCAAGTATAATTTAAATCATTGTTCATGCACATTTAATTTCTTAACTCAATTAGACTTGCTATAATTAGGTTATAAAATTAATTAACTGAGATGTATAAAATAAATCTTTTAGAATTAGTATATATTTTATATACTAATATTCTCCCGTATCATAACCCTTAAGTTATTTAATTTTTCATTCCTAATTTATAATTAGGTTACCTTAACTTCTCTTATTTGTTTATAATAAACAAATAAAAACAAACACATATTATTCATATGCAATTACTCACATATAACAATACACAAAATCATATAAGTCTTTCACAATTTTTTTTAATCCATACCTTATTTCCAGTCTAGGTCTTATTATTCAACCTTTATTTAATCAATAAAGATTTTATTAATCGTATAAATTATTGGGTTATCACACAAAATCGTATTATTCATTGTTCTCTTCAGGAAATGAGAATGTAGTCGGGACTAGTCGGAGAATGGAGTGATGGTCCGAGATGGTGGCTGTAGTAGACTTCACTATTTTATAAAATAATGTGATAATAATTATAATGAGGACTCCATTTGAGTTTGAATATTGTCTACTAGACAATATTCATGTAAAAACTCAGCTATTTTTTTGTCATATTGTATAAGGAAGGTTGTATTTAAATTCTGTACCATGTATTTGGCGACCTAAGATGGGTGATGTATACCTATTTTGGGGGCGTCACATTTTTTGTAGGTGTACTTTAGTAATATGACCCCATTGAAATATTATATATATATATATATATATATATAGTTAGTTAGTTAGTTCCCGGAGGCACAATAGTTATCTATAAGGGGGGGTTGAATAGATATTTAAAAATATTTTCTTTTTACTTTCTTAGAGTGATGATGATTGAAACATAGCGGAATTAATATTTATTTTAATCTCCCTTAAGATAGTGAGTTAATGAGAGTGAGGCAGATATAGTAGTTATAGCAGATATGTAATAGACACAGTCGTTTTAAGTGGTTCAGAGCACTTAAAGCTCCTAGTCCACTCTTCTACTCCTCGAGTAGGAAATCCACTAAGGATGTCTTTTACACTTTCTGAATTACACAGATTCCTTCTAGACCAGCAGTCTAGGAACTTCTTAGTTCACTCTTGAACTCTTTAAGTCCAGCAGACTTGGCTCTTCATAGTTCACTTAGAACTCTTCAAGTCCTTCTGACTTGGAACTCTTACTTCTGTTGATTGGTGGTTGTTGAGTTCTTGATTTGTGCTACTTAGTTGCTGTTAAGCACTTGTTCGAAAGAACTGAGTAGCTGAGCAAGCTTTCTCTTTTTCTCAGATCGTAGAGTTGAGCGTTGAGTGTTCTTCAATGTTTTGTTCAATGCTTGTTTATTTTATCATCTGCATATGTTTTGCATATATGTGATCTTGAAATCTATACGTTTGATCCATCCGTTGAAGCATTAAATGCGTTTGACATTTCTGTACTTTGATGGAGACTTTTCTGCACATCTTCTGAATTACATTCTGGCCCACTAACACAACAGACTGCTTTCTCACCTAACACCTGAAAAGGTGTTTTCTTCTGTCCTATGGTCCTGTCCTTAGCTTCTTCAATACGTTTCTTTCATTGTATACTAAGGATATCTTTTGTACCGTTGGGACTGGTGAGGACTTCAACGTTTGAAACCCATTCCATATTTGCTGGAATTTATCTCCAAACACAAGGTAGGGTTTGATGCTTCTGACACACAGCAGATGATGCTCTACGATCCACATCGTGGTGTCTTGTCACCTCGGTGCTTGATCTGATGCTTTCAAATAAAAGCACTTCGATTTCTCTTAAAGACATGCATACTACGATCTCTGAGTTAGTTCGACAAACGTAGGGATCACTCTACGATTTTCGAAGAGGCCCTTAAGGCAGGCACACTACAATCCTCAAAGCTCTACGTTCTGCCTTGGCTTCAGTAACTTGATCAGCTTGATACACTATGATCTCTTCGAAGCCTATCTATTACATCTCAAGATCAACCTAACAAGTTTGATCTTCTTTTCTATACATTCATTTACAGACTGATATACATTAAGAGCTTAGATCAACCTAACAAATTTGATCTATTACTAAGTCCTTAAACAATTATTCCTTGAAGGACTTTACAAATAATCATGAGTATTTATATTAAAACATCAAATCAAAATATGCACTCTCCCAACAATCTCCCCCTATTTGATGTTGACATAACCAAGGAGATTTGTTGTCATGATTATTAGTTTCTAGTTGTAGTTGTAAGAAAGTAAACATGACTTAATATTTCAGTGAGCAGCTGAAATTTCTAGAGAATAAGCATGAATTTATTGATGTTTAGAGAATATTACAATTTAGCTTTGCATTAATAAGAATTTAAACTTTCACTTATCTCTATTTCTTTGATCTTTTGCTTGGAGGATTGGCATACTCCTTAGCCCTTCTTTTCCTGCTAGCTTCATCCCTCCTGGCTATATCTTCTAGCTCACTTGGGCTTATCCTTGGGTTGTGATCATGCCTATTCATGAATGCAGGGTCTCCAATTGGCATTCTTAGGCCTGTAGTGGTCACATTTTGTGAGCTAGTAGTTGGCCCTAGACTCCTTAATGGTTGTGCCATTAAAGTTTCCTACTGATCAGGTCGTTGAGTCGAATGGCTGGATCGTGGATTCTGTTGGTGGAATTGCCTTGTAGGAGGACTCCTTCCTCTGCCTCTGCCCTGGCCTCCTTGAACTCCTCTGCCCTGGCCTCCTTCTCTTTTCCCTTTATTCTCCCCCTTTATGTCAGCATCAAGGGTTCGAATGTCTTCGGATAGTCGAGTCACTCCTTGGACGAGCTCGTTGAGTTAACTTTAAGTCTGAGCAATGTCCTCTCAATTTTTCTTTATCAGAGCTTCAGATCGAGCTTCCTTATTTTTGAGAACGGCTAGAACATTGTCAATTTGTTGTCCTTGGTTTACATAGGCTTGTTGAAATTCTTTTACTGCAGTTTTCAAACTGATGATGTTCTCCAACATAAGCTTATTCTGGGCTTCTTGAGTGTTCTGTAATGCAAGAACAACATCTCTGTGTCTTTTGGCGGCCATGAAGTGAATATCATCCCTGTCCTTTATGCTTTTAATCATTTCCTTGATAATCTCCCTCAGCTTCTTAGTAAGCTCAGCGTTTAGGGTGCCTAGGAGATTGTTTGCGGCAATGATCATTTTTGTCAGTCTGAGATGAATGGATTCTGAGTGAGCTTCAAGGCTATCATCGATATCCTTGATCATTTTCTTGGACACTTCATTCAACTCAGCTTTAGTGGGCAGATCTGAGAGTAGGTCACTGAGTTAAGGATTGTTTAAAGGAGGGGATGTTCTCTTAAATTGATCTTACAAAGAGTAGAGGGCAAGATCAAGGTTGAAGTATTCATTAGTGGATGAAGAGGGAATATCTGATGGAAGGGCTTGTGTTTGGGCATCGGAAGAGGGTGGCTCTACGATTTGAGCTTGGGACTCTATGATGGGTTGAGAGTTAGTAATTGTAGGGATGATGGGAGTTGGGATTAATATAAAGTTTGGTACATTTGGTTCACCAGTTATAGAATTTTGGGATTCTGTAACTAGGGATTGACTTGGTGGATTTAGAACCACTTCTAACCAGCTTGGAAATTCATAAAATTGGTTGGATAAAAACAGTGGGTAGTGATTCACTCTAAAAAGAATTGGAATAATTAATACCTCGTGCACCATTCTTGAGGGGGGACCATTTGTGATGAGCTTCTTGGCAAAGGTGAAGTTGCCTAAAAATCCATGGGCTAGCATAGAGATGGCTGGATATTCCTTGAAGCTCCAAAATATGTGGCTCCAGGAGTTTAGGATTTGAGCTTGATGATATGGCATCATGGGTAGATAAGAGAACAGCTGATTGTAGAGATAACTCCTATATCCATCACGGCCCACACCTGTGATCTCAAGTTCATCATCGTCTTCTTCTTTCTTTTCTTTTCTATCTCTTTTTGGGGATTTCAATATTTTAATAACTACATTTTGTCCTTGCTCTGGTTCTCCATTTTCTGCAGGAGCATCTTTTTCTGTCATGGGGATGTCATGAGGCTCCCCCCAGCATGATCATCCACCTCCAGGACTAGTAGCTCCCCCTCAGTTGGGGCATCTTCTAAGGTGAGAACTTCAGGTGACTCCCCCTCAGCTGGAGCTATGTCCTTTTGGCTTTCTTTGAATAGTTCCTTTTTAGCAGCCATTTTTTTGTCTTCCTCCTTGAGCATTCCTTTATTTACAAGAATGTACTTTTTAACCAATTTTCGTCTTGGTTTTCTAGGCTGAGCCACAACCTTAGGACGTTTTTCAGCTTCAGCTCTGTCCTGTTGATCAGTTAGACCATCTGGTGCAGCAACTTCCTTGCTTGAGGTGTTTAGTCTGGTCTCTACGATCGGTAGAGACTCTATGATCGAAGAGACAAATGGCCTCTTGGACTTGTGACTATTTTTGTTCTTCTTCAGCAGCTGTGATATGGCAGCTCTATCTTCATCAGCCTCAGCCTACTATTCTTTTCTTCTTAGGATCCTCAGAGTCTCAATATCAGAGGACTCTACAGGTATATCAGTGGTAGACCCTTGAGGTTCTTCTGCCATTCTAGTCTTTAGCTTTCTCTTACCCTTGCTTTTTCTGACTAGGGCAGTGGGTTCTTCCTTATTGATTTCTTCCTCTTCTTCTTCATTCTCTTTGACGACTGACATGTTTCTTGGAATCCCTGATTCCATTATATCACCAGTTCTTCCACTGGACTCAGACATCATACGTACATTTTTTGCTGGATTCCTTTTCCAGTTTTCAAGCAGTTGTTGGGTCATCCGTCTGTTTGGATTTATAGACTCTCCTTCATCATCCCCAATCTTATCACCCAGAGCAGACTATAGGATGATACTGATGAATCGCCCGTAGACCATCTTTCCAGAGCTCTTTGACTTCTTCGAGCTGAGAATCCACTTCCCAATCCATTCAAGTAGCAGAGCTCCATAGTTAAGTTGTATCCCACAACTGATGGCTATCATGAGCTTGAGCTGCACCTCGTTTATAGAATCGTGGCATGAGCTCTTGCAGCATATGCACTTTCCCATAATGTCTGCCAGAAATTCGTACCTCTGAGGAAATTCCTTCTTCTTGTATCCTTTGACAGTAGGGAATTTCTTGTGATGCATCCTTTTAAGGCCTTCATGGAAGTCAATGCCATTTATGAACGGGAACCCCTCATTTTTGAAGCCTAGGGCTAGGTTGATGTTCTCAGCCTTTAGCTTGATTTCCACGTCCTTGACTCTCTTCGTGAGGATTTCATTTTCGAATGCCCCATTTCTGTAAAACTCCTTTATTAACTTCGGGTAAATCCATGTGCTCCTACCCAGGGCTTCTTCGAGACCAGCCTTCTTTATCAATGTCAGAATCTTGTGAAATATGGATTCAGCGATTTTGAACTCATCGAAGCATAGTCTATAGCCAGAGACGACGTTAGAGGTTGCCATTGATTTCTTTGCAAGGAGTATAGTTGTCTGAAAGGGTTAGGGTTTCTGCTTGTAGAGAGAGAGAGAGATGAGGGAGATAAGCTTTTTGAACTTCTGATTACAAAAAGGTGTTTTCAAACTTTACTTGTAACTTCCCTCTCTTTATTTGTTTAGTGGGGCAGGTGTCAAAATATGCTTGGCTCTGCGATTTTGACTTAGGAGGATTGTACTGAATTGCCCTTAACTCCTTCTGAGCCAATGTATCCTTAGGGAGGACTACGATCGTTGAGGTAGCCTTTGTGATCGTTGAGTCTGCTTTGCATTCGTCGAGTCTGAACTACGATCGTCGAGTCTGTCCAGCAATCGTCGTGTTTGAACTACGATCGTCAAGTCTGACCGGATCCTTGTGATGAGTTTTTGACTTAGCATTCTTTTAAGGTAGCTCAGGAAGGGCCAACCTCTTGGAGTGAGTCAAGGGTTAGGTTTGTTCCTGAGGCGCTTATCAGAGAGATTGCTTTGTTTTGAAACTTATCATCACAGGATGCTCCTTTTGTTTTGTTGATGGGGTTCTGCTATCGTTGAGTCTGCACTACGATTGTTGAGTCTATGCTACGATCGTTATTTTTCATGTCACTTCAGTTCTATGATCGTGGACTTCCCTTGATCATATCTAAGATTTCAACCATAGCCTTTGTATCTATATGGTTAGCACATACTAGAGCATATATTTCATGGTTGTAAATTAAGCATTCCTAGTTCACTTATTAACTTGTTAAACCTGGATTCATCTAGAGGTTTTGTAAAGACATCAGCAAGTTGATTTTTAGTAGGGATATATTGTAAAGAAATAGTTCCATTTTGCACATGATCCCTAATGAAGTGATACCTTATTTCTATATGCTTAGTCCTAGAATGCATAACAGGATTATGAGTTATTGCTATGGCACTTGTGTTATCACAGTGAATGGAAATGGATTTGAAATCGAACCCATAATCAGCTAGCTGATTTTTCATCCATAGGATCTGAGCACAACAGCTGCCAACAGCAATGTATTCAGCTTCTGCGGTTGAAGTAGATACTGAGTTTTACTTCTTGCTAAACCAAGACACAAGTCTATTTCCTAGCAATTGACAGGTGCCACTGGTACTCTTTCTATCTATTTTGCAGCCTACAAAATCAGCATATGTGTATCCTATTAGTTCAAATGAGAACTCCTTGGGGTACCAAAGCCCCAAGTGAGGTGTACCCTTGAGATACCTGCAAATCCTCTTTGCAGCAGTTAAATGTAATTCTTTAAGATTAGCCTGAAATCTAGCACATATGCATGTTGCAAACATTATATCTAGTCTACTGGCAGTCAGATATAGAAGAGAGCATATCACACCTATGTATTAAGTTATATCAATACTTTTACCTTTTTCATCTTTGTCAAGCTTGGTTGCAGGAGCAATTGGGGTTTTCATGGGAGAGGTTGATTCCATGCCATACTTCTTAAGTAAATCTTTGATGTACTTGGCTAGGTTTATGAATATTCCTTCATCAGTCTGCTTTACTTGCAGTCCAAGGAAGAAGTTCAGCTCACCCATCATGCTCATTTCAAACTTGCTCTGCATAAGCTTGGAGAATCTCTTACATAGCTTTTCATCAGTAGAACCAAAAATAATATCATCAACATATATTTGAACCAATAAGACTTTTTCTTTATGCTTTCTAAGGAATAATGTGTTATCTACTCTACCTCTAGTGAATTCATTTTCAATAAGAAAGTTAGTTAGTGTTCCATACCATGCTCTAGGTGCTTGTTTAAGACCATATAATGCTTTGTCTAATCTATAAACATAATTAGAAAGAGATGGATTGAAGAAACTTGGAGGTTTCTCTACATAGACTTCTTCTTGAAGTTCACCATTCAGGAATGCACTTTTGACATCCATCTGAAAGACCTTGAATTTCCTGTGAACAGCAAAGGCAAGGAAGATTCTGATGGCTTCTAGTCTGGCAACAGGTGCAAATGTCTCATCGTAGTCAATGCCTTCTTCTTGAGAGTAGCCCTTGGCCACTAGTCTTGCCTTGTTCCTGGTTATTACTCCATCTTCATCCATCTTATTTTTGAAGACCCACTTGGTTCCAATGACAGGATGACTCTTTGGTCTTGGTACTAATCTCTATACTTTGCTTCTTTCAAATTGGTTGAGTTCTTCTTGCATAGTTTCTATCCAGCTGGAGTCTTTCATAGCATCCTCTATCTTCTTAGGTTCCATTTGTGACAGGAAGCTTAGATAAAAACATTCATTCTGGGTGGCAGCTCTTGTTTTGACTCTTGCACTTGGATCTCCAATGATTAGATCTTGAGTATGATCTCTTGCCCATCGATTTCTTGTTGGGACATCTGTCCTTATGCCTCCTTTTCTTAGGCCTTCAAGATCTATTTCTTCTTCTTGGTGTGGAGGTTCGTTGTCTGGCACATGCCTCTCTATGATCTCATTTTTTTGCTCAACGATTTCACTATCTGGCACTACGATCGTAGTGTTGAGCTCGACGACCTCGTTTGTAGTGTCTGAACTGTCGGTCGTAGTGTCTTGAAGCACTGTTTTGTCCAAGTCTGTTTCATCAAAGATGATGTGAATCGAGACTTTAACACTCAGTGTCTTCTTGTTGAACACTCTGTAGGCCTTGCTGTCTGTGGCATATCCAAGAAAGATTCATTCGTCTGACTTGGGTTAAAACTTTGTCAAGTACTGCTTTCCATTGTTAAGAATGTAACATACACAGCCGAATACATGAAAGTAGCTGACACTTGGCTTTCTTCCTTTCCACAGTTCGTAGGGTGTCTTCTTGATCGTAGAGTGTATCAGTGATCAGTTCTGCGTGTAGCATGTAGTGTTGATGGCTTCTGCCTAGAAGTATTCAGGTAGATGGGCTGCTGCTAGTAACGTTCTTCCAGCCTCTATCAAAGTTGTGTTATTTCTCTCAGCTACTCCATTTTGTTGAGGAGTTCATGGAGCTGAGAAGTTATGACTGATGCCATTGTCTGTGCAGAACTGGTCTATTTTTGAGAAGTCGAATTCTATGCCATGATCACTTCTTATAGTCTTGATTTTCTCTCCTTTCTCGTTCATCACCAGCCTGAACATCTTGATCAGTTGGGAGCTAGTTTCATCCTTTGAGGTTAGAAAGAACACCCATGTGAACCTGGTGTAATCGTCGACTATAACCAGTTAGTATCTTTCCCTCCGAGACTTGTAGTTGGAATTGGCCCGAATAGATCTATGTGCAGCAACTGCAGGGGCTTGTCAATTGAGTTGGCAGTCTTGCTCTTGAATGAACTTCTGGTCTGCTTTCCAAGCTGACAGGCATTGTATGGCCTTTCTTTGACGAAACTAAACTTGGGTAGACCTGCAACAAGATCTTTTGAGGCCAGTTTGGACATGCTCTTGAAGTTTAAATGAGATAATCGTCTATGTCATAGCCAGCTCATTTCTTTAGATGCTTTAGCCAGAAAGCATATTGTCTCATCTGAGCTTAGTTGTCCAAGATTTACTGTGTAGACATTTCCTTCTCTTCTTCCGGTTAGCTTTACAGCAGATGTCTTCGAATATCTGACTTGGCACTGATTGTTGAGGAATGTTACTTGATGGCCCTTGTCGCAGAGTTAGCTAATGCTTAGAAGATTATGTTGTAGACCTTCCACATAGGCCACTTTACTGAAGGACACTGCACCATTACCAGCTGAGCCATATCCTCTTGTCTTGCCCAATCCGTTGTCTCCAAAGATGACTAAGGGACCCTCCTTCTCTCTGTAGTTAGACAGAAGGGCTTTATTCCCAATCATGTGCCTTGAGCATCCACTGTCGAGATACTAGGTTGTGATCGTGGAGCTCTTTTCCTGTCATAATATTAAACCTTTATTTTGATACCCATATTTGCATGGGTCCTACTTTGTTAGTGCCCTTGGGTACCCAAATCTGTTTGATCTTGGGTCTCACATGAATTGAATTATAATAGCACTTAGCAGCCTTGTGGCCAACTTTATTGCACACAAAACATCTAGTATGATGCATACCTGTGTGTGTGTGATAATTCATCCTCCATTTGGACTTTTGTGGTTCTTTAGTCATCCTTCTGTTAAACTGATTTTCCTTCTTCCACATGTCCTTAGGTCTCATGAAATGTGAGGAGTGTATCTTACCTCTACTATTCCTTCCCAGTTGGTTCGTAGAGTTGGTTTTATTTGACTCTACGATCCTTAGAGGTTGGTGAGTAGAGAATGGGTTACTCTTCTCTTTTATGAAGCCCAGGCCATCATTAGACCTTTACTCCTTGGAGTATGGATGGAAACAGTAGAACAGGATTGGACTGGTTCTTCTTTCTGTGAGGATTTCACAAATGTAATACCTCTACTGAAACTTGAAGAATTACTAGTGCTAGTTTCCTTTAACTTTTTCACACATGGCTCTGAGGTGAATCCCCCAAAGCCTAGGCCTGTTCTGTCAGATGCACTTCTCTGACTAGAGAGTAAGGAGTCTATGGATAATGATGATTTATTCCATGTACAGATAGTCTTTTCTAGTTCCTCAATTTTAGAGGTTAGACTGGACTCTCTTTGTGCATTGAGCTCATTTGTCTGTTTTAAGAGTTCATTCTCAGCCTCAAGCTTGGAGAGAGAGTTAGTACATAGAAGGGATGCTTCCAGTTCTTCTTGAACTTTCTTTTTCTCTTCTTGAAGAAGTGAATGGTCTTTAGACAGAACTCTAAACCATTTCATGTATTGATGCAAATAAGATGTTATGCCATGCAGTGCAGTTCTTAAATCATCAATATCTACATCAGGAGAGTTGAAGTCAAATACCTCATCGATACTTACTTCATGTATGTTGGAGTTCTGTTTGTTCTTTGCATGTTTAGCCATCAGGCACAGATTAGCAACTTGAGGATCTTCATCATCTCTAGATTCAGGAGTTGAGTAATTGTCTGAATCACTCCACGATCCTCCACCTACAAGGCCTTTGTCTCTCTTCTGAGGCCTTTTATTGCCTTTGTATTCCTTCTTTGGATGTGATTTCTTCTTTAGCTCTTCTCTGAGAGGTTTGTTGCAGTTGGCAATAAAATGGCCAGGCTTCTTGCAGTTGTAGCATAGATCATTCATTTGCTCCTGGCTGCTATAGTTACCGACCTTCTTTGGCTTGCTGGTTTTGCCTTGACGCATGAACCTTCTGAGTCTTTTCACCAGCATTGCAAAGTCCTCGTCATCATCTTCATCATAGTCAGAGTCAATCTCAGTGTTGACCTTGGATGCACTTTCAGTTGCTTTGAGAGCCACACCTTTATCCTTCTTTCTTCCTTCTGATAGGGTTTCAGCTCGTTGAGTTAGCTCCAGTTAGTATGTCAGAAGGTTGCCATATAGCTATTGAACGGTCATCTCATGAAGATTCTTTGACTCTCTAATAGCAGTGGTTTTGGCATCCCACCTGCTTGGTAGGGCTCTCATGAACTTTATGATTAGATCTTTGTTTGGATAGATCTTCCCATAGGCTCGTAGAGAGTTGAGCAGAACGTTGAATCTCTCGTAGGTGGTAGTGACATTTTCTCCTTGAATTTGAGCAAACATTTCATACTGCTGTGTCAGGAGAGATTGTTTGTTTTCTCTTACTTCTTCCGTTCCTTCGTGCATGATGAGTAGAGCTTCCCAAACCTCCTTCGCTATTTTGCTGTTGACAACATTTTTGAACAGATCGTCTTCTAAGGATTGAAACAAAATGTTCTTGGCCTTCTTGTCGAGTTGGACAACTCTTTTCTCGTTGTCAGTCCATTCTTCTTTGATTTGTATTCTGTTTGGATCGTCTGTAGTTGGTGCAAGCTTTGTTGGAATATAGGGCCCATTTTGAACAATCTCAAATAGATCTTCATCTATTGAGTTCATGTATGCTTGCATCCGAACTTTCCAGTTTGCAAATTTATCTTTGTTGCACATTGGTGGCTTGCTGCCTCCACCTGTCCTTGATTTGCTTGGTAAATGTGCCATTGAATCTACTCAAGCTTTGTAGGCTATATAATATAACCTGCTCTGATACCAATTGTTAGTTCCCGGAGGCACAATAGTTATCTAGAAGGGGGGATTGAATAGATATTTAAAAATCTTTTCTTTTTACTTTCTTAGAGTTATGATGATTGAAACACAACGAAATTAATATTTGTTTTAATCTCCCTTAGGATAGTGAGTTAATGAGAGTGAGGAAGATATAGCAGTTATAGCAGATATGTAATAGACACAGTCGTTTTAAGTGGTTCAGAGCACTTAAAGCTCCTAGTCCACTCTTCTACTCCTCGAGTAGGAAAACTAATAAGGATGTCTTTTACACTTTCTAAATCACACAGATTCCTTCTAGACCAGCAGTCTAGGAACTTCTTAGTTCACTCTTGAACTCTTCAAGTCTAGCAGACTTGGCTCTTCACAGTTCACTTAGAACTTTTCAAGTCCTTCTGACTTGGAATTCTTACTTCAGGTGATTGGTGGTTGTTGAGTTCTTGATTGGTGCTACTCAGTTGTCGTTAAGCACTTGTTCGAAAGAACTGAGTAGCTGAGCAAGCTTTTTCTTTTTCTTAGATCGTAGAGTTGAGCGTTGAGTGTTCTTCAGCGTTTTGTTCAATGCTTGCTTTATTCTATCATCTGCATATGCTTTGCATATATGTGATCTTGAAATCTATCCGTTTGATCCATCCGTTGAAGCATTAAATGCGTTTGACATTTATGTACTTTGATGGAGACTTTTTTGCACATCTTCTGAATTGCATTCTGGCCCACTGACACAGCAGACTGCTTTCTCACCTAACACCTGAAAAGGTGTTTTCCTCTGTCCTATGGTCATTTCCTTAGCTTCTTCAATATGTTTCTTTCATTGTATACTAAGGATATCTTTTGTACCGTTGGGACTGGTGAGGACTTCAACGTTTGAAACCCATTCCATATTTGCTGGAATTTGTCTCCAAACACAAGGTAGGGTTTGATGCTTCTGACACACGGCAGATGATGCTCTACGATCCACATCGTGGTGTCTTGTCACCTCGGTGCTTGATCTGATGCTCTTAAATAAGAGCACTTCGATTTCTCTTAAAGACCTGCACACTACGATCTCTGAGTTGGTTCGACAAACGTAGGGATCACTCTACGATTTCCGAAGAGGCCATTAAGGCAGGCACACTACGATCCTCAAAGCTCTACGTTCTGCCTTGGCTTCAGTAACTTAATCAGCTTGATACACTACGATCTCTTCGAAGCCTATCTATTACACCTCAAGATCAACCTAACAAGTTTGATCTTCTTTTCTATACATTCATTTACAGACTGATATACATTAAGAGCTTAGATCAACCTAACAAATTTGATCTATTACTAAGTCCTTAAACAAATATTCCTTGAAAGACAAATAATCATGAGCATTTATATTAAAACATCAAATCAAAATATGCACTCTCCCAACATATATATATATATATATATATATATATATATATATATATATGTGTGTGTGTGTGTGTGTGTGTGTGTGTGTGTGTGTGTGTGTGTGTGTGTGTGACGTAATATTTTTTTGTGTGTGTAATTTAGTAATTTGACTCCACTGACATTTTTCCCTGGCTTCGCCACTGTCTACAGTAGCACACGACATTTCACAGTAACACACGATTTTGTATAGTATTTCGTATTATTGTCATAGTCGCAAATGCACAATATTTCACAATATTAAATCAATAATTATCACAACATTTTATACTATTGAACTAATAATTGTCATAACATTTCACATTACTGAACCAATAATTGTCACAACATTTCATATTATTGAACCAATAATTGTCACAATATTTCACATTATTGAACCAATAATTGTCACAACATTTCATACTATTGAACCAATAATTGTAACAACATTTCACCAATAATTGTCACAACATTTCATACTATTGAACCAATAATTAGCACATCATTTCACATTATTGAACCAATAATTGTCATCGTAGCAAGGTTAGTAATGAAAAGTTATGTAATTAAAAGTCATGGGTATTGTAATACCCGTGAATTTTGTAAATAATAATAGTAATAAATGAGGATGTTTAAAAAAAATTGTTTGTGTATATATATGTTTACAAATATGTTATGAACCTTAGTAATTTAATTTAAATTGAATTAAGTATGTAGTAATTGAGAAATGTGGTAATGATAATGATAAGCTTAAGTAATATGTCTTATGTGGTATAAAATGAACTAATTAATTGCTTAATTAAATTAATTTAGAAGTGAATAAATAATGTAATAGACTAATGAGGACACTTAAGCCCAATAAGAATAATGTGAAATGTTTAAAGTGTTAGGAAATAGCCCAAATGATTAATGTTATTAGGATTGAGCCCAATGAGCAAATAGTTGTGCATGACCCAAGTCAATTTGAATTAGTAGCCAATGACCATTGTCTTAAATAAGCCCAATGTGTAATATGAGGGGATGGGCATATGTATATATATATATATATATATATATATATATATATATATATATATATATATATACACACACACACACACACACACACATCATTGGGAAAAAAATGCTGAAAATTTGTTATCCAACCTTGCAAGCCTTGCCATGTGAGGGAAATGATGAAATAGGCCAATGGCTATATGTACTTAAAGTTGGTGAAATTTTTCACCAAATTCACTTTTACCCTTGGGTAATGACTTGGTTATTGGATAATAATTCCTCTATAATTAAGAGGCCCTAAGTTACTTGGAAGAAGTTAGTCATTTTGCTAAATTGCTAAGTTAGAGAGAGCTAGAGAGAAAGTGAGGGAAATATAGAAAATCTTGAAGGAACTCTTGCATTTTGGTGGAGTCCAAGAAGAAAGAACAAAGGTGGAGAGCTACTTGAAGCTTATAGCTAAGAGGAAGAAATCATCAAAGAGGTAGGTTCATAACCTAGTTTAATTTTGTAAGTTAAAGTTAGTATATGTTATTCTATGTAGATATGGATGCTTGGTTGTGGGAGTTTATGTGTTGTGGGATCATGATGTATCCGAAGTTATAAGGATGGATATTGGAAGGAGATTATATGATATATATGCCTTGTATGTGAATTTAGAACCAAAGGAACAAGAGAAAAGCATGCAAGCATGAAATCTAAGTTAGAATAATTATAAGCATGAGATTTGATGTTAAATGTCATAAAATGTGTAAGCCATGTATATGATTCAAATATGTTATGTTGAATATCTATGAAATAGGAACATAACCCAAATGGAATCATAGGATTCGGACGTAAAACAAACTCGTAGCAAAATAATTGGTAAGACATGCTAAAATAAGAAGCCTAGCTTAGAAAATCAATAAATTTGATTAACTAAATATTTTGGAAAGTGATATGAGAAATCAAATATTGAAGATATGTAAGTTTATAAGATAATGGAAGTGGTTTGAACTCGTTTGGATGTAAGTTGAACAAGTTATGAAAGATGAGATCAAAGAAGGAAGAAAATCAAAACATTGAAAAACTCAAACCTGGAAGATCTGCCAGGTTAGCGCTGCCGCACCAGATCAAATACATCAGTACTAAAATCCCTACCATGTCAGCGTTGCCACGCCTCCTAAAGAACTAAACTCGGCGCTGTCGCGCCATAGCCATTTCAACAAAAATAACAACCCTGGAAGGCCGGCGTTGTCGCGCCGCCTGTAAGTATAAACCCGGCTCAGCCGCACCAGGCACTTTTCATAGTTGACCCGGATCCAGGTCAAACCAGGTGGGTCATGGTGAATCGGGTCGGGTAGGGTCGAACCGGGTCATAAATGAGAATTTTCCTAAAATAATATCTAGAGATTATTTTAATTAAGACAGTTAAAGTAATATTTGGAATTACTTTAAGGAATTCCTAAGCTCTAATTAAACAATTAAAACTAAAGGTGGTTATAATTGTGAAACTAGTGAACAATTAAGATGGTAACTATTTTAATTGTAAACTATTAAAGATTAAACCATTTATATAATAATTAGTAAATTGTAAACAATTAAATAAGAGTGAGAACTATTTTAATTGTGGAAGTAATAAAGTATAAACAATTAAGGTGATATTTAATAACATTTTAATTTTGGATAATTAAAGTAATATTAAAAGTTAATAATTATGAAATAATAATAATGAACCATTAAATACCTTTGAAGATTATTTAATTGTGGGCAAATAAGCCATAAATAATTAGGGTGATATAAAGATATGTCTCTAATTATAAATCAAAGTAATAATAAATTATTTGTGGAATAATAAAGTATGAATGGTAATCAAGGAAATTACTTAAGGAATAATTAAATAAATAAAGTAAGAATACCTTATGAATACAATAAATAATGTGTGAACCCTTAAATGAGCAATTAAGCAAAATAAAAGATTATCTTATGGAATAAATGCGAAGATTAATAAAGAGAGTGATAAATAAAGAATCAATTAGTAAAATAAATTGTTTTGTAAAGTCTTAGTTATCTAAGGCTAGTATATTTGATCGATTAAGATTTATACTTATGGGTGAATAGAAATTAACCGTGATAATAAACATAGATTATTTGAAGTATAAGAAGTCGAAGTCGGATATAATCAACGACTCATGCAAGTACCTAAACTTGTACTCTATTGATCGTACGAGTAAATAATTGTTGGGGTTTCGACACAAAAAACTCAGCAAAAATATAAAATAATCAAAGCAATTTTTGAAACCCAAAAATAGGATCCATGCGAAACAAAAATTAATCCAGTGGTTTAGATATTATACCGATTATGAAAGAGTTCTGAAACAGCTTCGAATCCCTTACACAATCCAACAGAACCGTGCCTCTACGGAATCCACACGAACACCCCGCGAATCGTCGCACGATCTGTAATGAAGAGAACTGCGGTACTAGCCACCAAGGATTAGGATTTTTGAAATTTCTCTCTAGTCTCTCTCTAAGAGCGGCTAGGGTTTTTAGGTTATGATTAACCTCCCTAAAATGCTGATATATCATATATATAGCAGTAAATCGGAATTAATCAAAACCTTAATCTAATTAAAATAAATCCGAAAATATATATATATATATATATATATATATATATATATATATATATATATATATATATATACAAATCATCCTTTTAATTTAATTTCATGATTTAAATACTATCAATCATATTGATATATTTAAATCCTTACAATTTAAATTAATTCCCTTTTTAATAATGTTCTATATGTGTGACCTTATAGGTTATTATTACGTTGGCAATAATTTTAAAATCATATTACAAAATTATAAACAGTGAGCGGCATCTAGTAATGTATCACTGCTACCCAAGTAATAATAAGATCGATGATTCGATATAACCTTTTCGTGACCAATGTTTCAATGTAATTTAATCCTTTTAACCTTGACATCCTAGATTAAACTCGAGTCATGGAATGTGTCATACTCTTCATAATTTAATCTGAGTTTTCTTGATCAATGAGTAGACTATATGAAACAAATCACTATTTAAGCATGGACATGCATTTCATAGTCCTACTCAATCAAGAGGCCTATAGATATCACCCCTAATATATAGGAGGGTTAAATTTCATTTAGATCACTCATATTCCTCACACAATTCATGATGTACCCAATAATCACCTTTATAGTCCACCCCATTAAAGGTGATCTTTGATGATATCAAAGTACATAAATTCTCGTGTAGTAATATAGTGATTTCAGGTCGGAGGATCATTACATCATTGTCACTATGAGAATTGCTAATGACACTTCGCATAATGCTCCACATAGAATTCTCATGGTGGGTCTGTCCAGTACATCGTTCTCTAACACGTACCTATGCATTGACTTAATATCTCATATATTTATGACCAATGAGATTTGGTCATCAGTCAATTCACATACTAGTCTCAATGTATCATTGTTGTCCCATCAACAATGATACTCGACTAGGGACATTTAAGAGCAATGATACTAATTGAAATTATATAATCTCATGTTCAAGTCACATACTTGAAACTATATAATTTGTATCACTATTCTAAGAAATTTTATTATGTTTAACATTTATATAACGCAGTAAATAAAACCATAATGAAATCATTCATTTATTCAATCAAATATAATATCAAAATATTAAGCAATTATATCGAATAATTGGTCTCTAGGGCACAAACTCTAACAATAATTGTTAGAATGATTCTTGTGTTATATAAATTCTTGAAAATTATTATTCATACTATGAAACTTGATTTAAATCACAATTATATATTCCTTGAACCATGTTACAAAAATTAAACATATAAATTGTTCCTAAATGCAACAAGAAAAGTGTCTACGTCATTTGATTCGGTTAGACTAATATCCATGTATTGAGAAGCGATCCAAACTAATTACTTTGGTGCAGACTATTATAATCTGTTGAGATGAACAACCCTCATAGAAGGAGAAAATATATTATGTTGGGAAACTGACACGCATGCGGAACAACATGTTTAAGTGTTATGCATACCATAGGGTACTTTGAGCTGATCACCTATTGTACTTTATTTATATTGGGTTAATTCTAGCAGGAGTTCTTGGTCCATAGTGACTACTCAGTGTTAAATCTTCTTTAACTTGAAAATGTTGAAACCTTTAAATTCTTTTAGAAATCTTTCGGTTCATAGTGACCTTTTATTTAATTCAAATGACAGATTTGAAACGATTGATATGTACTTTGTTTACAACATTCCTACTTATATTTTCTGAGCTATCATTTATCGATATACCCTTTGAGATTATGAGCTTTGTATATACACATGTTCACATTTATTGTTATATTACTTGTTGGGTAAATTTTTGCTCATTCTTGCTTTTCTTAAACATTTGAGTTAAGGCAGAACAGTGTGGGACCTCAGAAAAGGACAAGGGCAAAGGCAAGGCTACAGAGTAGTTTTGTTTTTCTATGCTAGGATTTTATTCTTATGATGTATTAAGATTTAATTATGGTTATGTATTAAGTTATGTAGCATTTTTAGTAATGATTTTGAGATTTGGGAAGAGAATATTTATGATATATCAATGTAAATATTTATATTATTCCACTATTAGTTAATATTAGTATGTTATACGAGATGGATCGTGAAGCACTAGATTCGAGGTACATGTATCTAAATTTGAAGGCGTTACATGTATTAAGTAATTAGACAGACTCATTATATGAATAACACTAATATATGTGATATTAATATATTAAGTCAATAATGTAGAAGTTGGATAATATAATAATAATTTATAAAGATAATCTTGAAAAAGTGTGAATAATTGATAGTGTGAATAATTGATGAATAATATATTTAAAAGATGTGAATAATGGATGAATACTATAAGATTAAAAATAATATAAAAAAACGTGTGATAATTGATGTGTAGTAGATGTTGGTAAAGTTTTGGTTATAAATAGGAGGCTTAACATAAGGAGTTTCATAACTTTTTCACTTATCATTCCTTTCGTTATCTGAAAATTGCTTAGTTTAAGTGCCTCTCTGAGTGTGTTAAGGCTACCTTAAGTATTAGTGAATATAAGTAAGAGTGCAAGAATTTTTTAGGTCAGTTTTTCTATTAAATTTGCACAAACATGCACTCACATAATATTTACAACTCTTCCTTCAGAAGATTCATTCTGAAAAGCTTCCTTTGGAAGATTGTTTTGAAATATTACTTTATTCTTTCAAAAACTATTTTGAAGTTTATTCTACTCTATTTTTGTACACAATACAATTTATAATATCAAAACTCACTTTTGACGATTTTATAATATACGAGTTAGTATACACCATGAAACTTATATGCGATAGTTACTAATTAAATTATAAATATACATATAGGTTAATCAACTACATAGAAAGCAGTATTTAGTTACGCGCTAAGGTAAGAGATGTCATTTTCTTTCATACTTTTAAATTTATGGTAAACAATTATTATTCATTTTTTACAACCTTATCATTAAACGGTGAAAATTCTTGAAATGATTAGAATATTCGTAATAGTTTGGTACTCCATCTTATATCTTTTGACTAATCTTCCTATTTAATTTTAACTGTTATATTTGAATTCTGAACTTTATATATTATTCTTGAACTCAATCAATATTTTGGATATCTTGTTGACAATTTAAACATTATTGGACTTTAGACAAATTAAATTACAAATCTCTAATGTTTATTCTTTATCTTATTATTCTGATTATTTTTGTCCATCCTTCATATCATTGTTATTTGTACTAATCATCAAGACTAAGTTGTTGTTGTGAATGTATTTGGTCTGGGTGCAAAGATAATATGATTGTTGAGTGTTTTTAACCTGTGTGGCAAGAATACGTGATGAAAGTTCTTATTTGTCTGTGTGTAAAGAGGAGCTATTGATTGGCATAATCATGAACATTAGTGTTACAATTAATGAAATTTTGATGGCGAATTTTTAAATTGGAGAAGATAATAGAAATTATGATCTATTTGACTCTTCTAATAGATTGCTCATTTCGCTGTAGTTGTTTGTTAAAAAGTTATGTTGTCTATCATTTTCTAAAATCTCTGATTTTAAAGGCTAATGATAACTTATTCTTCGTTATCTTAGTCATGATATTCCTTACTGGCTATTTGAGCTCACACTTTTGTTTCATAATTCCTTTCAGGAAATAAGAGTGTGGCTAGCGGGGAGAGAAAGGGAATAGAGTAATGGTCCAAATTAGTAGTTGTAATAGTCCTCACCAAGTTATAAAATAGTGTGGTTGTGACGCTCCCAAAAATAGGTCCACACAACCCATTTGAGTCACCAAATACATACTACAATATCCAAATATAAACTTTCATATTTATAACAATTAAACTGTCGTTCAAAATACGACCACACATACTGTGAATATGAATACAAATATTACAACATACATAAAACGATAATATCCAAACTCAAATTAAGTCCTCATTACAGTTATTATCACACTATTTCACAACATAGTGAAGACTTCTAGAGTAACTATCTCGGACCATTACTCCAATCCTCGACTAGTCCCAGCTACACTTTCATTTTCTGAGAAGAACAATGGAACAAAAAGGGTGAGCTCAACTAGCCCAGTAAAAAATATGTTAGTTCCCAAAGGGCACACAATAGATCTAGAAGAGGGGTTGAATAGATCCTTTTCATTTTCAAAAATCCTTTCCACTTTAGTTTACATTGTTGAGTAAATAGCAGATGACAAACTTAAGAATTATTTTAAACACAGCGGAATAAGTTAACGTTCCCCTTCATAGATGTTTTGTTGACCATTTATCTAGAGTTAGTTTAGTTATAATTAGTTATCATGTTAATAGCAGTTATAGCAGTTATAGATTCATAATATAAATGACAGAATGTAAAAGACACAATGGATTTTAAGTGGTTCAAAAACTCAAGCTCCTAATTCGTTCTTCTGCTTCAACAAGTAGGGATTCCACTAAGGAAGTCTTTACATCACCGCATCACTAAGATTTCTTCAAGGCCAGCAGCCTTGGAACTTTAGTTCACTAAGAACTCTTCAAGTCCAGCAGACTTGGAACTTCATTTCACTAAGAACTCTTCAAGGCCAGCAGCCTTGGAACTCAGTTTAGTCCCTTGGACAAGGACCCTTCTGGGCCTAGCTCCTTGTTCGTTGTTGTTGTTGGTGCTGAGCTGCCAAGATTACTTTAAGCTTGTTCATCCTTGATTCTTGGCAGCTTGTTGTGATCCTCTTTGGATTTTACATCGAGACTAGATCACCATTGGACATACTGCTAAGTTGTTCGTGAAGCTTGATCTCTTTGAGTACTTAGCAGTTTGTCACTTCTTCCTTGGTGCAGCTGATCTTGTGGTTGGTCATTTTCTGATCTCAGCTTGCACTTCTTCACCACATGAGGTTTGCTAAGTCTTTGCATCTTTGGTAGGCTTTGTCTGGCACTTAGCATCCTCTGATCCTTGGTTCCCTTATGTACAGATTTGGTTCTGTATTTGTTCTTCTTTAGATCTTAATGGTTCGTGGTGAATCGTAGACTGGCTCTTTGAATCTTCTTTCTAATCTGCCAATCTCTTGAATGCTATTATCTTGGCCTTCTCTGTGAGACACCAGATTTTATGAATAAATATTTAATTTTCTCGAAATAATTTTTTTAATATTATGGTGTGGATTTGATATAATGTTATAGTTGTGGGTAGTATTTATAAATTTTACAAAGTATGCAAGTTGTTATATAATATTCGATTGGTCGGAGAATATTCTTTTTGTCAGGGAATATTTGTACAACGGCACAATCATTGGTGGACCCCGCAACGAAATTATTGTTGGATTGAGAAAACGATAAAAATATTTTTATGAAAATAACGGCGGGAGTTTTACCGTTAATACTGTTGAAACACTCAGTGTTAAAAGTACAGTAATACGCGTGGTTGCATAGTAGCACACGGTATTGATTATTGATGCTTACGTGATAAGTCACTCAGTTTTATTTTATTGATATTATTAATGTAATAAAATAGAAAAACTTTTTATATAAAACAGAATACTTTTATAAAGTTATTCTACAAATAAAATATATTATATTCTATTATGCATAGTATTTTGCATAGTAAAATCTTTTTATATAAAACAGAATACTTTTATAAAGTTATTCTATAAATAGAATATATTTTATTTTATTATGCATAGTGTTGTATAGTGCCTGCATAGTATTTTGCATAGTAAAATCTTTTTATATAAAACAGAATACTTTTATAAAGTTATTCGTTTTATTAGATTATAATTAGAATATATTATATTTTATTTAAAAGATTTTGCTTTAAATATGGACCGTCCGATTAAAAGTAAATCAATCTGGACCGTTCATGAATTAGTTACTATGCAGTCCATTCTTTTATAAATAGAAGCTCATTCCTTCATTATTTCTTACGAATTCACTGAAACTCTAGAGAGAGAAACAATAGAGAGAATTCTTCTTCTATAATCTTGAGCGTATTTCTTTAGAGTTTAAGAAAGCTTTGAGCGTAATGCAAGTTTCTTCGAGTATATCATCGCCCTATCAGTCGGAATACTTTTCTTTCAAAGGTAAGGGATATTATTTGTTGTACCCGTAAGGGGTATTATTTCTTTTGTATTCATGAAGAGAACTTCTATTATTCTATTCTTTATTATTCTGTTGGAATAACCTGTATACGCGGACTACCCTATACTTGGTAAAATTCTTCTGTTATTCCATTCTTTATTATTATGTTGGAATAACCTGTTTATGCGAAGTACCGCATACATGATGAAATTCTTCTATTATTCTGTTCTTTATTATTCTGTCGGAATATCCTATCGGTGCGTATTACGCCTGACCTGGTTCCATTATTTATTATTCTGTTCTATATTATTCTATCAGAATATCTTGTCCGTGCTTTTACGCTGGACCTGGTTCTATTATTTATTATTCTGTCGGAATATCCTGTCTGTGTGTTTACACCGGACCTGGTTCCATTATTTATTATTTTGTTAGGAATAACCTGTCTTTGCAGTTTATCGCACGCATGGTGAATCCTTCTGTTATTCCATTCTTTATTATTCTGTTGGAATAACCTATCTATGTGGATTACCACATGCATGGTGAATGATCCTTTGTATTCATTCCTTATTAAATTGTGAAAATGATCTGTATACGTGGATTACCGCATGGCAGACGAAAATCTATTTGCAGTTTCATATATTCTCTTATACACAGTTGGTTAAAGCTTTGACTTCTATACTCCATGAAATTAGTGGAATATCCTTGATATTTGCGCTTCATCCAGTATCTTTTCCTGGAAATATTCTTCTGAGCATTCTTGAATTTTACTCTACAAAGAAGTATCTTGTTGACAATTTGGACGTTATTGGTTCCTGGATAAATTAATTCTTGAACTTATTTTTATTGAATTATTATGTCATTGTCATCATCCCCGTGTTTATATTATGTTGAAAGTCATCTGTGGCCTGTAGTTGATTGATGGACTTGTTATGATTATGACCAGGGATTATTCGGTATAATCATAACCGTAATGTTACAAATGATATGGAAAAGTCCTCATTGGCCTGTAATGCATTGATGGACAGTTTTTGGTATGATTATGGCTATGGATTCTCTTCGGCCAAGGGTGCAAAGATGAATTATTTTATGGCATGATAAGGACCGTTGATGAAAACACGATTATCTTTGGCCCGTAGTGCATGGATAATTCGTGGTCGTGATACTAAAGAATATCCTTGGCCTGTAGTGCAGGGATGATTTGATGGTGTGGATTATTTATTGAGCTGAGTCTCAGCGATAAAAGTGATGAAAAACCTTTTAAATCATATAAGATAGTAGATTTTATTCTCTACTTGACTCTTCTAATGGATTGTTTGTTCCGCTGCAGTTAAACTTGATGTTTGTTATATTGTATCAGTTTAACACTGTTGAAGGCTAACGATAATTTATTTTGTATTATTTTAGTCATAATATTTCTTACTGGGCTAGTTGAGCTCACCCTTTGTTTCACTGTTCTCTTCAGGAAATGAGAAAATAGCTGGGACGAGTCGGGGAACAAAGTGATGGTCCTAGATGGTGCATTAATAGTCCTCACTATTCTGTGAAATAATATAATAATAAATGTAATAAGGACTCCATTGAGTGTGGATATTGTCTAGATGATAATATTTGTATTAAAACTCACAGCATTTGTTTTGTCGTATTTTACACGACTGTTGTATAATTAGTTTGTATTTGTATTCAGTACCATATATCTGACGACCCAAGATGGGTGATGTATTCCTATTTTGGGGGCTTCACAGTTGGTATCAAAGCTTAGGGATATGATCCCTGGCTGAGATGTGAAACAAGAACTATGATGGGAGAGACGGGGAATTCCTTTGCTAGTATGACCTACCTAAGTTTATTTGGTATTTAATTGGTCGGTCAGAGTATAGGGATAATATGTGATATGTCAATTAACCTTTGTTTTGTGACAGTGTTTGAAAATGGCATCTGAAAATGTTGAGATAAGCAATGGAGCAAAATAATATGACCGTATCGCAGCACGAGACTAAGTTTGCGGAGTTATCCCGGTTTGCATCCCATTTGATCAATAATGAGGAGCGAATGACGCGAATGTTTCTAAGAGGTTTAAAACTCGATATACGTCAATACCTCATTTCTCATAAACTTTGTTTATATTCAGATGTTGTGAATAGGGTTCAGTTATTGGAGCACGATAATGAGTTAGCACAACCAAAAGGTAACGACCAACAACACGATAATAATCTTACCGGTGGCAACGGCCATCGGAACAATGATGACCATCGTGGGGAAAATTATCATGCCAAGAATGGTAACCACTTCAGTGGTAATCATGACCAAGATAATAGAAGTGGAAATTTCAAGAAGAGAAGGTCATTTAGCTCAATTTTGTCGTATAATGAAGTCAAGTCCAGCTGGGATGGTGGCACAAAACGCGGATACGGACAAAACAAAGTCGGTGGTTTTAGGAGGAGCGTTTTTCGTGACTTCTCAAAAAGCGAGTAACCCGAACGAAGTTAGCACGGGTTAGTTAATTATAATTTTTTGAGAAGTCTATACCTTATTAGATACCGATTCTACCCATTCTTTTATCTCTCTTGCTTGCGTTCAACGTTTAAATTTGACACCATAGAAGTTAGACTTTGACTTATCTGTTGAAACTCCATTAGGAGAAACCTTCATTACATGTGCTATCCAAGTCTTGGATGAGAGTCACAGTTTTGAATGATATTTCTACCATTAATAAATTTCCTGGCGTATTCTTGAAGACTTCCTAGCCTACCCCTAGAGCGTGAAATCGAATTTTGTATTTATCCCAGTACAAAACCCATTTCTTAAACCCTCAAATATTTCTTCACCTAAAATGAAAGTATAATTCGCCAAAGACGTTGGCTCGAGCTGTTGAAGATTACGATCGTACCATTCAATATCATCGTGAAAGAGCGAACGTGGTAGCTGACGTGTTGAGTAGAAGATCGTATGCATTTACGAGTGCGATGTTGTTAACACAAAGACTTATTTTGTATAACTTACAAATGATGAAGATAGAGTTAAAGACTCTAGGGATCCATAAGATAGCGAATATATGATTAGAACCGACTTTAGTCGATAATGTTAAAGCTGCTAAAGTTACAAACCCGGAGCTGATGAATATGAAGAAGAAGGTTCAATAGGGCGTTATTTTAAAAGCAAGAGTTGCTGAAGAGAGAAAATCTCAACCCTCGATTTAATTGGCCCATTTGAAATCCTCGATCGAGTAGGAACTGTGGCCTATAAACTCGTTTTACCGCCAAGTATGTTGCGTGTTCATAACATTTTTTTCGTATCGATGTTACGTAAATATGTGGACGACCCGAACCACATTATTGATTTAGAACCGGACGAGATAGCAGAAGATTTAACGTATGAGGAGATACGTGTTAAAATATTTGACAAGAAGGATTATATTCGACACTCAAAGGTTATACCTCAAGAGTTAGAATTTGAAATGAAGTCAATGTACCCTCACCTCTTCGGCATACCAGGTACGTACGTAAATTTTGAGGGTAAAATTCTATAAGGAGGGGAGATTGTGAGATACCAGCTTTTATGAATAAATATTTAATTTTCTCGAAATAATTTTTTTAATATTATGGTGTGGATTTGATAGAATGTTATAGTTATGGGTAGTATTTATAAATTTTGTAAAGTATGCAAGTTGTTATATAATATTCGATTGGTCGGGGAATATTCTTTTTGTCAGGGAATATTCATACAACGGCACAATCATTAGTGGACCCCGCAACAGAATTATTGTCGGATTGAGAAAATGATAAAAATATTTTTATGAAAATAACGGCAGAAGTTTTACCGTTAATACTGTTGAAACACTCGGTGTTAAAAGTACAGTAATACGCGTGGTTGCATAGTAGCACACGGCATTGCTTATTGATGCTTACGTGATAAGTCACTCAGTTTTGTTTTATTGATATTATTAATGTAATAAAACAAAAAAGCTTTTTATATAAAAAAGAATACTTTTATAAAATTATTCTATAAATAGAATATATTATGTTCTATTATGCATAGTATTTTGCTTAGTAAAATCTTTTTATATAAAACAGAATACTTTTATAAAGTTATTCTATAAATAGAATATATTATATTTTATTATGCATAGTGTTGTATAGTGCCTGCATAGTATGTTGCATAGTAAATTTTTTTTATATAAAACAGAATACTTTTATAAAGTTATTCGTTTTATTATATTATAAATAGAATATACTTTATTTTATTTAAAAGATTTTACTTTAAATATGGACCGTCCGATTAAAAGTAAATCAATTTGGACCGTTCATGAATTAGTTACTATGCAGTCCATTCTTCTATAAATAGAAGCTCATTCCTTCATTATTTCTTACAAATTTACTGAAACTCTAGAGAGAGAAACAATAGAGAGAATTCTTCTTCTATAATCTTGAGCATATTTCTTTAGAGTTTAAGAAAGCTTTGAGCGTAATGCAAGTTTTTTCGAGTATATCATCGCCCTACCAGTCGTAATACTTTTTTTTCAAAGGTAAGGGATATTATTTGTTGTACCCGTAAGTGGTATTATTTCTTTTATATTCATGAAGAGAACTTCTGTTATTTCATTCTTTATTATTTTGTTGGAATAACCTGTATACGCGGACTACCCTATACTTGGTAAAATTCTTCTGTTATTCCATTCTTTATTATTATGTTGGAATAACCTGTTTATGCGAAGTACCGCATATATGGTGAAATTCTTCTATTATTCCGTTCTTTATTATTCTGCCGGAATATCCTGTCGGTGCGTATTACGCCTGACCTGGTTCCATTATTTATTATTCTGTTCTATATTATTCTGTCAGAATATCTTGTCCGTGCTTTTACGCTGGACCTGGTTCCATTATTTATTATTCTGTCGGAATATCCTTTCTGTGTGTTTACGCCGGACCTGGTTTCATTATTTATTATTTTGTTGGGAATAACCTGTCTGTGTAGTCTATCACACGCATGGTGAATCTTTCTGTTATTCCATTCTTTATTATTCTGTTGGAATAACCTGTCTATGTGGATTACCACATGCATGGTGAATGATCCTTTGTATTCATTCCTTATTAAATTGTGAAAATGACCTGTATACGTGGATTACCGCATGGCGGACGAAAATTCATTTGCAGTTTCATATATTCTCTTATACACAGTTAGTTAAAGCTTTGACTTCTATACTCCATGAAATTAGTGGAATATCCTTGATATTTGCGCTTCATCCAGTATCTTTTCCTAGAAATATTCTTCTGAGCATTCTTGAATTTCACTCTACAAAGAAGTATCTTGTTGACAATTTGGACGTTATTGGTTCCTGGATAAATTAATTCTTGAACTTATTTTTATTGAATTATTATGTCATTGTCATCATCCCCATGTTTATATTAAGTTGAAAGTCATATGTGGCCTATAGTGCATAGATGGACTTGGTATGATTATGACTAGGGATTATTCGGTATAATCATGACCGTAATGTTACAAATGATGTGGAAAAAGTCCTCATTGGCCTGTAATGCATTGATGGACAGTTTTTGGTATGATTATGGCTATGGATTCTCTTCGGCCAAGGGTGCAAAGATGAATTGTTTTATGGCATGATAAGGATCGTTGATGAAAACACGATTATCTTTGGCCCGTAGTGCATGGATAATTCATGGTCGTGATACTAAAGAATTTCCTTAGCTTGTAGTGCAGGGATGATTTGATGGTGTGGATTATTTATTGAGCTGAGTCTCAGCGATAAAAGTGATGAAAAACCTTTTAAATCATATAAGATAGTAGATTTTATTCTCTACTTGACTCTTCTAATGGATTGTTTGTTCCACTGCAGTTAAACTTGATGTTTGTTATATTGTATCAGTTTAACACTGTTGAAGGCTAATGATAATTTATTTTGCATTATTTTAGTCATAATATTTCTTACTGGGCTAGTTGAGCTCACCCTTTCTTTCACTGTTCTCTTCGGGAAATGAGAATATAGCTGGGACGAGTCGGGGAACAGAGTGATGGTCCTAGATGGTGCATTAGTAGTCCTCACTATTCTGTGAAATAGTATAATAATAAATGTAATGAGGACTCCATTGAGTGTGGATGTTGTCTAGATGATAATATTTGTATTAAAACTCACAGCATTTATTTTGTCGTATTTTACACGACTGTTGTATAATTAGTTTGTATTTGTATTCAGTACCATGTATCTGACGACCCAAGATGGGTGATGTATTCTTATTTTGGGGGCGTCACATTCTTGGCTCTCAACTTGGCTGACATTCTTAATGGCTTTCTTATTGTTGTTGAGTGAAGCATTTTTCTATTAAAGCTCTTCTCTTAACTTGCTTCACTTCTACTTTCGTGGTCTCACTGCCACTGAGACATATTCTATTTTTGCTCTGTAGAACTCGTAGAGTCAACAACCTTTCTTCAATGACCAACTTCTTCTTTTGAGCTTCTGCTGTTAAATATCCTTTCATAAGCTTCCCGTTGGATTATAGCCGTTGGGAGTTATTTGAATTGATTCGCAGATCTCGAGTTATTTGGTGCAGACTACAGATGTGACATGAAAACCTCATTTTCACTTTTCTGACACTGCAGTCTACTATTTCACCTAACCCGTCAGAAATGTCACTTTTAGTGTGTCAGACAGGTAGTCACCTTTATTTCTTCTTTCTGATTCCTCGATCAGAACATCAGGAGTTGTCCTTTTGCATCGATGCTTTTAATACCCAGTGTTTGAATGTCAGTCTTTGTATTGAGACATTTCCAAGGCGTTAATACTCAGATGACTGAATTCTACGATTCTGATGCAGATGACTGAACTCTACGATTAAAAGAATGTTCTTTGAGTTTGCAATTAGAACTTCTCTTCCTTTATTCGTGCAGTGCTTTACCACTTCTGCTTGCCTTGACTTTCATTAGGTACTGACAACTTGTCTGATTACTCTAGCCCTCCTTAACTTCAAGACTTGTTAAATTGGTCATGCTCAACTCTCTTTCTCCTTGTGATCTCCCGTTCACATATCATCAATGGTTTGACCCATATTTAATCTTCTTTGTCTATTCTATATAGGTTGGCCAGTGTCTCTGTTATAGATCCCATTAATTTCTGCTTCTAACCTGGCAAGCACTACGATCATAGTCACACCAAGATTGTCATCTCTTGTGTGACTGCTACTGCATTGCTGACTTCCTAAAGTCTTCTTACTATTGCTTGTGGAAGACTTCCCTTGAATGGCTTCACGTCTCAATCAGGATGCTGATTGAATTGGTACTCTGATCTTCTATTTGCTTATAAGCCATTTGGTGAATGCTTTCTGGTTTCCTTGAGGTAGATTGCATCTTTATAGTTCTGTCCAGAGGCTTCATTCTTTGGATGCTTTGGGAGTGCTCATGTGTTGAGAATCGTGTTAACACTACGATTCTTCCTTGGTGTTGTGAGCACTGATAGGCTTTGTCAAAGACTTTGTTCTGCAAACTACGATCTAGCTTTGGTTCTGCAGACACTACGACTCCGAGTGTATATTATACATCAGACTACGATTGTGACACCCCCAAATCCCGGTACTTCATTACCTCAAGATTTGGTGTTCACGTAATCAAAACATTCATATCTAACTACCCAATCATAGTAAATTGAATAATAAAACCTGCCCATACGGGATTACATTAATAAAACATTATCTCTCAGGTTCTCTAACCTTTAATACAATCATTCAAGTGCGGAAATTAAATTATTACGTCACGTCATTATTAAAAGTCTATCATTATAACGATAAAGCAAAATTACAAGTCTTCATCACTTGTACATTTTTCCCTTTCCTTTACTAGTTGTAGGTTTATCTACCTTCTCAACCATAGCTGCAATAAGTGTATAAATATGCAAGAGTGAGCAAACAAAGCTCACTTGAATAAGAATAAATATCTTTACAACATTTGCCAAATAATAGGCTCAATAGAACTGAATGATATGTTCTATTAACATTACAACATTTGCCAATTCATAGGCTCAATAGAATTGAATGATATGTTCTATTAACATTACAACATTTGCCAATTCATAGGCTCAATAGAACTGAATGATATGTTCTATTAACATTCTTAAATATACTACTGAGGGTCAAATGACCATGAACCATGTCCACAGTTATAAGTAATCTTTCAACTTTAACTTTAACAGTCATATAACTATAAGGACTCCACGTACTTAGGGGGATCAATCCTTCGTACAATGTATTGTGCACAACCATTTCAACGCTAAGCGTAAACCCCTAAACATAGGGTTGTTCATCTCAGTATTTAGAGTACAAGTCCGCACCAAAGAAAGTTTGGTTTGGTCATCTAATTACGCGCCAGTAAGGAGAAATCCTTATTGGAAAGCCCCCTCTTTCCTGGGAACGGCCTGGTTGTCATAAATGTGATTCTGTAATATTATTTGTGAATAATTAATTATTGATTCATATGATAAGGAAATATTTATTTTTGTGGATATAAATGAGGGATATATTTTTGTGGTTAAAAATGAAGAAGTTAATGTTGAGATTTTTATCAGTATTTTTGTCGGAATGGAGGTATTAAAAATCAGGGTTTTTGAGATATTTTGCGGGGGTTATAATTTTTAATCCGACCGTTGGATCGTGGTAATTTTTGGATATGTTATACATATATAAGTTGAGTATATGTCCTCAAATTTTGAACCGTTAAAAATGAACGTATGATTTATTATGAATTTTACGAGATGACTGGTTCAGAAATTGTTGAATTTTTGGAGTTTATCATTTTGATGGAAAATTCTAGAATTGGTGGGCCCCACTTGTGGTTGGTGAAGAAATGTGCTGAATTATATTTCAAATGTGGTGGGTGGGAATAGTAGCAGGTAAAGCCATCAGGTTGCAGGTCAAACCTACTAAAATTTTCCTATAAATAGAGGGCTAAGTTAGAATTGAAAATCACACCAGAAACAAGTTTTCTCTCTTTCTCTCTCTAGATTATTGAGTGTATTTTGTGAGTATTTAGATACTTTGAGAGTTTCTATTCATCAGAGCAAGTTTCTTTCAGCCTTATACTGGTATTCCGACCAGAAGTACTGATATCTTGAGGTAAGGGGTATTATTTATTTCACATTCTGAAGAGATATTATTTTTCGTATTCGTGTGAATATTATTTCTGTTCAATATTCATAAGAAATGTTATTTCGTTCAATATTCGCGAGAAATATTATATTCGTTTAATATTCGTAATGAATATTATTTTCGTTTAATATTCGTAAGGGATATTATTTTCTTCTTAAATGATATTATTTTCTTCAATATCATTATACTGAAATATTGATATGAGTTTTTATCAAATTTGGAACTTTTTGTGTCGGGGTTACTATTCACGTATACGGTACTATTCACGTATACGGCACTATTCACGAATACGGCACTATTCACCGAAAAATAAAATTTTTCCTTTTTGTCCAAGATGTCTATTATGGTTACTATCTTTGATTGTATCCATGTTTTGATCTTTATTTTTGAATTCTGCTTCACAATTGATTATTATGAAGTATTATTGATCTTGGATAAACTGTTATACGAATCCTTACTATTTGTCCTTCTGTCTCATTGGATTCGTTCTCTTTAAGATATTTTTCATCAACCTCAGTCCTAAATGATGATATTAATGAATATCTTTGGCCTGTAGTGCAAAGATGTATGATTACTTGATGAATATCTTTGGCCTGTAGTGCAAAGATGAACAGGTGTTGAGATGAACATGACTGACAGGTGATACAAATGAATATCTTTGGTCTGTAGTGCAAAGATGAATATTTGGATAAAGATGATTATTAATTGATGTTACAGGGATAAAATATTGATGATGGACTTTTAAATCTTAGAAGATAGTAGAATTCTTTCTCTACTTGACTCTTCTAATGGTTTACTGTTTCCGCTGCAGTTGTTGATCTAAAACTTGTTGTCGATTATATTCTATCAGATTTTTCCCTGTTGAAGACTAACGATAATTTGTTTGTATATTATCTTAGTCATAATATTCTTTACTGGGCTAGTTGAGCTCACCCTTTTCCTTTTTGTTCCATTTTTCTTCTCAGGAGGTGAGAACATAGCAGGATCTAGTCGGGGTATGGAGTGATGGTTCTAGAAAGATGTTTTAGCAGTCCTCACTATTTTTGTAAAATAGTGTTTGAATAATTGTAATGAGGATTTATTTGAGTGTGGATATTGTCTAGAAGACAATATTTGTATTTAAACTCACAGTATGTGTTGTCGTATTTTGTACGACAATTGTATTATTGAAGTTGTAGTTTGCTTTCTGTACCATGTATTTGGCGACTCAGAATGGGTGTTGTATACCTATTTTGGGGGCGTCACAGTTGGTATCAGAGCTTAGGGATATGATCCCTGGCTGAGATGTGAGACAAGAACTAGGAGGGGAGAGACGGGGAATTCCTTCACTAGTATGACTTGACTAAGTTTATTTGGTGTTTATTTGGTCGGTCAGAGTATAGGGATAATATATGACATGACTATTAACCCTTGTTTTATGGCAGTATTTAAGAATGGCAGCTGAGAACGTTAATAATGGAGTAAATCAGACCGTGGAGACACCTTTGATCACCACCCAGGGGAACGTGCAACAGAAAGGCAATATTCCTCCTGTAAACAACGTTACCGAGCAAACGATGAATGATGGAATGTTTAGGAGCTTTTTGCAGTTCATGCAAAATCAGACGAGGGAGACTCGTGTGTAGAATACGGGTGGAAATGATAACGCGCGGTTTGTCACAGCTAAGCAGTTCAAAGAATTGGGACCACCAGAATTTAAGGGAAAGCCGGATCCGATCATGGCGGAAACGTGGGTCAAGCAAATTACCAAGATATTCGATGTCTTGGGATGCACGGAGGAACAAAAGGTTCCATTCGCCACCTTTATGTTCCGCGGTGAGGCAGACTACTGGTGGGAGTCTGTGAAGCGTACCCAGCCTGACGCACTCAACATGTCCTGGGAAACATTTCAAAAACTGTTCAATGACAAGTACTTTCCTGAAAGTATTCGTCATATGAAGGAGGTAGAGTTTATCAGACTGGAACAAAACAACATGACGGTGTCCCAGTACGAGGCGAAGTTTGCAGAGTTATCCAGGTTTGCACCTCATTTGGTCGAAAATGAGGAACGAATGACAAGGATGTTTCTGAGAGGTCTAAAACCCGAGATTCGACAATATCTTATCTCTCATAAATTTTCTTTATATTCAGATGTTGTAAATAGGGCTCAATTATTAGAGCGAGATAATGAGTATGTGCAACCGAGGGACCACAACCAGGGTCATACCGGTGGCGACAGTCATCGAAGCAATGAAAACCAGCAGGGAGGAAAATATTCGGACAAAAGCGGTAACCACTCTAGTGGTAATCGTGGTCGTGATAATAGAAGGAGCGAGTCGGGAGGAGATTTCAAGAAGAGAAGGTACAACAATGATAACGTGAAGACGTCAGCACAAACATCAACTGTTTCTAGGGGAGGAGAACGACCACCGGTCGTATGTTACAAATGTGGGAAAGAGGGACATATCAGCCCAAACTGCCCACAACAATCCAAGGTATGTTATAACTGTGGAAAGGAGGGTCATATAGCTCGAGAGTGTTCTGTAGCAAAACCAAGTTCAGCGGGGATGGTGACTCCAAAAGCTGTCCCGGATAAGTCGAAATCAGCGGTTCCTGGAAGGGCGTTTGTCGTTACTGGCCAAAACGCGAGAAACCCGAACGAGGTGATCACGGGTAAGCTAATCTTGAATTCTTGCGAAGTTTATACTTTACTAGATACCGGTTCTACCCATTCTTTTATCTCTCCTGCTTGTGCTCAACGTTTAAACTTGACTCCGGAGAAATTGGACTTTAACTTATCTGTTGAAACTCCGTTGGGTGAAACCTTCGTTACATCTACAGTTTATAAATCTTGCATGATCCAAGTTGGCACTATCACATTACCTGTTGATCTTATCTCTTTAAAGATACTTGCTTTTGATGTGATTTTAGGAATTGATTGGTTAACCACTCATCATGCTAAAATTGATTGTTTTCGTAAGGTTGTTAGTTTTCATATTCCTAACCAACCTGTCATACGAATTCAAACTACTAAACCACTAAAATCAGTCACTGTCATATCAAGCCACAAAGCTATTCGTTTATTGAAAAACGGATGTCAAGCTTTCTTAGCCCATGTAATGGATTTGAACAAAGACAAGTCAGATTTGAATAATATTTCTATTGTTAGAGAATTTCCCGATGTATTTCCTGAAGAACTTCCTGGTCTACCCCCAGAACGTGAAGTTGAATTCTTTATTGACCTTGAACCCGGTACAAAGCCCATTTCTAAAACTCCATATCGAATGGCTCCTATTGAACTTCAGGAGTTAAAAGTCCAACTACAGGAGTTGTTGGACATCGGTTTTATTCGTCCTAGTACGTCTCCTTGGGGTGCTCCTGTTTTATTCGTAAAGAAGAAAGACGGGAGTATGCGACTTTGTATCGACTATCGAGAATTGAATCATGTCACTATCAAGAATAGGTATCCGCTACCTCGCATTGATGACCTGTTCGACCAGTTACAAGGAACACAATTCTTTTCAAAGATCGACCTTCGTTCTAGATATCATCAACTAAAGATTAAAACTGAGGATATTCCAAAGACTGCCTTCAGAACTCGGTACGGGCATTATGAATTCTTAGTAATGTCTTTTGGATTGACTAATGCTCCTGCTGCCTTCATGGATATGATGAACCGTGTATTCAAAGAATATTTGGATCAGTTCGTTGTTGTCTTTATTGATGACATCCTCATCTATTCCAAAAGCCGTGAAGATCATGAGCGCCATTTGAAGCTGGTACTGCAAAGGCTTCGTGAAAATAAGCTATATGCCAAATTGAAGAAATGCGAGTTCTGGCTTGAGGAAGTAGCATTCCTTGGGCACGTGGTGTCAAAACATGGAGTATCTGTCGACCCGGCGAAGATTGAAGCCATACAAAGTTAGGAGCAACCGAAGTACGTAGCTTTCTAGGCTTAGCTGGTTATTATCGGAGATTTGTGGAAGGATTTTCTCGAATCGCTACTCCGTTAACTCAGCTGACTCGGAAAGATACAAAATTTGTATGGAGTGAGAAATGCGAGAAGAGTTTCCAAGAACTCAAGAGGAGACTCATTTCGGCACCTGTTCTGACAATACCATCTGGTTCGGATGGATTTGTTATCTACAGCGATGCTTCAGGCAAAGGGTTAGGATGTGTTCTCATGCAACATGGGAAAGTCATAGCCTATGCCTCACGACAACTCAAAGAATATGAGAGGAATTATCCTACTCATGATTTGGAGTTGGCAGCAGTCGTTTTTGCGTTGAAGATCTGGAGACACTACCTGTATGGGGAGAAAGTGGAGATCTATACAGATCATAAAAGCCTCAAATATTTCTTCACCCAAAAGGAACTCAACATGCGGCAGCGACGTTGGCTCGAGCTGTTGAAAGATTACGATCATACCATCCAATATCATCCTGGAAAAGCAAACGTAGTAGCTGACGCATTGAGTAGAAGATCATATGCGGGTACGAGTGCAATATTGTTAACACAAAGGCCCATTTTATATGACTTACAAAGGATGGAGATAGAGATGAAGGCTCCAAGTACCCACATGATGATATCAAATATACGAGTAGAACCGACTTTAATCGATAAAGTTAAAGCTGCTCAAGCTACGGATATAGAGCTGATGCGTATGAAGAAGAAAGTGCAAGAAGGTGCTATTCCAGAAGCAAGAATCGATGAAGAAGGAATACTTCGAGTCAACTCCAGACTTTGTGTTCCTAACGATTTTGACTTGAAGCATAGAATAATGATGGAGGCACACAACACACCGTTTGCAATCCATCCTGGGAGTACCAAAATGTATCACGATCTTTGACATACATTTTGGTGGAGCAATATGAAAAGAGAGATCGCGGAGTTTATCTCGAGATGTTTAACTTGTCAACGTGTAAAAGCGGAGCATCAAGTACCAAAGGGTCCATTGCAACCACTTGAGATTCCGAAATGGAAGTGGGAACACATTACTATGGATTTTGTTACAGGTCTTCCCAAGGTTTCTCAAGGCATAGATGCGATTTGGGTTATTGTTGATAGATTAACCAAGTCCGCTCATTTCTTGCCGATACGTGAGACTTATTCCCTTGAACGTCTTGCTAGTATGTACGTGAACGAGATTGTGAGATTGCATGGCATGCCAGTATCCATAGTTTCGGATCGTGACCCAAGATTCACTTCACGATTTTGGGTTAGCTTGCAGAAAGCTATGGGCACGGATTTACGATTCAGTTCAGCATACCATCCTCAAACGGACGGACAATCAGAGAGGACTATTCAAACTCTTGAAGATCTATTAAGACTTTGTGTCCTAGATCTCAAAGGGAGTTGGGATAAGTACCTACCATTGGTAGAATTCTCCTACAACAACAGTTATCAGGCGAGCATAGGTGTGGCTCCATTTGAGGCGTTGTATGGAAGAAAATATCGTTCTCCAGTATGCTGGGACGAGGTGGGTGAAGCAACATTATTGGGACCAGAATTGGTACGCATTACTACTGAGAAGATCCAAACGATTCGACAACGTATACAAACGGCACAGGATCGACAAAAGAGTTATGCGGATCTTCATCGGAAGGACGTGGAATTTAATATTGGGGATCATGTATTGTTACGTGTTGCACCATGGAAGGGAGTTACAAGATTTGGGAAGAGAGGAAAGCTCAATCCAAGATTTGTTGGTCCATTTGAGATTCTTGAGCGAATAGGAAATGTGGCATATAGACTCGCATTACCTCCAAGCATGTCTCGTGTTCATAATATTTTTCACATATCTATGCTTCGTAAATATGTTAAAGACCCGAACCACATTATTGAGTTAGAACCAGACGAGATAGCTGAAGATTTAACGTACGAGGAGGTACCTGTTAAGATCTTGGATAGGAAAGAGCATGTCCTACGCACGAAGGTTATACCACAAGTTAAAGTTTTGTGGAGAAACCATGCTATTGAGGAAATGACCTGGGAGTTGGAAACGGAAATGAAAGCAAGGTATCCTCATCTTTTCGAAACACCAGGTACGTACGTCAATTTCGAGGACGAAATTTCATAAGGAGGGGAGGTTGTAAGACTCCAAATTATTAATAAATAAATTTAAATTCCCTCTATTTATTATTTTGAAATAGTAAGTGTTAAATTGATTAATGAGGTTAGTTATGGGTAAAATGCGCAAATATTTCAAATAAGCAGGTGTTTATAAAATATTCATTTTTGTCGGAAAATATTCGTTTGGTCGTGGAATATTCTTCCTGTCGGGGAATATTCATACGACGGCGCAGTCTTTTGTGGGCCCCATAACGGAAAGCGATTGGATGAAGAAAACGACAAGTATATGTTATTTATTAATAACGGCGTAGTTGTTACCGTTAATACTGTTGGAATACCCGGTGGTTAAAACACAGTAATACGCGTTGTTACACAGTAGCACACTGTATTGCATCAATTATTGATTCTTACGTAAGAAGGCACTACTCAATAATGGTTACAGTAATTACTGTTCAGTATTTTATTTTATTGATTCAATAATTGCTGCGTTGATATTTTATATTACTGTTGTTTCAATAATTGTCACTACACAGTATTTCCCATTATCAGATCAATAATTCATATTATTTGAATAATATTATTAGATAACATTATTGGCAATGTCTAGAAAGTTCTGTCTAAGGAGAGGTTTGGTCATCTAATTGCGCGTCAGTAAGGAGAAATCCTTATTGGAAAGCCCCCTCTTTCCTGGGAACGGCCTGGTTGTCATAAATGTGATTCTGTAATATTATTTGTAAATAATTAATTATTGATTCATATGATAAGAAAATATTTATTTTTGTGGATATAAATGAGGGATATATTTTTGTGGTTAAAAATGAAGAAGTTAATGTTGAGATTTTTATCAGTATTTTTGTCGGAATGGAGGTATTAAAAATCAGGGTTTTTGAGATATTTTGCGGGGGTTATAATTTTTAATCCGATCGTTGGATCGTGGTAATTTTTGGATATGTTATACATATATAAGTTGAGTATATGTCCTCAAATTTTGAACCGTTAAAAATGAACGTATGATTTATTATGAATTTTACGAGATGACTGGTTCAGAAATTGTTGAATTTTTGGAGTTTATCATTTTGATGGAAAATTCTAGAATTGGTGGGCCCCACTTGTGGTTGGTGAAGAAATGTGCTGAATTATATTTCAAATGTGGTGGGTGGGAATAGTAGCAGGTAAAGCCATCAGGTTGCAGGTCAAACCTACTAAAATTTTTCTATAAATAGAGGGCTAAGTTAGAATTAAAAATCACACCAGAAACAAGTTTTCTCTCTTTCTCTCTCTAGATTATTGAGTGTATTTTGTGAGTATTTAGATACTTTGAGAGTTTCTATTCATCAGAGCAAGTTTCTTTCAGCCTTATACCGGTATTCCGACCAGAAGTACTGATATCTTGAGGTAAGGGGTATTATTTATTTCACATTCTAAAGAGATATTATTTTTCGTATTCGTGTGAATTTTATTTCTGTTCAATATTCATAAGAAATGTTATTTCGTTCAATATTCGCGAGAAATATTATATTCGTTTAATATTCGTAATGAATATTATTTTCGTTTAATATTCGTAAGGGATATTATTTTCTTCTTAAATGATATTATTTTCTTCAATATCATTATGCTGAAATATTGATATGAGTTTTTAATAAATTTGGAACTTTTTGTGTCGGGGTTACTATTCACGTATACGGTACTATTCACGTATACGGCACTATTCACGAATACGGCACTATTCACCGAAAAATAAAATTTTTCCTTTTTGTCCAAGATGTCTATTATGGTTACTATCTTTGATTGTATCCATGTTTTGATCTTTATTTTTGAATTCTGCTTCACAATTGATTATTATGAAGTATTATTGATCTTGGATAAACTGTTATACGAATCCTTACTATTTGTCCTTCTGTCTCATTGGATTCGTTCTCTTTAAGATATTTTTCATCAACCTCAGTCCTAAATGATGATATTAATGAATATCTTTGGCCTGTAGTGCAAAGATGTATGATTACTTGATGAATATCTTTGGCCTGTAGTGCAAAGATGAACAGGTGTTGAGATGAACATGACTGACAGGTGATACAAATGAATATCTTTGGTCTGTAGTGCAAAGATGAATATTTGGATAAAGATGATTATTAATTGATGTTACAGGGATAAAATATTGATGATGGACTTTTAAATCTTAGAAGATAGTAGAATTCTTTCTCTACTTGACTCTTCTAATGGTTTGCTGTTTCCGCTGCAGTTGTTGATCTAAAACTTGTTGTCGATTATATTCTATCAGATTTTTCCCTGTTGAAGACTAACGATAATTTGTTTGTATATTATCTTAGTCATAATATTCTTTACTGGGCTAGTTGAGCTCACCCTTTTCCTTTTTGTTCCATTTTTCTTCTCAGGAGGTGAGAACATAGCAGGATCTAGTCGGGGTATGGAGTGATGGTTCTAGAAAGATGTTTTAGCAGTCCTCACTATTTTTGTAAAATAGTGTTTGAATAATTGTAATGAGGATTTATTTGAGTGTGGATATTGTCTAGAAGACAATATTTGTATTTAAACTCACAGTATGTGTTGTCGTATTTTGTACGACAATTGTATTATTGAAGTTGTAGTTTACTTTCTGTACCATGTATTTGGCGACTCAGAATGGGTGTTGTATACCTATTTTGGGGGCGTCACACAAGAGTTCAAAATTACGTTCATTATTCAATAATAGAACTTAAGAAACTTGCTTAACTGTAAACAAGTTAGAATGAATCAATCAATAAAATTGATTTATTCAATAACAGTTAAGATAAGAAGCTTGCTCAATCAAAAGCATGAAGTTATACAATATAATAATAGAACTAACTCAACGAAAGTGTAGAGTTAGAAAACTTGCCTCCAGCATAAGCTAAAATATTAAAACTCACGTTCACCTATACACAGTATTAAAACCACAACATCTATTAGACATACTAATATTCACTTTTCAATATAAAACGCATTATTAGCTAAACTTGTTATTTTAGCACAAGTCTTAAGCTACCATTTACATTTCAGAATTCCCAAGTGCTAATCATCACAACACATAACTAACGTTCATTGTATAAACTAGGTTATCACATAACGTATTTTTGATTTACTAATCATTTTTGCAACTTTGAATTCATAATATATGACACAACTCTGTATTAGCTTTGTTGTTACATGTTGGACACATTACCATAACCTTTAGCTAAGCCACAAAGAACGGCCAAAGTCTGCAGAATTAGCAGACTTTAGTGTCTGGAAATGGGCACTCGCGCGGCCGCGCGAGTTTTGTACTAGGAGGCCGCGCGGCAGCTGCGCGCCCGCGCCTAAGGGCTGCACGCCCGCGTGACGCACAGAACTCAGTTTTACAGAACAGAGCTTTGGCACTTTTCTTAAGCCAACTAACACGAATTTCACCCACCAAACAGTGATAATAACACATAAAATAAATATACAACTATCATAGACATGATTGCTAACATATTCAACCACTTAGCACAATTTAACAATCACTAAAATTATTTTAATTCCTCAATTTTCATGTTTTCATACAAAAACTCAATTTTTGATATTCATTCTAAAAATCATCACTGTGAATTCATTACATGACCAAATCATCTCATTCAGATTACGTTATGTTCGTATCTCAACAAACTAGCATAAACAAAACTCAATTAACATCTTAGCATGCAATTTGACCATCAAAATTGGTACTTACATAGCTACTTATGAAAACATATATATACTGACAAAATTTCTACTGATATCCGAAATTAGCATGCGATTATTGTTTAAACATAATATCTAATCATCATAGACACATGCAATAATCATAACTAATTCAAGCACATCAATTCTAAACACATAAAATTCACAGAGTATGAAAATTATTGTTGTAATATTCATATATATGCTTATAATATCAAAGTTGTAAGACATACCTTCAATTACAAATACAATCGCTGTTAATCACTTGAATTTGCTGTGAAAGTTCGTAACTCTCTCTCAATTTTCTCTGCTAACCTCTAACAAGTTTTCTAAACTCTCTCAAAACCCAGCAACTAGTATGCGTACAACTAAAATAAACTAATAGCCAATATGCGTAATATCAAAACACAAAACTGATATGGCATTAATAGTCATCATCAGTTATCAAAATAAAGTATACATTATAAATATATTATATATATTATTTTATTTATTTTATTTAATTTAAAAATCTAGAAATCCCAAAAGCCATAAGGCTTGTTTGGCAAAAACCCTTTAAATTTTAAAGAATTAATATATTAAGCCTTGTTTGGCAAAAAACTAAATTAAACTACTTTAATTTATTTTAATAACTCCTTATAATATAGTTATTTGTCACACTATATTTAATCAAGCTTTTATATTTATTTTAATTAATTCAAATCACAATTAATTAAATAAATCATTTAATCATATAACTCAATACAAATAATTAACCATTAAATTGAAATATCAATATAATAATCATTTCCTTAATTCATCAATTATTTATTTAATAAATAATTAACTAAACAAAATTAAATCAATTGAACAAATATTTATTCAACGATAATCACATCCATTAAATATTTATATAAATCAATAAATATTTAATATTACATTTAAAATTCTAGAATGTTACAACGATTTCTGCCTTAACACTTTTTGTTCTTGTCTGATCTAGCTCGACTATGATTTCTGCCTCTGGTATGATCAGTAGGCTCTACGACTTCAAGTGTGGTATACGATTCTTGACTTGGCTTGGTAGGTGCTTGAATTAACTCTACGATTCTGAGTGAGGCCCTCCAAGGTAGACTACGATCTATAGCCACTTTCTCGATACTCTACGATTATGCCTTGGCTTCTGCAATCCCTCGGCTGGCTCGACGGACTACAATTCTACCTTAATAGTCTCTGAATACTTTGTTTCTCCTGGCAGACTTCTAAGGTTTGTGCAGTACTCGACGATCAAGCAGGCTTATCTATTACATCATATAAGATCAACCTAACAAGCTTGATCTTTCTATCTTTAGTCCTTGCACACCATATTCTTTTTAAGAACTTTACACAAGCTGCTTTGTTCATGTAGAATCAACCTAACATTTTTGATCATTTTAGTCTAAGTCCTTGTACATATATTCATGTTGTCTATTCAAGGACTTTACGACTTATTTTAATGCAGACATATTTGCATATTCATTCATTAAGATCATAATCAAATCTTATATAAATAGGAATATCATTCATATGTGTATTCCCAATAATCTCCCCCTATTTGATTATGGCAAAAATAATAAGTGCATATGTATGAGATGAATGAATCTTAAGATACAGTGAGCTACTGTATTGCTAGAGCAGGTAATATAAATGATATATTAAAAAGCATTTGATTACAGCTGAATAGTAAACCTAAATTCTGGATCCAGAGTTAACTATTACATATAGAGATGTACTTTCTTCTTCATGTGTGTCTCCTGGATCCCCTCTGTTGTTGCTACTCATCTGCTTGATCTTCTTGCCCCTGCTCCCCCTGGGATGGTGACTTCATTTCTTCTTGATCTCCTGGTTCCTGCTCCCCTTGAGATGCATACTCCATTTCTTCATCTTTATGATGCTCTAACTCAGATGCATGCTCTTCTTCTTTGTCTTTTGCTTTGCTCTTCAAATATTATTTTGGCTTCCCCTCAGATGATGATACACTTGCTACTATTTTGACCTGCTTCTTCTTCTTCTCCTCCTCCTTCTTTGCTTTCCTGCTCCCCTTCTTTTCTTCAGCCTTCATTCTTCTCTCCTTGCTCTTTCTTGAATACCTCTTTTTTCCCCTTTTTGTCATGAATCATTTGGGAAAGTTGTTGGACATTTATCATAAACTGCTCTATCAGATAAGATGAGTTGCTAACTTTAACCTTGAGTTCTTGTTGACTTAGCTCCGACTGTAGAGAGAGAGATTGCTTTAGAAAGTCAATCTTGTTAGAGAGGGACAGGATTTGATCTGTATTGTCCTTCTAAACTTGCAGAGCTTCTTCCTTCTGATCATTGATGAACTTCAAATAGATTTGATCTCTCTCTTTGATTTTGAGAGATATATATGATATTGTGGCTTGGAGTCTGTTTTGAAGCACAATATCTCCTTCTTCTGACATATTTGCTTCTGTAGCAATGAGAGATATCTTCTCAACCAGTTCGTCAGAATTTTTTAGTAACTCTTGCTCCTGATGAGCTTGGTCATTTGGTTGAGCATGTCTCTGCTGAACACCAGATTGGACTTCACGATTCTCATTTTTGGACAGTTTTTCAAATGTAGTGAGAATCTGATATATCGTTGAGTGCCAATCACTGTTGGAAGACGAAGGAATATCAGACACTTATGCTTGGACAGAGTAGAGCTTCTCAAACTGAGCTTAATCATCTTCAATGGTAGAGTGAAGGGACTCTACGATCATAAACTTGGGTATAATCCTTCTGCCATTTGAACCTACTCTACAATCGTAGGGAATATAGTGGTTACCAGTATGTCGATAGACCTTGAAGTGAGACTGGTCTTTGATCAGCTTTGTTGCAAATTTCTTTACTCTTGGAAAGTTTTGAGACACCAGCTCCAAGATCGGAAAATATGAGTAACACCAGCTGAAGTAACTTTCATCTTTACCAGTATATGCCTTTAGCCAGGGCATCCATTGGTAGAACCATTTCATCAGAAGATCGTCAGGATTGTATAGTATTGTAGTGCAATCTAAATCGATGTCTTTCCAGTTGTTAAACAAATCTTCTGTAGACATCGTTACTACTTTGAGTTGTTCGTTTTCATGGTTTATCCATCTTTCTAGTGGTACATTTGGTGGTTCATCAATGACTTCCACCACTAATCTTTGACAAACTCTTGCTGAAGAGGGAACAGGATAGTCTGTTGATTCCTGATCTGCAGAACTAGAATCTGTCTCCATCTCTTCACTTTCTGACTTTGAGCTTGAATCATGCTAGATCATTTCATCTAATTCATTAGTGAATCCTTCTTACTGATTTTCATCACTTGTTTCTTCTTCAGTACCCTTAGCATTTTCTTCCTTGGATTCAAACTTATCATCACTTAATTCAATGATTGCAGTAAAAGATTCTCCTTTCTTCTTTAAGACAGATCTAACAAGCAATCTGTTGCTCTTTCTTCTTCTTAGAGATTCAGCCATAGAAGTTTCAGTCATTTCTTCATCTTCAGTTATTGAAGCCCTTGAATCATCAGATGAGCTTCTTTAAGATTCAGCCACAGGGGCAGATGATTCCTCTTCAGGCCCTGAGTCCTCTGAAGCAGCAAAAGAATTCCTTGAGACTTCAGCAATGGGAGATCTAATTTCTTCATATTTAGACCCTTCCTTATCAGTAGAATGGCTACTTGAGAACTCATTCATAGGGTCTTCAGTTTTCTTTTCTTCTCCTGAGTCTACTCTCTTTTCTTCAATAGATTGACTTCTTTAGTGAACTGATATTGACTTCTTCATCACATTTACTTTCTTCTTGGATGGCCTTTCAGACTTAGATTCTGGAATGATTGAATCCTCATTGTGTGATAACTTCTCCTCCATATCATTTGCCTTCCTCTTCTTAGAAGTGCTCTTGCTGCAACTGCCATATGTCACTAGCCTCTTATTTTCCATTGGATTCTTCTTCCAGTTATCAAACAATTTTAGGGAAAGCACCTTCTGACTATTCAGAACTTCACCCTCATCATCCTTAATTTTATTTTTAAGCTTATTCTTCAGAATGATACTTAGAAATCTCCCATGAAAAACCGTTGTGAGGGGTTTGTCTGTTGACTTCTTCTTTTTCGCCTTGTCTAGCCACTCAGACATTAAGTCTAACAGTATGGCACCAAAATTGATTTGCTTTTTGAGAACAATGGATGTCATGATTCTCAGTTGATGATCACTTACTGTATCATGAGCAGTATCTTTGCTTAGTATGCACTTTCCTACTATCTCAGCAAGGAACTCGTATTCTTCAGGAAACTCCTTCTTCTTCATATTCTTCAAAATAGGGTTTCTTTTGTAAAGCATTGCTTTCTTCCCTTCTTCAATGTTGACATCTTCAAGGTTCTTCAGACCTGAGTCTGGAAGACCTAAGCATTGATTAATGTCTATGGGCTTTAACTTCAGGATCTGACCTCTGACCTTAATCGATAGAATTCTAGAACTCATAGTTGTATTTGAGTAGAACTCTCTCACCAAGTTTGAGTAGATTCGGGTGCTTGATTCCAGGCATTCAGAGAATACGGCCTTCTTTATCAACTGAAGAATATCTCTGAACTTCTTCTCAGATTTCTCGAACTTCTTAGTTCCGAGTTGAATACCAGTGATTACATGCACATCTTCCATTTAAAGAGTTAGGGACTCCTAGGTTTATATCTTTTGTGATAGTATTGTGAGATATCAGGAAGTGAACTGAGGATAGATGGTTATTTGAGAGAATTTGGCAATTTAGAGGTGTTTAGGTTTTGGCTTAGAAAGGAGTGTATGGATTAGACATGCTTGCAACTATTGATGAACTCTTGAAAGTATAAATGCCATTGATTTGAATTTTCCCTCATGTAACTGTTCCCTCCACGTTTCTTAGTGGGATAAATGTAAGACTCTGATAGGTCACAGTTTGTAACTTCTTCTAACAAGTCAGTTTATCAGATTTGAATTATCTTCAGTTGACTATTGACTTATTCAGTTCATGGAGTGGCCTTATGACTTAGCTTAGTACTCCATGACTTCTTAGACTGATCTACAGCCTTTGTGCCTTCTTCGATGATCGTAGTCTGTGGGTTTGTTTCAATAGACAACTTCTTCATTAGACTTTATGAGAGTGGCAAAACTCATTTTTAGTTTATATTCTTCTAAGGAGTTACTGCTTGCTTCAGCAGAGATTCTTGTGATGCCAGTTAATTTCTGCATTTCTTCAGGATTAAGGTTACTCAGGGAGGGCCAACCTCTTAATTCAATACTAAGGATCAGGTTTGTCCTTGAGGCGCTTATCTGATGAAGAGCTTTATAAAATGGTGGCTACAATGACATCACATTGGTCTTTTCTGCTTGAGAGTTTGCTTACCAACTCTGGATATTCTTTGGTGTTGGTATTTGTTTAGGCTGCAATCGTGGTGTCATCATGCTCTTACACTACGATCACTGAGACTGATCGAAAGTACTCCACGATTTGAGTGGTTGGTTGATATGGTTATCAGTAGCACATTTTGGTTCGTTACTAATGACTATAAGTCTTTATTTGGTTCATCAATCACAAAGTTTTAGGACTCTTTAACTGGAACATTTCTATTTTGGGTTAGCTCTTGTCTCTATAATCTTGACAAGAGTAGTCTTGATATTTGTGGAGTGGTTAATAGACATATACCCTGGTTAACCTATCTTTCAAGCTTATCTCAGATCTTCTTGCAAGTATCCACTTCTTCATTATGCTCCCTAAGCTGTATCATCTTCATCATTTGTATCTAGAACTTCCTCAGACTGATCAACAACTTCAGGCTGAAATCATCATGAATGAACAGACCAAAATGAGTAATAGGAAGGTATCATCAGAACTGATTACTCCATGATTGTTGATAAGACTACGAACATAGTCTTTCTCATTCAGGCTTCAGTATATTTTGCACTCGTGAAAGTATTCTTCAGTGGTGTATTTTTCATCATTAGTTTGATGATCCTTTGATATGAACTTCCTGGATGTTCCCTTTGGAATAAAATGCTTTGCATGGATAAAACCAGTAGATCTCTTTTGTCTTGATATGAATAGCCCGCTTCCATATGAAGATCATCAATTATGTGACTCTTCAGTGATGGGGACTCAACAAGTCTTCAAGAACAGTTTTTGACTTTTTGTTTAGGCTGAGAAACTGTTGCAGCATTCACCTCTGATGAGTTGCCAAGTATGAACTCTACGATCGGTAATGACTCTACGATCGAGGTGAGTGAAGACTTCTTTGATTTGTGGTTGTGTTTTCCCTTTTTAGGTATCTGACCTTGCAGCTATTTGAACCTTTGTGACTGAAGCTATCTGCTTTAGTATTTCTTGTGAGATCATATAGACCAAGTACTTACAGGTTAGGTAAATTTCTATTTTTGGTACCCCTGATTGTTTGGGTCCTGCTGGATTAGTTTTTCTTGAACTCCCAATTCCTCATATGCTTGAAATTACATTTGGATCAACAATCATATTTTATGCATATATCAGATTTTGATATGATAATTATAATGCATGATGATGAGTGTGTGAATGATTAAGTATTTTGATAGGGTATTCCTTTTCTTTGATTGTTTCACTCTTTGCTTGGTTGTGTTCACAGATCTTGAATGTTTTCAGAGTAGGAATCAACTCTATTGTTTATTTACATCTGGTTGATTCATGGAGATGATCAGTTTCTACGAATCTTCAAGATACTCCTCTAGTGTTGATCATACTTTACATTTTATCAAGAACACAGAACATTAGTTTTGTATATATTTGCATACATGTCAATCCTTTAGCAAGAGTTACTCCACTTAAGCTTTATAGGATTAAGATTAACTTACGACATACTCAAGACTTCTTTCAAGAAGCTACCTTTAACCTAAACTTTGAGTGGAGAGAGAGTTTGTTGACAATTAAGTATCCAACCTTAATGTACTCTCTCTTCCCCTTTTTAGGAAGAGTATGGTCTCTTGATAGAGTATTATTGTAGTACATAAGGTGATGCAACATAATATTCCGTAAGTGTTAATGAGGAATCGTACCTTTACACTGTTAGTTTCTTGACAGTCATTTGTCTTGCTATAATGATGTTAGGCATTGATGTGAAAATCTTTACATTCATTGCTGACAACTTGTTGCTCTATTTGACCTTAGATCAATCAGGCATCGTCTTGGAGTTGATAACATAGGAAAGTCTTTGCAGCTTTAGTTCTTTGATAATCTTGAGTCTCAAGGATCAGATCCAACTGATTAGCCAAGTACATATTAAACGAGATTTTCTTTCTTCTTTTGAATAGACATTTCTCTGCATGTATATGCCTTTCATCTTTTAGAACAGTGGATGTCAGACTCTTTGTTTTTGATGCCCTTCTTGACTTTCCATCACAAGTTTGCAGACTGCTGATTTACTTTGGACATGGATTGGTCTTGTTGTTGCATTAATTTGGAACAGGGACCAATCTGAGCAGCTTCAAGTGAATGTGTACATTTACCTATATGCATAATTTCCAACGTGTGAGCTCATCAGTAATTACAAACAGCTTACTACTAAACTAAGTTTAGACCATGGTTTGTGGCTTAGATCAGACTCAAAGAGTTAGCTTTTAGAATGTAATATGAGAACCTGCTCTGATACCAATTGTTAGTTCCCAAAGGGCACACAATAGATCTAGAAGAGGGGTTGAATTGCTGAGTAAATAACATATGATAAACTTAAGAATTATTTTAAACACAGCGGAATAAGATAAGGTTCCCCTTCACAGATGTTATGTTGACCATTTATCTAGAGTTAGTTTAGTTGTAAGTAGTTATCATGTTAATAGCAGATATAGCAGTTATAGATTCATAATGTAAATGACAGAATATAAAAGACACAAAGGATTTTAAGTGGTTCAAAGACTCAAGCTCTTAATCCACTCTTTTGGTTCAACAAACAGGGATTCCACTAAGGAAGTCTTTACATCACTGAATCACTAAGATTCCTTCAAGGCCAGCAGCCTTGGAACTTTAGTTCACTAAGAACTCTTCAAGTTCAGTAGACTTGGAACTTCAGTTCACTAAGAACTCTTCAAGGCCAGTAGCCTTGGAACTCAGTTTAGTCCTTGGACAAGGACCCTTCTGACCCTGGCTCCTTGTTTGTTGTTGGTGGTGGTGCTGAGCTACCAAGATGACTTTAAGCTTGTTAATCCTTAATTCTTGGCAGCTTGTTGTGATCCTCTTTAGATTTTGCATCGAGACTGGATCACCATTGGACATACTGCTAAGTTGTTCATGAAGCTCAATCTCTTTGAGTACTTAGCAGTTTGTCACTTCTTCCTTGGTGCAGCTGATCTTGTGGTTGGTCCTTTTCTGATCTCATCTTATACTTCTTCACCACATGAGGTTTGCTATGTCTTTGCATCTTTGGTAGGCTTTGTCTGGCACTTAGCATCCTCTGAACCTTGGTTTCCTTGTGTATAAATTTGGTTTTGTATCTGTTCTTCTTTAGCTCTTGGTGGTTCGTGGTGATTCATAGACTAGCTCTTTGAATCTTCTTTCTGATATGCCAATCTCTTGAATGCTATTATCTTGGCCTTCTCGGCTCTCAACTTGGCTGACATTCTTAATGGCATTCTCATTGTTGTTGAGTGAAACATTTTTCTATTAAAGCTCTTCTCTTAACTTGCTTCACTTCTACTTTCGTAGTCTCACTACCACTGAGACATATTCTATTTTTGCTCTATAGAACTCGTAGAGTCAACAACCTTTCTTCAACCAACAACTTCTTCTTTTGAGCTTCTTCTGTTAAAAAACCTTTCATAAGCTTCTCGTTGGATTATAGTCGTTGGGAGTTATTTGAATTGATTCGTAGATCTCGAGTTATTTGGTGCAGACTGCAGATGTGACATGACAGTGCCTTTTTCACTTTTCTGACATTACAGTCTACTATTTCACCTACCCCATCAGAAATGTCACTTTTAGTGTGTCAGGTAGGTAGTCACCTTTATTTCTTCTTTCTAATTCCTCGATCAAAACATCAGGAGTTATCCTTCTGCATCAATACTTTCAATACCCAGCGTTTGAATGTCAGTCTTTGTATTGAGATGTTGTCAAGCCTTCAATACTCAGATGACTGCCCTCTATGATTCTGATGTAGATGACTGAACTCTACGATTAAGATAATGTTCTTTGAGTTTGAAATTAGAACTTCTCTTCCTTCATTTGTGCAGTGCTTTACCACTTCTGCTTGCCTTGACTTTCATTAGGTACTGACAACTTGTCTGATTACTCTGGCCCTCCTTAACTTCAAGACTTGTCAAATTGGTCATGCTCAGCTCTCTTTCTCCTTGTGATCTCTCGTTCACATATCATCAATGGTCTGACCCATGTTTAATCTTCTTTGTCTATTCTGTATAGGTTGGTCAGTGTCTCTATTATAGATCCCATCAATTTCTGCTTCTAACCTGGCAAGAACTACGATCATAGTCACACCCAAGATTATCATCTCTTGTGTGACTGCTACTGCATTGCAGAATTCCTGAAGTCTTCTTACTGTTGCTTGTAGAAGACTTCCCTTGAATGGCTTCACGTCTCAATCAGGATGTTGATTGAATTGGTACTCTGATCTTCTATTTGCTTGTAAGCCATTTGGTGAATGATTTCTGGCTTCCTTGAGGTAGATTGCATCTTTATAGTTATGTCCAGAGGCTTCATTCTTTGGATGCTTTGGGAGTGCTCATGTGTTCAGAATCGTGTTAACACTACGATTCTTCCTTGGCTTTGTCGAAGACTTTGTTCTGCAGACTATGATCTAGCTTTGGTTCTGCAGACAGCACGACTCCGAGTGTAGATTATACATCAGACTATGATATCTGCCTTAACACTTATTGTTCTTTTCTAATCTAGCTTGACTACGATTTCTGCCTCTGGTATGATCAGTAGACTCTACGACTTCAAGTGTGGTCTACGATTCTTGACTTGGCTTGGCAGGTGCTTGAATCAACTCTACGATTTTGAGTGAGGCCCTCCAAGGTAGACTACGATCTATAGCCATTTTCTCGATACTTTATGATTCTTCCTTGGCTTCCGCAATCCCTCGGCTGGCTCGACGGACTACGATTCTGCCTTGATAGTCTCTGAATACTTTGTTTCTCCTGGTAGACTTCTAAGGCTTGTGCAGTACTAGACGATCAAGCATGCCTATCTATTACATCATATAAGATCAACCTAACAAGCTTGATCTTTATATCTTTAGTCCTTGTACACCATATTCTTTTTAAGGACTTTACACAAGTTGCTTTTTTCATGTAGAATCAACCTAACATATTTGATCATTTCAGTTTAAGTCCTTGTACATATATTCCTGTTGTCTATTCATGGACTTTACATCTTATTTCAATGCAGACATATTTGCATATTCATTCATTAAGATCATAATCAAATCTTATATAAATAGGAATATCAATCACATCCGTATTCCTAACAGAATATTATGACTAAGATAATGAAGAAAAAATTATTTTTAGTCCTGAACAGTGAAAAATCTGATAGGATACAATAGACAACAAGTTTTAGATCAACAACTGCAGCGGAAATAGTAATCCATTAGAAGAGTCAAGTAGAGCATGATGTCTACTATCTTATATGATTTAAAAGTCCATCATCAGTATTTTATCCATGTAACACCAATCAATAATTATTTCAAATCAACAAATTATCTATGCACTACGGGCCAAAGATATTCGTTTGTATCATCATTGGTCATGATCATGTCAAACATCTGCCCATCTATGCACTACGGGCCAAAGATGACTTTCACCACTAACTTTTATTCGTAACATTAAAGGTCATGATTATACATATGCACTACGGGCCAAAGATATTCGTTTGTATCACCATTTGTCATGATCATGTCAAACACATGCCCATCTATGCACTACGGGCCAAAGATGACTTTCACCACTAACTTTTATTCGTAACATTAAAGGTCATGATTATACCAATACATAATTCCTGGTCATAATCATATCAATCAACAGTCTATCTTTATACTATGGGCCAAAGATGACTTTCAACACAATATAAGCATGAGGATGATAACAATGATATAAAGAATGAATAAAGTGAGATCAAAGATAAATATTAGAGATTTATAATTTAATTTATCTAGAGTTAAAGAATGTCCAAATTGTCAACATGGTCACCAATGGTGGAGTAAAATTCAAGAATGATATTTAAGATTCATATTTCAAAAATAATTTGGACAAAGAAAAAAATTAAATTTCATCGTGAATAGTACTCCGACATGAATAGTACCCCGGATGAATAGTACTCTAATATAAATAGTATCTTGGATGAATAGTACTCCGGTATGAATAGTACCACAAAATGAAAATATTAAAATTTAATAAGAAAGTTCAGACCAATATTCTAGTGAAATGATATAAGATAAAACGCAAACCTCAATAAATTTTTAATCATTTCATTGAAAGAAAAAAACACACTTTACCTTAGTAGAGAGCTAGATCTGACTGGTATAACAGATATTATCCTAAGAAAATTTTGCACTATAAGCTACACTCAAAGTATTCTTATACTCAAAAGAAATACGCATAATATTATAGAAGAAGAATTTTGTGATTCTGATGTGAGTTTTATTGCTTAACTGAGCAACCTATTTATAGGAGGATGGTGGCGTGCTACGCTTGATAACCTTAAAATGTCTGCCTAATTTTTCTGCCTAACCTGCCTAACTCACATTCTCTTATTGGTAGAGAGCCCACAATTTTGGCAAACATGATTTGCAGGAGAAGCACTCCACCCACCCACTTGAAAAAATAAGTGCACGTGAAGTTTAACAATTTGATAAATATTATATCATTATAATATTATATAAAAATATTATTATAAAACTATACTATTATGATATTATAATATAATAAGATAATAGTATATTTGAATGAATAATAATGTCGGAGAAGATAATTGTGATTTCATAGAAAAATATGCCAAACTTTCAACAAATGTCTCATGCTAAATTCCTCCATTTATATCAAAATTTGAACAAATATTTACTTATCTATGTATCAACTATTTACAACTCTTCAATCTTTCAATAATTATTAATATTATTAATTCACAATACTGACAACCAGATCGTTCCCAAGAAATAAGGGACTTTCCGATAAGGATTTCTTCTTATTGACGCACAATTAAATAACCTAACCCCTTTTCTTGACAGAAATTTCTAGATATTGTCAATAATGCTATCTAATAGTATCATTTTAATAATATGAGTTATTGTGTCGTGATAATTAATAATATAAAATATTGTGCAGATGTTACTATAACAATTATTGAATCAATAATGAGATACTATGTTATTTGTACTATAGCAAATATTGAATGAAATACTGAGTGACTTCTTACGTAAGAATCAATAATCAGAGATACAGTGCAATACCGTGTGCTACTTTAAAATATTGCGTAGCACTGTAGAACAAAGCGTATTACTGTACTTTTATCACCGGGTATTTTAACAGTTTAACGGTAAAAGTCTTGCTATTATTTTTATAAAAAGGTTATTTTTATCACTTTCTTTATCCGACAGTTATTCCGTTATGGGGTCCACCAATAATTGAGCCGTCGTACGGATATTTTTCTACAAAAAGAATATTCCCTGATGAAAAAAATATTTTTCGACAACTGTTTACTTTGTAAAATTTGTACATATCACCCATAACTATAAAATTTTATTAAATTATCACCTTACTATTTAAAAGAAAATTAAATTTTTATTCATAAAAAGTTGTGGTCTTACAACCTCCCCTTCTTATAAAATTTCGTCATCGAAATTGATGTACGTACCTGGTATTTCAAAAAGGTGAGGATACCTTGCTTTCATTTCAGATTCTAACTCCCAGGTCATTTCCTCAATATCATGGTTTCTCCATAAAACTTTGACTTGAGGTATAACCTTTGAGAGTAGAAGATGTTCCTTCTTATCCAAGATCTTAACAGATACCTTCTCATACGTTGAATCTTCGGCTATCTCGTATGTTTCTAATTCAATAATGTAGTTTGGGTCTTCCACATATTTACATAGCATGGATATGTGAAAAACTTTATGAACACAAGACATGCTTGGCGGTAAGGCGAGTCTATAGGCCATATTTCCTACTCATCGAGAATTTCAAATGAACCAATAAATCGATGGTTGAGCTTTCCTTTCTTTCCCAATCTCGTAACTCCTTTTCATGGAGCAACACGTAGCAATACATGGTCTCCGACATTGAATTCTGCGTCCCTTCGATGAAGATCAGCATAACTCTTTTGTCGATCTTCTGTCTTTTCTATTCGTTGCCAAATCATTTGAATCTTTTTCGTAGTTATGCGTACCAATTCTGGTCCCAAAAATGTTATTTCACCCACCTCGTCCCAGCATATTGAAGAACGAAACTTTGGTCCATACAACGCCTAGAATGGAGCCATGCCTATATTTGCTTGATAACGGTTGTTGTAGAAGAATTCCACCAATGGTAAGTATTTGTCCCAACTTCCTTTGAAGTCTAGGACGCAGAGTCTCAATAGATCTTCAAGAGTTTGAATATTCCTTTCTGATTGCCCGTACATTTAGGGATGATATGCATAACTGAATCGTAACTCAGTGCCCATAGCTTTCTGCAAGCTGACCCAAAATCGTAAAGTGAATCTAGGGTCTCGATCAGAAACTATGGATACTGGCATATCATGCAATCTTACAATCTCATTTATGTATATACTGTAATAACCCAATATTTTAATATAATTAAATAATAAATTTTACATTTAATTTTTTTTATATAAAGGTGGGGTTATGTGCAAAGAAAAGTATATGTATTTATGTGATAAATAAAACTTATTTATTACATGAATAATTGTAAATAAATTTCTTTTTAAGAATTATTGATCATTATAGATTATATTCTTATTATAAATTAATTTTGTAATAAAAATATTTATTATTTATGTTCCATGAAAATATGATTATTACATATATATGATATGATTATAAGGATTATTATGATATGTATTTTTTTATGGTTAAGTTAATTATTTTAATTCAATTAATAATGGTTTATATGAAGGTTATGTCAGATATGGATTCAAAACCCTAATTTTGGATTTTGAATAAGGAATGAGAATAGTAATATAATATTATTTATATTTCAATGATAAACATGTATGGTATTTGTGTAATGTTAATCGGTAGATCAGTTATAGTAAAACAGTATCAAACCCTAGCATTACTGATAAACTATAGTACAGAAGTCAACTATGACTGTAAGATTTGTTAAGTAATGAGATATGTAATTAATGACCACTATTATGTTTACTGTTAATTAGGTAAACTCTAATCAATATTTAGAAATCCTAATTACCAAATTAGAACCCTAATTGCTAGGTTGTAAACCTTAATTTTTAATTTAGCAAGGTTAATGATAATTAGTAGAGTATGAAGCCTAATTTACAAATCCTAGGTGATTAGTAAACATAATTTAATTAGGGAACCCTAATTCACATTTTTAGAAACTAAGATTTCCATTTTAGCCCTAACTACAAAATCCTAGAACTTGGACTTTTGGAACTTTAGGGTTAAACCCTAATGGTTGAGATAAAATGCCAACTTTGCCACTAAAAGTAAAAAAAGCAAATGACCAAATTACCCTTTTTAATATTTTAATGAGGTGGAGTGTAGATCCAGCCCTACTTGTGGTTGGTAACCAACTCTAGCTAGCCACATGGTCTAGTATTCAACTTTAATCAGTCCAAAGTTTGATCACATGATCAGCCATGAGCATTACACCATATTATATATAGATTGAGAGAGAGAAAGGTTACTAACTTGCTCATTTTTACACCAACACTCAACCAAGACTCTCTCAACTCAAAACCTCTGAAAATATCTTGCTAGACCAATCTATAATTAAGCCCCACCATCACTTATAGCAGATCAGAAGTCAGATTCAAGGATCAAGGCTAAAAAGGTATAAACAACCATAAACCTATAAATTTATGTGATTCATGTTAATTGTTGTTGTTTATTGTTTAAAGTTATGTTAGAAGGTGTCATTTAGTGATCTGGGTTGTTATAACTCAGATCCATAACACTTAGATGCTCGAAATTGATGATTTTAAAAATCTGGAAAAGTTAGAAATTTTGGGTCTGACAGTTAAATGTCAGGGCTCATAGATCCTTGTATGTTAGTTGTTTGTTGTGTTTGATGTTATGAATCTGTTCTATGCTATATAGCCTATGATCTGGAACTTTAATCAAGGTTATATCATGTTTAGATTTCATTTTATAAGCAGTCAAACTGCGTTGACCAAGCACGAGATCTGGTTTCTGGGTAACCCAGAAACCCAGAAATCTCTGACAACGAGTTTGCAGGCGTTTGATCTTGCAACTGTTAAGTGTTTGGGCCATGTTGTTGTTATATACTTGTAGCCTGGCACGAGAACTACACACTACTGGCCTTGATCTCTCAGTTGTGATGTTGTTAAACTGATTTAGTGTGTTAGATATGTTCCTTGACATCACTACTACAAGTTGGAACTCTTAGATCACACAAAGAAGACCTAGACTGCAATCTATAAGGACCTAAATATAGTACCCTTAACTGTTCTTCATTTTCTAGAAAACCCAGAAAATGAAGAATAGCTTTGTCATACTTTTCTGAAGCTTAGATCTCCCTGATAAGTTGTGTAATGGCCATGTAAATTGTTTAGACTTGTAGTACTACATCAGTACTACAACATTATCTCATTAACAAGCCTAGAACATAACAAGAACTAGGATCTATTGCTGGTCAAACTTCATACCCTGTTCATTGAGTTTGAAGATCTGGGTTTACTGATGAACACTCAAGAACACCTATAGCGACAGTTTCGTCGCTATAGGGCCCTTTAGCGACAAATTTATTTACAAAATTATTATTTTTATTAAATAAATAGAGAAAAATAGTTTTTAAATTATTAAAAATACATAATAAATTCTTAAAAAATATTTTAAAGCCTAAAAATTAGTTTTTAATATTTTTGAATATATTTCATAAATATATAATATTTTTGGAATATTAAAGGTATTTAATTGTTATAATAAATAAACTATTTAAAAATAATTTTAATACTTAAAAAATCATTTAAAATTATATTATGGTATAAGAAAATATGTTAAGTTATTTTTAATGACTTTTAATATTTTGTAATGAATTTCATTAATAAATTAATATTAATGATAATTAAGTTATTTAATAAATGTATTAAATAAATTATGAAAAAAATAAAATTTATGATTCAAAAATTATATAAAAATGATTTAAAGGTTATAAAAATATTTTAAGTTATAAAATATAACTTTTGATATTTTGTCATAAAAAATATTAATATTTTAATATGAATGATATTAGATTTATTTAATAATTTTATTAAATAAATTAGTTTGAAAATAATTTTAATATTATAAAAATCATTTTAAAAGAAACTAGGGTGTTTAAAATTATTTTAAGTTATAAAATATAACTTTCAATATTTAAAGGTAAATTTCATTAATTATTTAATATTAAATGATATTTGATTTATTTAATAATTATATTAAATAAATAGTTTAAAAATGGTTTATTAATTTAAAAATAATTTAAAAGGGATATAAATGAATTAAAAATATTTTAAGTTATAATTAATGACTTTTAATATTTCAGTAAATAGTACATTAATATTTAAGTATTAATGATAATTATTTTAAATGTTTTAAAGATTATTTAAGGGTAATGTTAATGTTTTAAAAGTATTTTAAGTTGTTATAAATAACTTTAAGACTTTGGCCATGGTTTCCTTAATAATTTAATATTAAATAAATATTAATGATAATAGAATTATTTGATATTTAAATCATTTAATAATGATTCCAATGTTTAAAAATTTATGATAAATTATAATAATTATTTAAAAATTATTATATGGCTATGAAAAATTGTATGACTGATATTTACATCTATTGAATTATAGAATAGAGTTTTGGACTCTATAATTACCTGATAAAGTCGTCGGTACACCGAAATATCTCAAAAACTGATCCAGACCTAGATAGTTTAATTTGATAAGTGTTTATTTGTGATTCAATGACTGTTATAACTATGTGACAATGCGATTAGATTATGTGTTGACTGTAAACAACAGTACTATGTGTTATGATATGTTATTCTAATTGATTGAACAATATTATGAATGATAGGTCGTTGAATTAAAGATAGAACTAAGTTACATAACTGTAAGTAGCAGACCAGGCAAGTATCTTTACCCCCTTGCATTTACTTTATGCAATGGACACGTATAGGCAAGTATCCTACCTTTACATTTTCTTTATGCAATGGACATGAGTAAGAAAGGTTCAGAATTATATTATTATTATACCAAATTATTAACCCTATTGTTATATATATTATGTATCCGATCATTGTTTATCAACATGGTATTATATATAATTCAGATATATTTACTCTGTTCGTTAATTTCTAAATATGGTTATACAAGTGACCTCACTTGGATAATCATTGTATTTAATCACATGTTGATATATTTATATATACTTATTGATTCCCCGTATGTATACATTAATGATAAGTCGTCTAAGCTATTTGATCAGCTAGACACAGATTTAGAAATACCGTTGAATATGATAAAACCTTTTTGTATCCAATCAAATTGATTTGGTTCGGATTCCCGACTAAGTATGAACATCCCGAACATGGGAAAACTTTTGTGCGCCTAAGGCGGATAAGATGAACGATAATATCGTTCTTACATACAGTATTGATCAATATAGGGCACATTGGGCAGATCACCCTCGTGCCCGTAAGTTTTGACGGTTTGCGGATGAACTTCTGCTAAACCTTAGCGAAAATGAAAAACAATATTCATAGTCTGTCGACTAATACCTATTTATAGTCAGTACGTAGTTTTAGAATTTTGATATAGACTTGTTATGTTATTATTATCGGTTCAGTTTACTTCACAACTGTTGATTCGTTATAGAAGTGTCAAACAAAGAAAGCATTTAATTCTTTCAGCTAATATTTATAATTATTAATACTTGTTGGGCACTCAAATGCTCATCCTTGCTTAATTTAAATATTTTCAGCTAAGTGTGTTCAACCAGAAGGTCCAAGCAAAAGCAAGGACAAAGGAAAGTAAACAGTATAAGTTTAATGGTATCTTTTGTAATGGTTAGATATTATTAAGGTAATGATATTTACTATCTATCATGTAATGAAATGTGTTGAAGGTCGCGTACCTGGGATTTAGATAACTCTGATATGTAAATTAAGTTTGATATTTATGACAATATTATTATTTCCGCTCATAGAAATGGTATCGTAAAGCACTGAGTTCGGGTTTCAAGTACCTGAATTTGGGGGCATTACATATACGAGCAAGACTTTTGAGTGAATAAGTTTCTCGTATAAGAAAAAAATGAGCAGACTTAGTTAATCTATCGACAATGACCCAAATTGCATCTATGCCTTAAGAAACCTTGGGAAGACCTGTAACAAAATCCATGTTGATGTGTTCCCAATTCCATTATGGAATTTTAAGTGATTGCAATGGACCTTTTGGCACTTGATGCTCTGCCTTGACACGTTGACAAGTTAAACACCTTGAGATAAACTTCGTGATCTTTCTCTTCATATTTCTCCACTAAAATGTATGTCGAAGATCACGATAACTTTTGGTACTTCTAGGATGGATTACAAACAGTGTGTTGTGTGCTTCCATCATGATTTTATACTTTAAATCAGAGTCGTTAGGACACAAAGTCTGGATTTGACTCAAAGTATTCCTTCTTCGTCGATTCTTGCTTCTAGAATAGCACTTTCTTGCACCTTCTTCTTCATATACATCAGATCTGGGTATGTAGCTTGAGCAGCTTTAACTTTATCGATTAAAGTCAGTTCTACTCGTATATTTGAAATTATCATATGGGTTCTTGGAGTCTTTAACTTTATCTCCATCCTTTGTAAGTCATACAAAATGGGCATTTGTGTTGAAAGTATCGCACTCGTACCCACATATGATCTTCTACTCAACGCATCAACTACCACGTTCACTTTTCCATTATGGTATTAGATGGTATAGTCGTAATTTTTTAATAGCTCAAGCCAACGTCGTTGTTATATGTTGAGTTCCTTTGAGTTAAGAAATATGTAAGGCTCTTATGATCTGTATATATCTTCACTTTCTCCCCATACAGGTAGTGCCTCCAGATCTTTAGCGCGAAAACTGCTGCCAACTCTAGATCATGAGTAGGATAATTTCTCTCATATTCTTTGAGTTGTTGTGAGGCATAGGCTATGACTTTCTCATGTTGCATGAGAACACATCCTAAACCTCTACCTAAAGCAACACTGTAGATGACAAATCCCTCTGAACCTGATGGCATTGTCAAAATAAGTGTTGAAATGAGTCTCCTCTTGAGTTCTTAGAAGCTCTTCTCACATTCTTCGCTTCATCCGAACTTTGTATCTTTTCGAGTGAACTGAGTTAATGAAGTGAAGATTTGAGAAAATCCTTCCACGAATCTCTGATAATAACCAGCTAAGCCAAGAAAGCTACGTATTTCGGTTATTGACTTAGGTTGCTCCCAACTTTGTATTGCTTCAATCTTCATCGGGTCAATTGATATTCCATGTTTCGATATCACGTGCCCAAGGAATGCTACTTCCTCAAGCCAGAACTCGCATTTCTTCAACTTAACATATAACTTGTTTTCACAAAGCTTTTGGCGTATCAGCCTCGAGTGTTTCTCATGATCTTCATGGCTTTTGGAATAAATGAGGATTTCATCAATAAAGACAACCACAAAATGATCCAAATATTCATTGAATACTCGGTTTATCATATCCATGAAGGCAGCAGGAGCATTAGTCAATCCAAAAGACATGACTAGGAATTCATAATGCTCGTATCGTGTTCTAAAAGCAGTCTTTGGAATGTCATCATTTTAAATCTTTAAATGATGATATCCAAAATGAAGATCGATCTTTGAGAAGAATTTAGCACCTTGCAACTGGTCAAACAAGTCATCAATGCGAGGTAACGGGTATCTATTTTTGATGGTGACATGGTTCAACTCCCGATAGGTAATGCAAAGTCGCATACTCCCATCTTTCATCTTTACGAATAAAACAGGAGCACCCTAAGGAGATGTACTAGGACGTATAAAGTCGATGTCTAACAATTCCTAAAGTTGGGCTTTTAACTTCTGAAGTTCAATAGGAGCCATACAATATGGGGTTTTGGAAATGGGTTTTGTACCGGGTTCAAGGTCAATACAAAATTTGATTTCACGCTCTGGGGATAGGCTAGGAAGTTCTTCGTGAAATATATCAGGGAATTTATTAACAACAGAAATTCCATTCAAATCTGACGTATTTTTATTTAAATCGGTGACATGGGCTAAGAAAGCTTGACATCTATTTTTTAATAAACGAATGGCTTTATGGCTAGATGAAATTCAGATAAGGCACACTTAGAGGGGGGGTTGAATAAGTGTGGGAACAAACTATGACTAATTTTTTAAGCTTTAAACCAAACTACTGAATTCAGCCTACTATATTGATGAATGCAGCTTGCTAAATTAATATAGCCTACCGAATTACCTCTTTGATTTTATGAAAATATCTTTCTAAATTTATAACTTAGTGAAAATACTTGGTGATAATGAATTTTTCTTAAGTTAAAGAAAATATCCAAATTTTAATTACAAATGTAATTAAATAACTTTTGTGAATAATTAAAGTAAAACAAGTAATAAAATTAACACCAAGATTTTTTACGTGGTTCAGCTATTACCCTGTATAATAATAGCCTAGTCCACGTCCAATACCAACTAGTATTGGAGACTCGCTTTATTTCTTTAAAAATGGCTCTTGTTACAAAACAGATTCTTTCAAATCTTGAATTACAAAAAATTCACTTGAGCACTTTTGCTCCTTGTGCACCAATGCACTCCTTAAGCACCTATACTTCCTTGAACATGTTTGTAAACAAACCTTAATCCACCCGGATTAAATTCCTTTAGAAAAAAATTAGTCTAAAAAATAAGATTACAAATATAGAGGTCTAATGATCAAAGCAAATAAGTAATTTAACAATTCAAGGCTCAACTAATGAATGCAATGATTAAAGAGTAAAAGAGATATCACCAATTTGAAGCTCATGAAAATTTGGACAGCAGCTTGTATATTTGCACCAAGAATAATAGAATAACTTTTCAAGTATGATAGTGCAAAAATTAATTCTAGTGTGTTATTTTAGCACTGATATCTCAGTTGTTTTTATAGCCCAAAATATTATTGTTGCTCTTCATAAAACAAATTAGTTCCGTTGTATGAGGTCAAATTTTATTTCTATTGAGAACAAAAAAATAGATGGATAAAAATATATAATCAGTTTAAACAAATCTGAGTATGACTCAAGTCTGTTCCTTCACATAAAACACTGTTTTTGCAAAGCTTACTAAAAAGAAGGTTAGTTCCGTAATAAATATCAACTGCTTAACCAAGATAATCATGATCTTAAAGTCCCGAGGCTTAAGCAAATTTGACTTCTTCAAAGATGATCCATTAAGAGTAATCATATCTCTACCGTCACAAGCTAAACAACTTTTAAGATTTTTTCATATAAGAGATATACCCTTTTCCAACAAATATGATGCTCATCATCTTACACATGTGTATGTTATATATATTTTATAGAATCAAGACTCTCAAATAGAGTACTACCCACACATGGTAGTAAATATCAATTAATCTCAGACAATAAAAATAATTATCATATTATTTAAATTTTAAGCATGCATAAAATATTAATCATGTTAAATACACACATAAAATGTCCTAGAGCCTTGAATTGAAAATTTAAATATTTACAATGACCTTACATATAATCTTAGGACACAAATGTCTTCAAAGTCTTTCATCAATAAACCTTTTATCAACTTCCTAAAATTTCACAATAAACAGTTTAGTACAAAATCTCAAGTCATCATCAAAACAACCAGGTTAGAATATTAACAAGTCAACATTCTCCCTCTTTTTGATGATGACAACACCAAAAATTATAAATCCCCCTAAATTTATGCATATTTAAAATTTCAGGATAAAATCAAAAACTATTCAATAATCCAAAACCAATTATCATCATGCCTTTTGTTTAGGCATTATTCAAGGCCTGCAAATGTGTTAGCTTCAACAAATATTAGACAATAAAAAACTTAACCAATAGTAACGAAATATCAAATTATGTAGTTCTGATGCCAACCAATCGTTCAAAAACAAACCAAAAATAGAAACTTAAAAAGTGTCGGTGCCAACCAATCATTTTTAAACAAACCATAATTAAAAAATAGCATAAAATATCAGTAAATCAAGCAAATCAACCAGCAGTCCTTCCTTCCAAGCAGCAGTCCTAATGTCCAGTGTCTCCCACTTTGTCATCATGCAAAAAGATCTTCAATCAATATCCTCAACATGTACCATGTTTAGAGGACGAGTAGTAAAATAAGGACGATGTAAAATACGATGAAGTTTTTCTTCTAAAGACAAGTTATGAGCAAAGCAAGGGGACGAGGAATAAAGTTAGGATTTGGAAGAGGCAGGTCCATAAAATCACCAATGTATTCGGCCATCCAATTACAGCAAGGCCACTCCGAAATTGGTGAATACATTCTTTGAAAGTGGAGTTTCTAACTAACGTCATTGAACCTTGTCGCCATAAAATCCACAAAGTCCCCAAGTTGATAACTAATAAACTTTAACTCTTGACTCAACTGACAAGAATTTCTATTAATTTTTTGTTAGAGAGCTTCTACCATTGCTACTGTTTGCAACTCAAAACCAGCCTGCAGATCAATAAACTCATATTTCACTTGTGAAAAATATTATTTTAAATCATCAGCCCGAATAGGCAATTTACCTTTCTCCAAAACAGTAAGCCTTTGTTTAACATCAACGATATCATTACGCATTGATTCTTGGTTCTTAAGAATTTGAGTCAATAAGTTGATCACTTCAAGAGATGAAATTAAGGAACTTGGAAGAGTTGAAGAGGAAGGATTATCAGATGGCAAATCAGAGGAAATAGGACTAGGTGGAATAGGAGGAGGATCAGGGGCTATCCGAACAAACAAACCATCAACAAAAGAAATATGAGACTGTTTCAGATTGGCAGAATTAATGAAATCATTATGGGACACAACTATTTCATCATCAAGAAAAAATTTAAAATGTTGAAACATTTTGGTAAGAAATAAACCATATGGAAGACACTTCTTAACCTGATGAATGCAACTAAGAATATGAGATAACATCATGAGAGAGTAATTAAAAGAAACACCTTTTAAAATTATTTCCACAACCACTAGGTCTTGATACGTAAAATCTGCTCCACCACCAACTCGTGGAAACAGATTGTAGCGTATCAACTTGTGCAGAACACAAGTAGTTGGACACACATCAACAATCTTAGGAGTAAACAGAGTAGACAAAGAATGATCATTCATAACAGTACGAAGTTGCTCAAGAGGAGGAAAAGGAATATTAGCTGCACCCTTTAAAGTAAAAGGACAAGGACCAGCGAATGGAATATTAAAAATACTCCCGAAATCAACAACAGTGAAAAATAAAGATTTTCCCTTAACAAAAGGTGTGTAACAATCCCCATTACATTCCAGATTTGTGTAAAATTGTTGTACCAACAGAGGATACGCTTTTGTTGGAGGAAAAAGCATAGCAGACATACCACAAGATGTAAAAAGATTTTCTAAAGTGGAATTTTTGAAATATAATAAATCCATGATTTTTTCATAAATAAATTGTTTTGTAGCAATTGAAGTTTTAAAGTGTGCTTCAAAACTCTGACCTCTAAAGAAATTATCTAGCAGATCATAAGAAGAGAAAGGGTTTACCAGAGTGGAAGGAGATTCAAGCTGAGATAAGGGAAGTTCAGCATCTGGAGATGGTTGTGAATTCTCTTTTTGACTAGATTCTGAAAACTTCATGAATAAAAAACTCAAATCGGATCCATTGGACGAAGTGGCGTCATCGAACAAAACATGCACGAACGCCTGACGATTCTATTGCTTGGACTTCTTCTGCGATCTCACGGTGTAAGGGGATCAAGACTATTGGTATTCTTTAATGGTGATACCAGAAGATCTCTTGTTGGCTCAGGTCTTCATTTTTATAGAGACTAGAACGCTCAAGAACAATGAAAAGAGAAAGGGTTTCTGAGTAATGTTTGACAAAGTGTGAGGACAGGGTTTAATAGAGCAGAGTTGGAAATCAAAAAGACTCCTCGAGAAGATAAACACTCTTCAGTTCCTATCTTTTCATATTTCAAAAATCATGATTATGTCTAGAAAATTATTCAGAAGATATCATACCGTGAATTGTGCCACGAAAACAGATACGCCTCTCAGTGTAAATAATTATTGATACATAAACAGATAATGTATTCAAAATAACTTGCAGATATATTATGGATTCAAAATATTTTATGCATGGAATGTTTTAGTATGTGAACATTATTTATACCATGCACATTCCAAGTTCTCTCCTTAACATAAAAAACCTTTCTTCACTTAAGGGTTTGGTAAAAATATCTGCTAATTGTTTTTCTGTTGGAATAAAAATTAATTTGATAAAACCTTTTGAAACATTATCCCTTAAAAAATGATGCCTAACCTCTATATGTTTTGTACATGAATGCAAAATAAGATTCTTTGATATGTCAATAGTGCTAGAATTATCACAGTAAATAGGCACACTATCACATAAAATATCAAAATCATATAGGGTTTGTCTCATCCATAATATTTGAGAGCAACAACTCCCTGCAGCTAAATATTCACCCTCAGTGGTTGATAAAGCAACTGAAGTTTGCTTTTTACTATGCCATGTTACAAGACTATGACCTAAAAACGTGCAAGCACCACTGGTACTTTTTCTATCAATTTGGCATCTTGCATAGTCAGCATTTGAGTAGCCCATTAGTTCAAAATGATTGCAAATTAGATAAAATAACCCCAAATTGATAGTTCCACTTAAATACTTAAAAATTCTTTTAACAGCTTGTAAATGGGATTCCTTAGGTTTTGCTTGAAATCGTGCACAAAGACATATACTATACATTATATCAGGTCTAGATGCAATTAAATATAATAGACAACCAATCATACCTCGATATTTAGTCAATTCCACATCTATACCTTTTTCATCAGACGTAAGCTTTATTGAAGTGCTCATTGGTGTTACCTTTGGATTTGATCCCTCAAAACCAAATCTTTTGAGTAGCTCTTTTGTATATTTGATTTGATGGATATAGATTCCTTCTTTTGTTTGCTTGATTTGGAGTCCCAAAAAGTAATTAAGTTCTCCCATTAAACTCATATCGAACTCCTTATGCATACACTTAGAAAATCACTCATAAAGAAAATCATTAGTAGCACCAAAAATTATATCTACATATATTTGTACAATAATAATATCTTTATTTTCATGCTTAATAAATAATTTAGAATCAATTTTACCTCTAATAAAACCATTTGAAAGTAAATACTTACTCAACCTCTAGTACCAAGCCCTTGGATCTTGTTTGAGGCCTCAGAGAGCTTTCTTGATCTTATAGACATGATTTGGATACTTCTCATGTTCAAATTTAGGAGGCTATTTTACATATACCTCTTCATTAATGTATCCATTGAGGAAGGTGCTTTTCACGTCCATTTGATAAAGCTTGAACTTCTTGTAACAAGAAAACGCTAACAAGATTCGAATAGACTCTAGCCTTGCAACTAGGGCGTAAGTTTCTTCATAGTCGATTCCTTCTTATTGATTGTATCCTTGAGCTACTAGCCTTGCTTTGTTATGAGTAATTGTGCCATGCTTAAACACCCATTTTGTTCCAATAATGGAAACACCTTCAAGTGGGGACATAAGTTCCCAGACTTGGCAATGTTCAAATTGTTGAAGTTCTTCTTGCATCGCCATTAGCCAGCTTTCATCAAGTATAGCTTCCTTAGCATTCTTTGGCTCGACTTGTGATAAGAATGCAGAGAATGCACATTGATTTTGCAATCCTCTCCTTGTAGTGATTCCTTTATTTATATCTCCAATGATATTTTCTGGTGGATGATTCTTGAGATATCTCGCAGTCTTTGGCATTTGTATACCATGTATTACCTCTTCTAGTTGGGGGAAATCTACTTCAAGATCTTGTGTTGTTCCTTGTTCCACTCCTTGCGAGTTTTCCAATTCAGCTTGCTGGATTTGTTCATTTGGCTTGCTGAATAGATTTTTTTGGTTTGCTAGATTCACTAAGATCTCCAAATTTCCTGCATCCTCATCTCTTTCTTTTGGAAGGTCATTGTGAGTCTCAGTAAATGTAATATGAATAGATTCTTTAACACATAGCTTGTTAATATTAAATACACGATATACTTTACTATTTTGTGAATTACCAATGAAAATTCCTTCGTAAGATTTAGCATCAAATTTTCTCAAGTTATTACTAGTATTTAGAATGAAACATTTAGATCCAAAAACTTTGAAATAACCTATATTAGGAATCTTGTTATTTAAAAGTTCATAAAGAGTTTTCAAAATAATTGGACGAATAAGTACTCTATTCAAAACATAACAAGAGGTGTTTACAGCTTCAGCCCAAAACTTTTTAGGAAGTTTACTTTCTTGTAACAAAGTTCTAGCTCTTTCTTGTAATGTTTTATTCTTTCTTTCCACTACTTCATTTTGTTGAGGGGTTCTTGGGGCTAAAAATTCATGACTAATTCCTTTTTGATCACAAAATATTATAAAATTCTTTTGAAATTCAGTACCATGATCACTTCTTATTTTTACAAGTTTGAGACTATATTTTGTTTCCAAATTTAGTATCAATTTCTCAAATTCTTTAAATGCTTCATCTTTAGTTCTCAAAAATAATGCCCATGTATATCTAGAGAAATCATCTACTATTACAAATGCATAAAACTTACCAATAATACTAGAATGTCTTTCTGGTCCAAATAGATCAAGATAAAGTAGTTGCAAAGGAGAAGAAGTTGATACCATATTTTTTGCCATAAACGATGTTCTTACTTGTTTCCCGAGTTGACAAGGAACATATATTCCTTTCTTTTCGTACTTTATTTTTGGCAACCTTTTGACGAGATTCTTTAAGGATAATTTCTTGATTAAATCCATGTGAACATGTCCCATCCTATTATGCCATAAGTTAGCCTCATCTTGTACGGATGCAAGACATAATTCTTCTTCTTATTGCTCAAAATCAAGAGTATATATATTTCCTTCCCTTTGTGCAACTAGAGTAGTATTGTTAGTACCATGAGAAATTGTACATTTTTATTTTTTAAAACTAACTTCATGACCATTATCCATTAATTGACTAAAACTTATAAGATTAAATTCAAGTCCACTAATAAGATGTACATTATCAATATTGACCTTACCATTACCTATTTTACCTTTTTCGATAATTTCGCAGGTACGATTATCTCCAAATGCAACCGTTCCATTTTTCTTCTTCATTTTTAGTTCCACAAACTTTGATTTATCAGTAGTCATGTGACGAGAGCATCCACTGTAAAGAATCCATTTTTGAGATGGAACCCTTGCCTTGAGACATACATGTCAAGAAAAATTAATTCATCCTTTTGGTACCCACATCTTTTTGGATCCTTTAATGTTAGTTGCACGTAAATCATCTTTTTTAACCCATATCTTTTTAATCTTATTTTTCTTAAAACAGTTTATGTCCAAGTGACCTTTAATGCCACAATTTCTACATGTTGTGAAAGGAGAACAATAATTCAATCTAAAACGTGATTTTGATTTTAGCATTTTTATATCTCCCTTTTTATGCATAGAATTATAACCAATTCCTTGTATTTCAAAACTAGGTCTTTGTTTACCCAATATGACATTTAAATTTTCTTCACCTTGAACGAATTTAGCAAGAGATAATTTTAGTGAATCTATTTCCTTTTGAAGTTCATTATTAGGAAAGGTTTTAACACGAGATTCATCACTTAATACGCCAATACATACATCTCTCATTTTTAGTTCATTAGTTAATTTTTGAACTTCATTATTCAAATAATTTACCTTATTAAAAAGTATTTTGTTATAATTATCTAGATAATCAATCTTAGAAACCAAAATCTTTTCTTCTTTACATGTAGATTCTTTTTCAATATCTTTCTTTTCATCTATTAAAGAATCAACCTCACTCATTAATGTATTTACCAAGTCTATCAAATATGCATTCTTTTCTTTAAATTTTTTATTTTCTTATTTCAAAGAATTAAACTCATAACTAGATACCTCGTTTGATTCACCTTCTATTCCCATTAAGCATACTTGAGCTATTTCATCATTGGCATCGACCTCAACTTCGGACTCCTCTTCATCACTCCAAGTGACAAGTGCCTTGTTTCTTTTATTATCCTTGAAACTCGTTTTTCCTTTGTTCTTTAGTTGAAAGCAGTTCTTCTTGAAGTGCCCTGGATGTCCGCATTCAAAACATGTCTCCTCGGTTTGCTTTCCTTTGGCTTTATTCGAGTTGAAGGTATTTTTCCTTTTATTCTTCCTTTGTAGTAGTCCTTTGAGCCTCCTTGACATCATGGCCATCTCTTCATCCGAATCATCATCAAGCTCTTCTTCATTTCCTGCATTAAGAGCTAAAACCTTTCTTCGAGGAGTTCCTTCCTCATCATCAAATCTTTTTAACTGATGGTCATATTCCTCAAGTTCACCAAAAAGAGCTAGTGTATCCATAGTAGAAATAGTAGAGGAATCTTGAAGAGTAGTAATTTTAGAAGCAAACCTCTTGGGCATAGCCCGAAGTAACTTACAGTTGATCTCACTTTGAGGAATAGATTTGTCAAGTAGCTTTAAAGAATTTATAAGAACTAGGAACCTTTCTTGAGCCATCTTTATAGTTTCGTCTTTCTCGAGTTTGAACATTTCATAGTCGTGCATGAGCATGCTTAGTTTAACTTCTCGAACCTTGGATGTTCCTTCATGACTCACCACTAGAGTGTCCCAAATTTCCTTAGCTATGTTGCATGAGGAAACTTTATCGATCTCGGATTATACCATGCCACTAAGTAATGTATTCATAGCCCTTGAATCATAGGAAACCATGAAGGTCTCAGTTGAGTCCATCTCTAACAAGGTCTTTGGAGTACCGTCATCTTTCCTTGGAATAACCGGTCCATTCTCCACAACCCACCATTCCCAATGATCTCTTTTAAGGTAGATCCTCATTCGGAATTTACAGAAGTTGTAGTTTTCTATTCCATGCAGCAGAGGAGGTCTATTGGTTGATTGACCTTCTTGATTGTTGTTCTCGAACTGTGCCATGTCAGAATCTTTCCCTACAAGTTACCTTTAAGACCAAGAAAAGTAGAGCCAAACTCTTATACCAAATGAAATTCAGATAAGGTACACTTAAAAGGGGGGTTGAATAAGTGTGGGAACAAACTATAACTAATTTTTTAAGCTTTAAACCAAACTACTGAATTCAGCCTATTATATTGATGAGTGCAGCTTGCTGAATTAATATGGCCTACCGAATTACCTCTTTGATTTTATGAAAATATCTTTCTAAATTTATAACTTAGTGAAAATACTTGGTGATAATGAATTTTTCTTAAGTTAAAGAAAATGTCCAAATTTTAATTACCAATATAATTAAATAATTTTTGTGATCAATTAAAGTAAAACAAGTAATAAAATCAACACCAAGATTTTTTACGTGGTTCAGCTATTATCCTCTATAATAGTAGCCTAGTACACGTCCAATACCAACTAGTATTGGAGACTCACTTTATTTCTTTGAAAATAACTCTAGTTACAAAACAGATTCTTTCAAATCTTGAATTATAAAAAATTCACTTGAGTACTTTTGCTCCTTGTGCACCAATGCACTCCTTAAGCACCTATACTTCCTTGAACCTGTTTGTAAACAAACCTTAATCCACCCGGATTAAATACCTTTAGACAGCACTTAGTCTAAAAATAAGATTACAAATATAGAGGTCTAATGATCAAACCAAATAAGCAATTTAACAATGTAAGGCTCAACTAATGAATGCAATGATCGCAGAGTAAAAGAGATATCACCAATTTGAAGCTCACGAAAATTTGCTAGATAATAATCTGAATATAAATTGCACAGCAGCTTGTATATTTGCACCAAGAATAATAGAATAACTTTTTAAGTATGATAGTGCAAAAATTAATTCGAGTGTGTTGTTTTTGCATTGATATCTCAGCTATTTTTATAGCCTAAAATATTACCGTTGCTCTTCATAAAACAAATTAGTTCCGTTGTATGAGATCAAATTTTATTTCCGTTGGGAACAAAAAAACAGACGGATAAAAATATATAATCAGTTTAAACAAATCTGAGTATGACTCTAGTCTGTTCCATCACATAAAACACTGTTTTTGCAAAGCTTACTAAAAAAAAGGTTAGTTCCGTAATAAATATCAACTACTTAACCAAGATAATCATGATCTTAAAGTCCCGAGGCTTAAGCAAATTTGACTTCTTCAATGATGATCCATTAAGAGTAATCATATCTCTGCCGTCACAAGCTAAACAACTTTTAAGATTTTATCATATATGAGATATACCCTTTTCCAACAAATCTGATGTTCATCATCTTACACATGTGTCATACTATATATTTTTTTTATAGAATCAGGACTCTCAAATAGAGTACTAGCCACACATGGTAGTAAATATCAATTAATTCCAGACAATAAAAATAATTATCATATTATTTAAATTTTAAGCATGCATAAAATATTAATCATGTTAAATGCACACATAAAATGTCCTAGAGCCTTGAATTAAAAAATTAAATATTTGTAATGACCTTACATATAATCTTAGGACAAAAATGTCTTCAAAGTCTTTCATCAATAAACCTTTTATCAACTTCTTAAAATTTTACAATAAACAGTTTAGTACAAAATATCAAGTCATCATTAAAATAAACAGGTTAGAATATCAACAAGTCAACACTACAGATGAAAACTATTGATTTCAACAGCTTGGTCGTTTGAATTCTCATAACAGGTTGATTAGGAATATGAAAACTAATGACCTTACGAAAATAATCAATTTTAGCATGATGGGTAGTTAACCAATCAATTTCTAAAATCACATCAAATGCAAGTATTTTCAAATAGATAAGGTTAATAGGTAATGTGAGGGTGCTAACTTGAATCAAACAAGATTTATAAACAGTGGATGTAATGAAGGCTTCTCCTAACGGAGTTTCAACAGATAAGTCAAAGTCTAATATCTTAAGAATCAAGTTCAAACGTTGAACACAAGCAGGTGAAATAAAAGAATGGGTAGAACCGGTATCTAATAAGGTATAGACTTTGCAAGTGTTTATGATTAGTTTACCCATGATAACTTTATTCGGGTTTCTCGCTTTTTAGGAAGTCACAACAAAAGCTCTCCCCTGAACCATCGACTTTGACTTGTCCGGGACAGCATTTGGTGTCATCATCCCAGCTGGACTCGACTTTGCTATAGGGCACACTCGAGCTATGTGACATATCTTTCCGTAACTGTAGCACACTTTGGGTTGTTGTGTACAGTTTGGACTAATGTGTCCCTCTTGTTCGCACTTGTAATATACAACTGATGGTTGTTCTCCTTCCCTAGAAATGGGTGCTAGTGATGGTGATGATGTCTTTCCGTTGTCATTGTTGAATCTCCTCCTTTTAAAGTTGTTTCCACTTTATTCACTTTTCTTATTATCTGGGTCAGGATTACCACCGAAGTGGTTACCATTTCCAGCATGATAATTTCTTTCACGCTGGTTATCATTGTTTCGATAATTGTTGTCGTTGGTACGACTATTATCGTGTTGTCGGTTGTTGTCTTTTGGTTGAACTGTTTCATTATCTCGCTCCACTAATTGAGCCCTATTCACCGCAACTGAATACAAACAAAGTTTATGAGAAACGAGGTATTGACTAACTTCAGGCGTCAAAGCTCTCAAAAACATTCATGTCATTCGTTCCTCATTATCCACTAAATGGGATGCAAACCGGGATAATTCAACAAAATTGGCTTCGTATTGTGATACATTAATACTATTCTATTCTAGTTTGATGAATTCCACCTCCTTCATATAACGAATACTTTCCGGAAAATACTTTTCGTTGAACAATTCCTAAAACTTCACCCAAGACATCTTAAGTGCGAAAAGATTAGTACGTTTCACAGATTTCCACCAGTAAGCTGCCTCTCCATGCAATATAAAGGTAACGAAGAGAACCTTTTACTCCTCTGTGCATCTTAGTACATCAAATATTTTAGTGATTTGCTTAACCCAAGCTTCTGCCTTGAGTGGTTCTGGCTTTCCCAAAAACTTTGGCGGTCTCAACTCCTTGAATTGCTTGGCAGTGACCAGTCGCGATTTACCATTGTTTCCACCTGCATTTTGAACATGAGTCTCTCTCGTCTGGTTTTGCATGAATTATAGAAAACTCCTAAACACCCCATCATTCATCATTTGGTGGGTGGTGTTGTTTACAGCAGGATTATTGTCTTCCTGATTCACATCATTCTGGTTATTGATTGATAGTGTCTCAATAGTCTCATATGCTTCATTGCTTATCTCCATATTTCCAGATACCATTCTCAAATATTACCACAAAACAAGGGTTAATTAAAAAAATTGACACGTCACATATTATCCCTATATTCCGACCGACCAATTAAATAACGAATACGCTTAGGTAGAATACACTAGCGAATGTTTTACTCGTCTCTTCCCTCCTAGTTCTAATCCCAGATCTCTACCAGAGATCATATCCCTAAGATCTGCTAACAATTGTGATTCCCCCAAAAATAGGTTTACACAAACCATTTTGTGTCGCCAAATACATACTACAAAATCTAAATACAAACTTCCATATTTACAACTATTAAACTGTCATTCAAAATGCGACCACACATATTGTGAGTTTGAATATAAATATTGCACCATACATAATATGACAATATCCAAACTCAAATTAAGTTTTCATTACAGTTATTATCACACTATTTCACAACATAATGAAGACTTCTATATAAACTATCACGGACCATTACTCCACTCCCCGACTAGTCCCAACTACACTTTTATTTCCTGAGAAGAACAATGGAACAAAAAGGATGAACTCAACTAGCCTAGTACGTAAAGAATATTATGACTAACATAATGAAAAATAAATTATTCTTCGTTCTCAACAGGGAAAAATAAGATAGACTACAATAGACAATAAGTTTTAGATCAAAAACTGCAGCGGAAATAACAATCCATTAGAAGAGTCAAATAGAGCATAATGTCTATTATCTTCTATGATTTAAAAGTCCATCATTAGTATTTAATCCATGTAACACCAATCAATAATTATTTCAAATCAACAAATTATCTATGCACTACGAGCCAAAGATATTTGTTTGTATCATCATTGGTCAAGATCATGCCAAACACATGTCCATCTATGCACTATGAAACTTTCACCACAAACCTTTATCTGTAACATTAAAGGTCATGATTATACCAATACACAATTCCTGAACATAATCATACCAATTAACAGTCCATCTTTGCACTACGGGCCAAAGATGACTTTCACCACAATATAAGCATGAGGATGATGACAATGATATAACGAATGAATCAAGTGAAATAAAAGATAAATATTAGAGATTTATAATTTAATTTATCCAGAGTTCAAGAATGTTCAAATTATCAACATGATCACCAATAGTGAAGTAAAATTCAAGAATGATATTTAAGATTCATATTTTAAAAATAATTTGGACAAAAAAAATTAAATTAAATTTTGTCGTGAATAGTACTCTGGCATGAATAGTATCTCGGATGAATAGTTTCCTAGATGAATAGTACTCCGGTATGAATAGTACCACGGATAAATAGTATCCAAAATGAAAAGAATAAAATTTAATAAGAAAGTTCAGACCAATATTTCAATGAAATGATATAAGATGAAGCGCAAACCTCAAGGAATTTCTAATCATTTCAGGAATTATAAAAGCAATACTTACCATAGTAAGTTTAAATTTAGAAATATGAAATGAAATAATATCACTTACATAATATGGAGTATGAAAGAAAATGATATCCCTTACGGGTATTGAAAGAAAATAATATCATTTACCTTTGTAGAGAACTAGATCTAACTGGTATAACGGATATTATCTTGAGAAAATCTTACACTATAAGTTACACTCAAAGTATTCTTATACTAAAAAAAATACACACAATATTATAGAAGAAGAATTTTGTGATTCTAGTGTGAGTTTCATTGCTTAACTGAGCAACCTATTTATAGGAGGATGGTGACGTGCTACGCTTGATAACCTTAAAACGTCTTCCTAATTTTTCTGCCTAACCTGCCCAACTCACATTCTCTTATTGGTTGAGGGCACACAATTTTGGAAAACATGATTTGCAGGAGAAGCACTACACCCACCCACTTGGAAAAATAAGTGCACGTGAAGTTTAACAATCTGATAAATATTATATCATTATAATATTATATAAAAATATTATTATATAACTATACTATTATGATATTATAATATAATAAGATAATAATATATTTGAATGAATAATAATGTCAGAGAAGATAATTGTGGTTTCATAAAAAAAATATGTCAAATTTTTAACAAATGTCTCATGCTAAATTCCTCCATTTATATCAAAATTTGAACAAATATTTATTTATCATATTTATCAACAATTTTTATTTATCAATTATTTACAACTCTTCAATCTTTCAATGATTATTAATAATATAGATTCATAATACTAACAATCAGATCGTTCCCAAGAAAGAGAGGGTTTTTCGATAAGGATTTTTTTTATTGGCGCGCAATTAAATAACTTAGCCCCTTTTCTCGATAAAATTTTCTAGACATTGTCAATAATGCTATCTAATAATATAATTTCAATAATATGAGTTACTGTGTTGTGACAATTAATAATATAAAATATTATACAGATGTTACTATAACAATTATTGAATCAATAATATGAGATACTATTATATTTCTACTGTAGCAATTATTGAATGAAATACTAAGTGACTTCTTATGTAAGAATCAATAATCAGATATAATGTGCAATACCGTGTGCTACTGTGCAATATCGCGTATCACTATGAAACAACGCGTATTATTGTACTTTTATCACCGGGTATTTCAACATTTTAGCAGTAAAAGTCTTGTCGTTATTTTTATAAAAAGTTTATTTCTGTCGCTTTCTATATCCGACAGTTATTCCGTTATGGGGTCCACCAATGATTGTGTCGTCGTAGAAATATTCTCCAATAAAAAGAATATTTTCCGTCCAAACGAATATTTTCCGACAACTGTTTACTTTGTAAAATTTACAAATATAACACATAACTATAACATTTATTAAATTATCAACTTACTATTTAGAAGAAAATTAAATTTTTATTCATAAAAAGTTGGGGTCTTACAGTGATAATAATTGTATTGAGAACTTAGTGTGTGTGATCGTATTTTGCATAACATTATAATAATTTTAAATGAAAATTTTATTTTTATTATTTGTATTTTAACAACTCAAATTGAGTAGTGTAGGCAAGATTTTGGGAGCGCCACAGACTACGCACAATTGTCATCCTTAAGCAGGATAATATTCAATTAACTTATAGTATAAGTAATGAAATGTTTAGCAATTTAATATTATTTTATTATTTAAAATAAATATATTTTTAATTTTAAAATGGATAAATTAAAATATAATATATATATATATATATATATATATATATATATATATATATATATATATATATATATATATATATGCTCAATACGGATGCAATACTGTAAAGCTATCAAAATTTCGCTCCTGTAACCTGTTTTGTTGTAGGTGATGTTTGATAAAATTGAGTAATTAAGATCTAAATGGTTAATACATCTTAATAAATTAGATCATCTGAAAGAAATAACATCTGAATCTAAAAAATTGTTTGATAGCTAAAAATTGTAAAACATCTAAATGACTATTTTACTATTTTAACTCTCTGAGTTATTTAAAAATTTTATTTGAATAATCTTAAAATTTGAAATTAAAGGAGTACAATATTTATTGAGACTATTTTTGATCATAAATTTTAAATAAACTATTAAGATGCAGCTCTTAATAGCAGAGCCGGTCTTGGGTTTTGTAAGGCTCAGGGCAAAAAATTTCAATTGTCCCTTTATACAAATTAAACAAAATAAATAAATAAATTATCAATTAATTAATTTTATTAAAATTATAAGAATTTACAAAAGATAAGTAAGAACACTTTGGGGCCTCGTTAAAAAATTTATTTGGAAAAAATCTAATGGGACAAAACCCCAAACGAAGGAAAACGAGTATCCCAAATTGTAAACATTACATTAAAAACGAAGAACAAGAATTCCAGCCAAGTTTTCTGTTGAATCAAATAATAAATAAGAAAATATTTACAAAAATATATATATTACAATTTACAAAATTTATATATCTAGATTCTATATGTATCTTTAAAAAAATTACCTTCAAAGAAAGGCACTGGTCTAGCTGGTGGATGATTTATTTTCCAACTTTGTTAGAGAAGAGGATAATCATCGGGAAAAAATTTGATTATGTTGCGTTATAAACTGAGAGGCTCGAAGGATTTTTCCTTCTTTTTATGGCTAAGAGTCTATTTTGATTCTCCATATTTATTAATTTGTTTTATATTATATTTTATAATTAATTTTTTATTTTTTTATACACATACATAATTTTTAAAAAAATTTGGGCCCTCCTCAGCTTTGGGCCTTGGTAGACTTGGCCCAGGGTCGGCTCTGCTTAATAGTTAAGATTTGAGTTTCTGTCTTAATAATTAAAAGGCATTAAGAGACAAAAAAAAATTTACCAAACAAAATTTACCTCTGACCGAATAAAAGGCATGTGAATTAAGAGATATTCAGACACAAACAAATACTACTGTAAATTACACATTAACACTGCACACTGTAATTGAAATTCCGCTTTTTATTTAATTTTAGTCGCAATCGCGTATGATGATGTGAGATAAAATATTTTTAAATTTAATAATTTTAATAACATTGTTTTGATTAAAAGTTTACAATAGTGTTTGATTATGTAATTAAAATTATTATTTTCACAAATAAAAATTAATTTTTTTCATAAGATCTCTTATATATAAGTGTAGAACTAATTTACTTTATCATATGAGAATTATCTTGTACAACTATTATTTTTATATGTGAAAATATCAATTTTCATAATAATTATAAAAGTGTTTCTGAAAATTAAAGACGAATATACAAAAATGTGGCATTGACTTTTAATTTTTTTCAACAATTAATTGACAAATACGTTTATTGTGCATTGACGTTCTGCCAAAAGTATAAAAAATATTGATTTTCGCAAATATTTTTAGTAATACCCTGATCTCACTTCGAAACATGTGAGATATTTAAATGTATATACAAGACAAAGATTGATATCACTATATTTTTAAAGGAATTGATATTTTTACATAAAAAATTGATACTTTCACATGATTTCTCTCACATGAATAATGAGTGTCTCACCTCCATTTGAGAGAGTTATATGAAAATATCATTTTAACATGTGCAAATATCAGTTTCTTATTTTCAATCACGACCTTCTTGGTGAGTTTGTGGTGGACTAAGTGACCTAAGAAGATACTATTGAGAAAACGCGAGCCTTATTATGATATGACTTGTACTCGTAATTTGACATGGGTGGTATCAAAGCCGACTCTCAAAAGTTCGAATCGGATATAACTAGATAGGCAAAATTTCTAGGATGTGTGATTATGTGTTCGACCTGACGGGACGTCAGGTATTTAACTCGGAATTTGACCCGGATCGTTAAATATGGTATCAGAGCCGACTCTCGATATGGGGATAGACAGTTTTTGGGTTGTGTGTGATTATGTGTTCGGCCTGACGGGTATGTGATAGAGTTTGTAATACTCCAATCTCATATCGAAATATCGAAACACGTGAAATATTTAGATGTGTGCATTAAGCTTTATTATATTATAATTTAATTTAAACTCAAAATATGAACCAGATCGCTACATAAAAGTACTTTTGGAGGTCACAAATGTTAAAAATATTTTTATTTTTAATTTATAAGTACTTTTACTCAATCGCATTTCTCCGCTGAACAGGCTCTAAGAACTCAACTGTCAAGATTTAGTAAATTACCACCTAATTAAAAACCTCAACTCCCATTGAAACTTGGAAAGATCGGTGGAAGGAAAGGGATAAAAAAGCATAGTGAAAGTGAAATATATATATAAAAATAAAATAAGAAAACGAGCTTAAAAATTAAATCTTATATAATCTAATAGTCATTCTATTGGGAAATATAAGATGATATTCAAAATTAATACATCTCATTCAACTTTTATAAGTAATAAATTTCATGACTAGTAGGAGTATTTAAATAGTTCGTAAGTTTTCTAATTTTATTGTCTAAAATCAAACAAGTTCATATCAATATTATATTTTAAAAAATTATCAACTGACTTCTAAAAAAGTCATACAAATCCTATATTTTTGAATTAAGATGGTATTATGTATTATAATGTTAAAAATGTTATAATGTTCAGCAAAATTTCTTATAATTCCTTAGATTCCATTCGACCAACCTTTCCCTCAAGTTTTCTGAATTCCAAACATAAGCTAAATAACAAATGAGATAAATAGGATAAAAATTTACAACAAAAAAAAGAAATAAAAGGAAAACATGAATTTTGAGGAAAACAACAGCTACTAATTGTGAGATCAAATCTATAAAAAAAAAAAGGGAAAAAAAAAACAAGGACACTACTATCCTAATCTGCTTTAAAAAATTAAGCTGCTTAAGAAGGCTTTTTTTCACCAGAAATAACAATTACACTAATGAAATAAGAAATGGAAGATAACAGAAATAACAAATGCAGGGTAATAATATAAGAAATCGAAGATAAAGAAATAACAAATATAGGGTAATAAATAAGAAATCAAAGATAAAAGAAGGGATTCTAACCAACTAAATAAAATTCACACTCCAACACAATTTTGCCTTCATAAGCTAAAGCCCCATCTTGTTCAACACCAGCATGTTCTAAGCTAGCCAAGGAGCTTAAGACATGCTTATAAAGGCAATGCAACAGCTCAATCTATTTGGACAGGCCATGCTTTTGAGTTATAACTATCAGTAGAAGGCAAAATGAAAATACACATTTTACTTCCAATCAAAAAAGATACAAGAAATGGATACACCACACAGACAAGTTCCCAAATGCATCACTAACCGGAAGAAAAACAAATTCCCAAAAATATCCTTCTAAGAAATTATCTATAATTTGTAAAGCTATAGTATGAAACTCGACAATTATCTATAACGTGTAAAACTTGAAACTTCCAAGATCTAAGAGCTCTTAACAGCATAGTACAAAGTAAAATGAGTAGCAATGAGAGTATCCATGAACCAGCTAACTCTTTGTCACAAGGAGGTATCTATCAGAATTAGCTAATTATTTTGAAATTTCTCCACATATGCCTGAAAAAGATATGTCAAAGCATTAGTACAATAAGATATTTAAAAGGGATAAACATTTACAATGAATGTCTTTTCTGGAAAGTAAGATAGATGATATTAAAATCATTACCTTGATAAACTAGATCTTGTGGTAAGTAAAGCAAAATAAATTGTTAATAGCTATAGTAACGCGGTGATATGCTTTGTGATAAAGAATATGTGGTGTGAACCAAATAATAATCTAGGAACTATTTTTTCGTAACACAGATATATACAAGACCATCTAATCAGGTGTTCATCAACTAACAGGTAACACGTGGAAATCAGGTAATGAAGCACGATTTATGAAAGTGTTAACAATTCGGGAGTAAAACGATAAAAATGAAAAAGAGAGAGATTGAGAACTCACTTCTACAAGATTGGAAATCTTCAGCTTTGAGAATGATATATAGTGATCGATATGCTCCTGTGTTTTCGGGATCTGAACTCCATGAATGGTACTGGTCACTTTGTCAACAGCCTTCTTGACTATAGTTTTGTAAACTTCTTTGCTCATCTTACCTTGCTTCCATGTGGGGTTTAGAATCTCTTTAACCAACTCTACAAGTGAAATTTTGAACAGACGCATCGCCTTTTCATCCTGGCTCTCTTCAACCTTGTAATGTGCATCCACACCTCCTAAATGAATATTTTCTTGCTCCTGCTTGCGTTTTGCACCTTTATCATTGTTCCTATTGTCTTCAGTTACTATGTCATTGCTCACATTCACTTCTGGTTTTGCAACAGCCTCTTCCAGGTCCAGCTTCAACATAGAACTCTCCTGATATTCCACCTCCAGCCCACCACTTTCGCTGACTTTGCTGGAGTTGGGATGCACTAAACCAGTGGTATTGGGGGGGTTCTGTTGTCCAATATGAGATTTCTAAGTCAAAGATGCTGGAAGGTTAATTGAGCAACCTGGTCAATGAATACAATATTGCGACATATATCAGAAGTTACCTGTGGGTCTCCAAATTCCGTCATCTCTGGTGTGTTAACAACTTCTTTGCAATGGATCTGGGCCTGATTCTGTGAATTCAAAGTGGACACCTTATGCTGCACAGACTTGTTTAAGTCAATATTAAGAAAATTTGAAGGCTTTAGAGAGAGCTTGTGACAACTTTGATCAGTTCCACTCAAACTTGAAGGAGGTGGAGAGCCTAAACTGTCACCAAGTACTTTGGTGCGATGAGTATCATTTTCAGAGAGCTGTAACTGGTTGACAGCGTCGGACCTAGCTGCGATTGCCATACTATTATCCACTCCTTGTAGTTGATGCGGCTGAATATAAGAAATTTCAGGTATCTCTGGCTGCATGCTTGTGTCATCAAGCTGACGAGCAGAAGTATCTGGGATCATATTTTGTTCATGAACATGAGTTGAGATTCCACCCAGAGTTTGTAATTCTGAACCTTGCGCATTATTTTGATGCTGTTTTCCATAAATTAACATTTTCGAATCAATAAGTTCTGTAATGCCTTTGTCTGCACCATTACTACCTTTCTGCCAGTGAGAGGAAAGGAAATCATCTCTCCCAGAAACTTTCTCAGTCTGCCCCGGACCAGACATTGCTTTTTTCTTTTTCGCCAAACTATGACCCATATTATAGTCACTCTGCTTCTCAGCAGCTGCTGGATCATGAGAATCCGTGTTCCTAGTAGAACTGCCACCCCATCCAGTGGCCTTTGGTCTATCTAAGGAATCTTCTACATCATCCCATGTTGGACCGTTCCACGATTTTTTCTTGTCTTCCTCCTGTCCCTTGACCTTCACATTATATGGAAAACCTGCAGTGGCATCCCTTGAACCAGTCTGTGATTTGTTCTTGTCATCCAAATTATAGTCCCTCCTGTCATCATGTGACATCCTATTACTGCCATTCTGTTGGTTAGAAGTAAGGAATTCAACTCCATCAGCTGCCTTCTCATTCCGTGATTTCCATCCCCGACCACCCCTTGCTTTTCTCTCATCGCCCAAACTACAGCCCCATCTATCATTACTTGGCTTCTCAGAAGCTGTTGAATCATGAGAATCCTTCCCATTCCCTCCTGGAATCATCACCTCCGTGTTTCCAATAGAAGTGCCACCCCATCCAGTGGTCTCTGGTCTATCTAAGGAATCTGCTACATCATCCCATGTTGGACCATTCCATGGTTTTTTCTTGTCTTCACCATGCCCTGTGGCCTTTGCAGTATATGGAAAAACTGCGACGGCATCCCTTGAACCACTTCGTGATTTGTTCTTGTAATCCAAATCATAGCCCCGCCTGTCATCACGTGACCTCCCATTACGACCATTCTGTCTATTGGAGGTAAGGACTTTAAGTCCATCAGTTGCCATCTCATTCCACCCTGGACCACCCCTTGCTTTTCTCTCATTCTCCAAACTAGGGCCCCATTTATCATCATTCTGCTCATCAGCAACCATTGGATCATGAGAATTCTTGTTCTTAAAAGAACTGTCACCCCACCCAGTGGGCTGTAGTCTATCTGAGGGACTTTTTAAAGCATCACATTGAGGATCATTCCATGATATTTTCTTGTCTTCCCCCCACCCCTTGGCATTTGCAGTTTCAGTAATATGAGAAAGAAACTCACCTCTGTCAGCTACCTTCTCATTCCCTCCTGGACCGCCCTTTACTTTGCTCTCGTCCTCCACACTATGGCACCACTTATCATCAGTACGATTATCAGCAGACATTGGACCGTGATAATTAGTCTGAGTACTGTCACCCCAACCAGTAGCCTTTGGTTCATCTGCAAAACCTGCTACATCATCCCAAGTAGGACCATTCCATGACTTTTTCATGTCTTCCTCCCTCACTGTGACCTTTGCAGTATCTGGAAAACCTGCATCATCACCCCACTTTGGACCATTCCAGGATTCGTTCTTGTCATCCAAATTATGGCCCCCCTTGTCATTGCGTAACCTTCCATCAAGAGTTCCTGCTGCTGGACCATCATGAGAGAATCTACAGTCATTCCGATGACATTTCCCCATGGAAAAATACTTGCAAGGATACTTGCCACTTTTGTTTGCTTCCCGCTTGACATCCCGATCATAGAATACCTTTTTATTTTCTGTGTCATAATTATCACCAGCAGAATTATGGTGGTGGGGATATCTGCATGATGCTCCCCTACGACACTTACCTTTCAGAAAATCTATACAACATAATGTATCTTTCCTGCTGTCCCTCAGCGACTCATCTTCCTCGTAATATTTTCGATAGCCATCAGAAATGCTATCCCGTGGATTATCTGCAGCCCATTTATTATTACCATATGTTAAAGCACCTCCATCATCTGCTCTACTTCTCCGCCTTTCAGTAAGGTCATTCTCAGAGCTTCCCCCATCCCTGTAGTTGAGATTACCATGATGAGAGAACCCACATTGACTCCCTCTCCTGCATTTCCCCACGGAAAAATCTCTACATGCCTTAGATGTCATCCTGGACCCACTTCTTTTTTCAGTCAATTCATACGATGCATGTCTGAGATCACGGAATGGGCTCCTACTCCGGCTTCTACTGCGGCCTCTTTCCCAGCTCCTGTTCCTGCCCCTTCCCCTGCCCCTGTTTTCGTCCCGCCTTGGACTACGGATCCTGCCTCTGTCCCTGCTCCTGCTCTTACTCCTGCTCCTGCTCCTCTTCCTATCTCTGCCTCTGCCCCTGTTTTTTATACAAAATAAATCAGAAGGCACAATATGATGAGCATGATAATATAGAAAAATAAATCTATACACAACTTTAAGCATACAAACTACGAGGTAATTGAACTGGCAGCACAACAAATATAGAATTAATAAGGTGACAACCTAAATTTGCTTCTAGCAACTGGAGAAGTGGAAACAAGAGAGGAGAATGAACAAAGTAAACTTACTGAAAAAGTCACCAACAAAAGGAAAAAAACAACTACACATAGCATACGTAATATATTTTAGGGTAAGATAGATCCAAATCTAACATGTAAAATTAATGAAACAACCATCAGGCCAGTATGCTGCCCAAAGATTATTAAAATAACAAACCTGTATGACAAGGTCTGACAGTTATCTGGGGAATGGCCGTACTCTTCATACCCCTGCTCATCAAAAGTAGGAGAATTTGAAATCTTACGCACATCTCTGCTGATAGTGTCATCCTTCTGCATATCGTTCTCTCCTTGAGAGAATTGCCAAGATGGCCATCCAGAACGGTCTTTAGACTTCACATCACTGGCATCCCAGTCGGTCCATTTGGGAGAATGACCTCTGTGAGAACTGGAATGGCGGTGGGTTTCTGACCAAAGATTTCTTTCGCTGATCTCAGCAGGAGGTTGAGTCTCTTCTTTCATTTTCGTTGGAGAAGCAAATTTTCTGTCACTCCTACTCATAGTTTATAAGACTTGTCTGCAATATTTATAGTTTATCAAAGAAGATACAGGAAAATATGGAAAACAGGTAAGGATAAATGATTATAACAGGATTTAAAGTTTAACAGACAAAGTTAATCTTCCAAGGAAAGATGTCTGTGCTATGGGTTCATGAACTAATCTACAGAAAATACTGTATCGAATAAGAGGTTATTCTCCAGCCAAAATATAGCCAACTACATTCTATAAACTATAAATTTTGGACATCATTCAGCAATTTATTATAGATCGTGATTTTGATTCTCCTCAATGGTAGTGTTCTAAAAAGCGCTGGGCATACCTAGGCAGCAGATGGAGGGCTTAGGCGTATTCCTAGGTGGTGTAATTTTATTTTTTTTAAATATATATACTTGTAACAAAACTAAGTTTGTTCTTTTGTATTTATGATAAAATAATGCATTATTAAACACAATTACACCTTTTTGACTTAGTTATTTGTTATTTGACTAGCTCTTAATCATTCACTCAATGCATGATTCCTGAGCATGCTAAATTAGAAAGGACAAATAAAGGAAGATGAGTGTTATACTAATTAGCCCAAAAGATATTAAGAATTATTACAAAAACTTACTTTGTAATTCTTTCTTTAATTATTGCTTAGTTGCTTTAATTTTTTTCTTTAAGCGGAAGAGAAAAATACAACCAAACAAACCACTTAGAAACCGCCTAGGCCCACCTAAATAAACTAAACGTTTTTGGTGTGTTCTGCACCTAGTCGGATTGTTTAAGCACCGCCTACGCCTAGGGGCACTTTTTAGAACATAACTCAATGGTTTGTAGTTTGTGAACATGTATTCTTTTCCTAATTAACTGTTGAAGCGTTGAGAGTGTGATTGAACCCATGTCCATGTGGACTAGAACATTAAACCAACCTCATTTAGTCTTCTTCTTCTTCTAAGAAGCATACATCCAATCCACAATAACTGCCATAACATCAACAGGATAATAGGCAGCTTCCATACTAGTCCAGCAACCAAGAAAAGTGAAATAGTCTATGCAAGTCAGCAAATCCCTTCAAACTACTTGGGATCAACTATATGAATCTTTCAAGAAGCACAGATACAGGTGTGGAGATACTTGTGCAACAAGGATCCGACGATTCACCAAATTTTAGGAGACGGGGAAATTTGGGTGCAGGGGAATTCGACAAATGTTTTATTATTAAATATGTATATATTTATGTGTATACTTATATATATACATGATATAACATTTAACAATATAGAAACTACAAGAGAACAATCAATTAAACAACATCTAACAAACGATATAAGTTTCATGCTTCTATAAACATGAATTCGTATCAACAAAAAATAAAATAATAGATAATTCAAAACACATTAGTGAAAAAGGAGAGAATCTTCAAGAATCCCAAAGAATCGGAGTATCCAGTGCACAGTTCACTAGGATAATAATTAACATCAGCGAAAGCAGAATTGCGTCTTTAAACTAATGAAAGCACATAGTCCCATGCATCATAATAATCAACCTGAGCAGCTATGCTTTAGTGATAGGTAATTTTTTGGGAGAGAAAAACACCAGGAATAACCAAAGCACCAACCATGCCTGACTTCATGCTCCAACAAAAGGGTAGTAATACTCGATGGTAGTATGAGATTACGAGTTATGTCCCAATAGTTGAAGCATGTTAGTCTTCTCACATTAAAATTTACTCAGTTGAAGCATGTTAGTCTTCTCACATTAAAATTTACTCTGTGGCACAACTCTCAGAACATCTCTAATGATGATCTTAGATGTAGGGCTGTTGGTTCTTTCTCAATCACAAATTAAATATTATCTCTACTCGGTCATAAGGGAACTTATAAACTGGCAGGCTTCTGTTCTATTCTCGATCCAAAAAAAAAACTAACTGGCAAGGACAACACTGGCCCACTGCAACAAATTGATTAGATGATGCAGTCCTTTTGTAAATCCTAAAATACAACATATTCCGCCAATTCAAAACTATATTCACAGTGAAATGGCCCCTAATAGTACCTTGACCCTTCCTGCTCCACGTTCCACGCTGCCCACACCAGGTTTTAGCATCATACATATAGGGATTGGCATCAAAGTTAGCTTCCAGCTTGAGCTAAATTAGCTTCAGCTTTAATCTCTCAACAAGTCAACAGATTTCTGATGGGGTAAGCAATTCAATTTTTTGGAATGCGTTTACAACACAAGTTGTAATGATCAATTCCCAAAATTGTAAAATTTACATCTCAAAATAAGATTGTTTTCATCAATTAATTATTGCTAAATCAATACATGCACTTTTAATTGTATGACATTAGTCTTCATGACAATTTTTAATTGACAATAAAGCCACCTCTAAGCATAAATGAATACACCCCAACTCAATTAAGGGGTTGTTTGTTTAGGACTGAATGAGTAAAGATCTGAGCGAATAAGTCATTAAGACTATTTGTTTACAAGTTTGGAAATCTGAATTGGGCTGAATAAATCTGAGCAATTCTTTAAAAAAATGGCTAAATCGGCTGAATAGATCTGAGTAACGTTTTTTAGCCAAATAGTCATGGCTTCTCTGTAGCTTTGGGTGTCTCCATCTCCATAGCCGCTCTCTCTTCTTCGCTTACCTTCACCGCAGCTTCGATTCATCTCCATCTCCAACCACAATTTCTGACAGTTAACCCTCATCTTTGAAATTGATATAGTTACAATAAACAAATTAGGTCTCTAGTTTTGATATCTTCCTATCTTGCAAAACCCTGAAGACCTAAACCCCACACTCTTTCTCTTTCAAAATTCAGAAATGGCTACTCTCTTCAGAATCATTCGCTGGAAAGCCTCACGTATTGCGCCTCTTGCCATTCGATTCATCAGCGGTCAAAGGTGTTACAACCACCGCCACCCCTCTTCTCTATTTTATGTTGCTGCTATTAAGCAATTCCATCACTCTCGCAAGCTCATTCTTCCAACTTCTTTCTCTTTCGTCCGCCACTACTATTCTTCTCCCAAGCGGCCGAGTTCAGATGAATAACTCCTCAAAGTCATCAAATCAGAGATCATATGCGCAGAGGAATCTGATGAATCTATAGAGGTCTTCTCTCTTACTTTTGGGTATAAATTACTTAAATTTTGCAAATTCTGATGCTCTATTGTTTTGAAATATTTTGAATTGAAAAGAAAAATCTACAATTAAGTATTATGAATTGGATAGTTCTTTTAGTGAATAATTATTTGTCCGCAATATAAAAGTATTTAATGTTGAGCTATTGTCGACTTAATCATGGGGATTTTTCTCTTTCCTGACAAACGTTGGATAGAAATTTATATTGAAATGTTTGTGAATATGTAGTATTTGATAACTCAAAAACCTTTGCCTAATTTGATGGATTGTTTGATTTAAAATCCATATTCTATTAGGATCAGTTTTGAGCCAAAATGAAATTAAGATCCTGAAAATTTAGATATCAAAAACGTATACTTGTTGGAGACATTGATGTTGTTTATTATGTATGCTACATGTATATTAGTAGATTGTAGATGGGTTTTATTAAATATAATGATGGCTTTTCATTTTGAATACTAAGTATGATACTTTAGGAATACTTTTTGTTTATATTTTCCGTTCTCTGTTTTGGAACGTATTGTCTAACACTTGGAGTTTTCCATTTGCAATTTTCTTAACGTTATCTTGCTCTTTAAAATTGTGTTAAGTAACCAGAAATATAATATGCAAGATTGGTTTGATTTGATAATGAATTCAGTCAACAACACATAAATGGATTGCCTCTTGATTTTGCATTGTAGGTTGAGGAGGCTCCTGAAGGCTTCCCTTTCAAAATTGGAGATAACTCCGGGCAACAAACAATATCTCTATCGAGAGAGTACCCGGGTGAAACTATCAACGTTGAGCTTCACATGCCTGATCTTGTAACTGGTGAGGAAGATGATGAGAATGACAACGATGATGGCGATGAGAAGGCTAACCAATCTAGCATCCCACTGGTTGTCCGAGTTACCAAGAGTAATGGGCCCATTTTGTAGTTTGGTTGTACTGCATATCCGGATGAGATCTCAATTGACAACTTGTCCATTAAGGAGCCAAAAAGTTCTGAAGATCAATTTGCCTATGAAGGACCAGCTTTCTCGTGAGTGTCGTTTTTTGTATATTTCTTTCAAGCGTTGATACTAATTACTTCTCTAATCTTAATCAATAAACATCACTTATTGTTTTTTCATTTTTTTTGTCTCCAAGGATTTGGATGAGAATCTGCAAATAGCTTTCCACAAGTATCTGGAGATTAGGGGAATCAAGCCTAGCACTATCAATTTCCTCCATGAATACATGATCAACAAAGACACCAGAGAATACTTGGTGTGGTTGAAGAACCTTAAGAAGTTCGTCCAAGCATAATTTAGGCTGGTAATACATTTTGGGTTGAACCTAATCATGGACCAAGTCCTTTTTGTAGGCTACTATAGTTGAATGTGCCGTGGATTGTAGTTTTTAATTTATTAGTACTCAGCATTTTACGGGAACCATAGAGTGGAAAGCTTTGATAGGGCTAAAAGAGTTGGTTGAACTTGTTAAGCCTTTTTTGTGTAATGTCATAACCTGAATAAGACCATTGTTGCTGCATATAAGTTTCCAAAATCTATTTTTGAGGATTATACAATTGTAACTGAGTTGATTGGCACAATTGTATCTGGTTTATTGACATATTGGTTTAACTCATTACATTTTCTATTTTTTATAAAACGTGTTAAAATTGTTTGAATTATTACTTTATTTGATAATTTGTTTGAATTATTTATTTTTATCTATTGTACAATGAATATTATATTTAATTTTTTTTAATATGTTAAGACAAAATTATATATTTGTTCATCATAGTTTAGAGGGATAAAATAGTAAAAGACTGCTATTCAGATATTTCAGACATATTAATTATAAAATAACTTTTTTCATTCAGTATTCAGCTCCATTCAACTCATTCACATCACTTAAACATTCAGAACTGTTTCATTCAGTTTTATCAAACAGACTCATTAATATAATTCAAAGTCCTCGGCCTCCTAGGACTCAATGTGGACGCAAATATATAAAGAGTTCCGTAAAGGTTCGCATAATGAATAGGGATGACTTTCTAATGTAGTATAGATTAATTAAAAATTTAGGCCTCTATGGATAAATATTATTGCCGCCCCAACTTAGAACCAAGAAAATCCTATTCAGACGGGAGTTGGGCTTATGACTGCAACTTACTCTCCAAATAATTGTATTTCCATTACAAACAGCATGGGGAAATAGGTTCAGAGTAGCCAAAATTTACAAGAGGGGCCAGAATTTCTTAACAGTCAAAAGATGAAAAGCACAATTAGCCAGTGTTTCCTCTTCTTCCTCTTGCACGTTACAAAAAGTTTAGATCTTGCCATCAACTCAACTAAAAATTCCAATACAAGAAACATTTCACACAATTTATCATTAACTAAACAATCCATTTATAATTCCAATTTGAGCGTTGCTCTAAACCTCTTACTGAAGATATTAAGTTCTAATCCATAGATAAAGCTTTCCTTCCTTAAGTTGCTTACTTCCACAACAGGATAAAGGAAATCAACTAAAGAAACTTCCACAGAGTCTGTGATTCATCTACTTTTTCCTTGTGTGAACGGTTAGTTGTTAAGTATACATATAAAAACATAAATTAAAAAATAAAATAAAAATGTTCGCTAGTCAAGTGTACTAGGACAAAGAGAACTAAAATATTAAGGTGCTGGTGAGGAGTCAGGTTCAATTAAGCCAGGCTAAGAATTGCTGGTTGATCCAACAAATATTTAAACCTAAATATTAGTTCACAATGAGTATGATTATTTTTTGTTAGTTATTATAAAGTTGCATTGGCTTATATGATTATAGTTATTTGTAAATACTACAGAAAATGAAGCCAGGGATGTCGAGCCCACCCACTGACCTGACCTATCATATTAGATAGTCTTTAAACTGGCCCTATATAAAGCAGCATTTGAAAGATACTCCCCAACCGGTTTATCTAGTAAAAGAGATTGAGGTTCTACAAGGGAGAGGGGAAAATGAATGTTGTTTCTCCCTCCCCTCCCCAAACACCCAAAAAAAAAACTTTTGATGAGTAAATGATGCAGTCTAGAAAAGGGCCAAGGAAAAATAATGAAGTAAAATTTTATGCTAGGGGCATTTTGTGTTTTGGCAGAATTCCTATAAAATCTTTGCTGGTTAATAGTTTCTTTATGTTAGAGGGTTTAGTTTGAAGTCCTTTATATGTTTGTTTCCTTATTAGTAAGAGTCATTTATATAACAGGGTTTGGAAATCCTTCTTCTCAGTAGGAAAGGGTTACTTTTTTCTATATAAGCAATATTCGCAACTGGATACAGAGTTGATTTATAAGAATTTTCATCATGTTATGCTTTCTTTTAATGGTGAGACTCCATTAAACATCTTCCAGATAAGACTTCTAGAAATGCTTAGTGTGGCTCTAAGATTTTATCCTTGTTATTCCTCTCTTGAACTTCTCTCCTTTTGTTTTGTTTTCTTAATTCTTAATTTTTATGTTCATACGTCCAAACCTTTGTTCCATCACTACAGGTTATATATCATAAATCCCCAATTCATTCCCATTTCAAACCCCAACCACCCTAGCAGCCTCAAACCCAACCCTATAAATCTACAACCCATGAGGCATGGCTACTGTTCACCATAAGTTTATAATACATGGCAACTGTTTGCGGGTGCTGCTCACATGCCCTGAATATCCTTGGACTACAACCCTTTATTACCCCTTAAAACCCTACATATTGATCCTAACACCAAACCAGAGTTATTGGATACGAGTATTGGTACTTGCTTCCCAAGGACCCAAACATGGTACTCTTGTGTACCTATATCTAACGTTAACCTACCCAAATATTTTTTTGTTAGTTTACCTATAGGTGCACAAATATCAATATTCTAGTCGAGTATTGGACGCTTAGTGCTAAATTATATACGGAACAATCCACTTGTTACTTCAATTAAAGATCTTCTATACAACTTTATTACCTTTATACACGAAGAAAATTCCTAACTATCAGCACTCATATAGAGCTACCCTATCTTACCAGATTCTAGCCTATGTAAGCACACTGTATACCCATGTCAGTTTCATGAATAGGAACAAATCGTGCTCTGGTAAAATTACACCATAGGTCTGGATCTTGTGTCCCTTGCCGCTGCACCCATTGTATTAAACCCCCAACATAAACACTCATATTTGTCACAGATGTATGGTATCTCTATCTTCTTTCTCGATAAGCGTGAAAAATAAGTTAATGACAGGAGATCTTGGCACGTGGGGCCAATAAAGCGCTCATTAAGTACACATAAAGAAATAACAATAAGCTCCCCCAAAAAATCTCAAATCTCTTACAAAATTGAGGGCCCCTTGCTGCCACGTAGGCGCGTGGGACTAAATGGGCCTGGCGTGTGACACCGCACGTGGCCTCTCAGAAATGGACGTGGTCGAGAATCTCATATGATATTCACCACTCGGGAGATGCCACATATCACCACTCGGGAGATGCCACATATCACCACTCATGAAAGGCCACGAGGATATCTTGGGAAGCCACATGGACCTCTCGACAGCCACCACATGGCAGAATTAGGAGGACTTGGTGTATTGGGGCATCTGTCTAAGGGCATGGCTTGGTGGCTGGGGAAATAGGACTGCCGAGAATGTGACCCCCTCTAGGCCGAGAATGGCTTTGGCAATTAAGTGGACCCCACTAGGGTATGTGACTTTAAGTGAGACATGTGACCTGCCACATGGCGTAATCCAAGCATGCCACGTGGTCCAGGGTTCCTGTTCACTATAAATATCAATCATGATTTGACATTGGACAAGACATTTTAGACACCCTAGAGAGAAATTCTTGTGCGTACTACTACTGTCATTCTCGCCTGTTTTCCTCCCCTTAGCTCTCCATATTCAGCCTATCCCAACCTTTGCGGATCTTTTGCCTCTCCAGCTCACTTCATTCTTAACCCTGAACTTACATAAGTCTATAAAAAAACAGTCCCAGATGTCTAAGACAAAGTTAATCAAATTTGAATTGTTTAATATCAATTGCTAAATTCTTATATTTGTTTAAAATCCTTTTTATTATTACTATTTTTAAAGTCATTAAATGCCAAAGAGGGTGAACATAAGTTTACACGACCTATATTAATAGTCTAATCCATAGAGCAACTAAAATATATATGCATCCTTAAAAAACTCTCTAGTATACATCCCACCATTCAAAAACCAAAGCAAACAAAAAACTTAATTACACTAAATGTCTTATTTCTATGGGCTTCCAAAGCTTTTTATATTGCTCCAACCTAGTCTCACATGTTTGTCCTACATCACTTCTTGTCCTCAAATTCGTTGTTCTGCTCCAATCAAATGGTTCATCGTATAGGCACAGATCCAATTGTCCTCTTTTCTATGTTACGGGCTTAGCTGGAGTGTCCAGTTAGACAATGTATTTTTAAGAGTCCAACACAGGTACTTCTTAGTTTTGCCAATTTTTTGTACTAAAATGAAGTGTCCCCTATGTGTAGCCTTGTCCAAGCGTCAAGCGTCAAACACGAATACTTTAGGACAAATTGAAGAGCCCGTGTAAATAGCATCCTTCATATGCCGGTTGGAGTTTATACCAAGCTCCACAGAAAACCTTCATTGTCCTTAACATCACCCAAGAGTCTTAAATGGTGGAGAAACCAAACACTAAAACTCATAATGTAAAAAAATATCATTCAACTTACATACACCAAAATTCAAAATAACCATCCTTTTTCACAAATCATCTTGAATCAAAGTAGATTCAAGAACTATTATCCATGTAAAGAAACCAACCTTGAGGGGAACACACCACCCTCCAAACACTATTCAACAAGAAGTGCAAAGCACCTTACTCGTGAAGTAACTACTGGTATAAGTTAACCGAAAAGTTATTGTTAGCATGATATAAATTGTTGGATCTTCCATCTAACAGCTTAGGCTTTTAAATGAGTTGGTTACTTAACATGGTATCAAAACTCTGGTTGTGCAAAGTTTTGGATTCAAATCTTCCCGGCCACATAATTGTCTTTATATTAAATTTAATAGTGCAAATGCACTTTAATTTCTCTCTTCTCTATAAAAGGTTGCATTTGAGGAGGAGTGTTAGCATTATATACATTGTTGAACCCTCCATCTAACAACTTAAGTTTTTAGACGAGTTGGTTACTTAACAGTTATGATAGTATGATTCTTCCCTCAAGATTCACTGTTTATTTCCTTCCAAACTTTCTACATAAAGTGCCAAGAGGTTAGCACAGCCCTACCTATAAGTTGTTGCCACAATACAGTAGACCTATTGATGATTCATAGCCTCTTGTGAATTATTTTTTACAATTCTTTATTAAATTATCACCAAATTAATGTCTATTTTGGCTAATAATCAAAGTGAGATTGCATCAGGCAAAAACCCTAAATGTTATTTTTAAACATCTTTAAGTTGGAAAATATTCAAACCGAAATAAAAGTTTAAACCTCAAATACAGTTAAAAAAATCACAAATAAGTATAAGCACAATCAATCAAATAAAACAGAATACAAAAATGTGAAGTATTGGAAAGTAAAAACGAGACACTATAATTTTTACGTGGTTCGAAGCAACCAAGATCTTTTACTCCACTCTTCTTCTCCACTAAAAAGGGATACTCCAATAAAGAATATCACTCTGAGATACTAAGTTTATGGTGAACTGAAAACCTTACATAGATTCACTAAGAATCTTGATCACTAAGATCTTAAGATACTAAGGCTTAGCTAGAGAAGAGAATAGAATAAGTGTTTGTAGTTGAGTATCCTCAGAAAAGGATGGACATGTTGCTATTTTGTAGCTCTGTTTCTTGAATAATCTTAAGCCTTGTTGATCAAATGAAATCTCTTAATTTCTTCTTTACTTTGAAACAAGAAGCTCGTTTGATCATGTAAAAAGAGAGTTTCAGCACTTGAGTAAATGGTTCAGTTGGGTAACATTTACAAATGTGCGGTTGAAACCCTTTTATACACTCAGCTTTAGTTCATACGACTTGTCCTTTCTTCTGATAAGGATTTGAACTATCCTTTTACCCTGTGAATAATAGTGGTTCTAAGAGTTGGTAGCCGTTGTATCTTGTGTGATGTCAAATGTGTCGATGCTTATTGAGCTGCTGAACTCGACTGTTCATTTGTTCCTCTGCTCAATTTTTCTGAAAGCTTACTCAACTGTTGTATATATAAGCCTTCAACCTTAAACTGTTGGTTAACTGATGACCAACTCTTCTGGTTTGACTCTAAGGTTCACTCTTATGTAGTCTGTACCCGAACGTTGTCATGCTGCCTCCTATTCATCGGATGGATGAACTGAAGTACTGAGAGCTTCACACCTCGCTTTCTTTTGAGGATAGCTGAACAGAAGTATTGAGAGATTCACTTTGCGGTCCATTCACTCTGCAAATTGTTTAACAACTTTACTCAGTGAATTTCTTAACACCATTATTCTACAAATCACTCTGCTACTCTGTGAAGCACTTAACAACTTGACTCTATGGATTATTGACTTGCTTATCTAATTCTTCTGTCTGCTAAACTGTTCAGCCAGAACTTATGAACTCTGCTGACAACTTGTCCCCTCTGTCATCACCAGAAACTAATCAAATATTATAAAGAAAACTTTTCATCCTATACATTAGGACTAGTCACTCTACAGATCCACCTATACATTTTACTCTACAAATCAGCTAAAACAACTCACTTGCAACCAATGTTCTAAAAGGCGTTAGGCGGGAGGCCTAGCGCCTAGGGGGACTGGGTGGGGCCTAGGCGGGATTTTTTATTTTAAGTCAATTTTAATATTTTCTTACATTTATCCAAACAAAATAATAATATAAAGCAAAACAATCTATAATAAAGATAATAAAGGTCTTTTCTTAAAGTTCAAACACATATCCATATTGCTAATGTCAAATTTCAAACACAAGCATGCAATTGTTCAAAGTTCAAATATATTTTTAACGTATTAGTTTTATTTATAAACAAGATTGCTATTAAATAATAAAATTTAAAATTTCAAGAATTTAATTCAATATTAAAACTTACGAAACTAAACATAAATTTAAGAATTATATTGAATTAAACTAAATATTACAAGTGTATCATCATTTATATAATTTGAAATTGGTACAAATTCAAAAAATTACAATTACAATAAAATTATCTATTTTGACTTGATATCGTTCACTTCTTGTTGTGATTTGATATGCTACAACTTGTATTATGAATATGATAAATAATTAGAAAAATAAATATATCAAGATCTGATTTGGGTAGTTATTAAAATAAAAAAAATCTCTCTGCCTAAATCCCGTCTAATTTCTTGGAGGGATTTTTTTGCCGACTAGGTGAGGCGCCAAGGGGGGCCTAGCGCCTAGGCGGAAATTTTTAGAACAGTACTTACAACTTGGAATGGCACCCTTTAATAGAATTGAGGTCTTACATTAGTTAATAATCTATAAGCTTACATCACCGAATCAAATACAAATATGAATTAACAAGACCACACCAAAGACCGCATGAAATATTTTCCAAATAAAGGCCACTTAAAAGGAATTTCAACATGTTGAATGCTCTTCATAGGAAAAACTAAGCATACCATCGCCATCCAACAGTTCATAAAACAATCAGATCCTGAAGTTGACACTCTTGTCAACATTCGTACCTGACACTCCTACTAATTCAGCTCATAAAACAATCCCAAAATTTTCGCTTTTGTCAACGTTCAATGAGTCATACACTCCTATTGTTTTGGAAGTAATAGATCTAATCATCCATCTCACATGCTTGACTGCATTTATGAATGTTGTTCCACTCAACATTGATTAATCAGCTCTTGAAGTCGTCACTCCACTTGCCAATGACTATTAGTTTGGAAGTTGTCAACTTGTCGCGACTGCAACTGCCTTTGCTAGCCAAAATACTCCCAGCACCTATCTAAGATTATCAATCCATGCTATGACGGCTTAGTATTTGTCAGACCATTGTTCAAAGTAGATTGAGCTCAATCGAAGCATGGGCAGGTCTCGAATCAATGCCAAAAAAATTGACATGCCTGAACATCAAGTGCCAACATTGATGGGATCAAATATAAGTGCAAGCCTCCCATATGAAATCCATCATACTAGTGTGCAATGCCATATGTAGGGCCCACCATCAAGAAAGATTAGCCACTTCAAGAAACTTAACCAACATTCCATTGGTATGTTTAATAACTGGTAACATAGGACAATGATGTGTGTCTCAAAACCAGTGCCCTCGGGTCCAAACAAATATGCTACAACGTAGTCATTGATTTAATCAATGTAACTCTCTAAATAACTAGCCAAAAGTATCAAGCGTCGGCGTATTGTCCAACTAGAAAGGACGATCATGTATATGAAATATCTCATCATAGCTTCATAATAAGCTCAAAGTTGGTCACAGTGGAAAAGGTGCACAATGCCAGTTCCCTAGTTTCGAAGAAGATTGACCAGTTTTAAGAACTCATGCAACATAAACTGGGTGGTTTTAACAAGGGGTTGCACAAGATGATCCCATGTGTCTCAAAGACCATCTCATGTTGTCAACGAGAACGCATCCATCTACACATGTAAAAGACCAAAAAAGAAAAACAATCAACCAACAATAACATGTATTGTGATATACTAGATGCCTAAATTTATGGAAGAGACTTGCATATTTATCAAATATTAAGGTTGTCAAACCATTTATTACAATTTCATTAAATCATCAACCACAAAGTGTGGCAACAATAAATACACCTGATAGATCTCAATATCTAGTCCACAAATTTAAGACATAAAAGGCACATTAGGATTTAGGACATCCAAAATTACAGTCTTCCTTTTGTTATAACATCAAGGAACTTGTCAGTATTCCTATAAAGAATTCTATTATCCCCCAAAATCTCCAACACTAACATAGTGCAAAAGTTCTTATATCGTCCATTAGTGTCTTAATAGTGAAAGTTCAGCCATAGAATTCCAAAACAAGTGACTCAATCATAGAGAGACATACTTAGGATTCCGACGTAATTTATTCTGTTCATCATTCCAAAAAATGATCACTTCAAAGTCTGTCATCATCATAAATCTATCTCCAGCAATGAAAGCATGCATAGCTGATCCCCAAAAAAATCTTATCCCAAGTGAATTGATCCCTTATTTGGGACCCTCTTATTTGTGAGGAGTTGACGGGGAACATTAAATAGTTTCAAACCTTTAAACACTTCTTCAATAAGTGACATAATGCACCCACGCCACGACAAAGAGTACATGTTACTGCTCTACCTTACAGCTACTGATCATTTAAAAATTCAACCCTCATTTACAAAATCTTCCATGTAGTGCACTATCTATTCGTTGGAGCATAAACATGTACCTATTAGCATATACATCCGTACAAAGAAACATAACACATTTATTCACAAGGACCAAAATCTCCATTATTCCCCTCAGTTAACTTTCTCAAACTACTTTTATTACCCAAAAAAATTAGATATCACAAACACCTTCCAAATAGACTTTTATATGGAGATATAATAACTATTCCACACAATCAAATCCTACAGAGGCAGATTTAACCAACACGAACTAGAAGCAGTCAACCAATCAATTCAAGCTAACCTTATCCAACTATCCAAATCAACAACCATTAATACAAAACTTACAGATCAACCTAGATTAACATAGAAAAACAAAAAACCGCCAAAAGTTCAAAATTTCGAATCTTTAACAACAACACTCATTCATTTCAAATTAACCCTAATTTCTTTTCTTCTTTTTTCTCGGATAGGAAAACTGAATTTTATAACCAAAAAAAGAACTAGACATCACAAAAACCTTCCAAATAGACTTTTTTATATACAGATATAGTTATTATTCCACACAAGTGAATCCTACCACCGCAGTCAATCAATTCAAGTTAACCTTATCCAACTACCCACCGATCAACCTAGCTTAGATACATACAAAAACAAGAAACAATGAAAATTCAAATTTTTGAATCTTTAACAACAATGCTCGTACATTTCAAATTAAGCTTATCCAATCACCCAAATCAAAATACAAACCTTCCACAACTAGCATATCATAGAAGAACAAAAATAACCAAAATTCAATCGTTAAAATCTTTAACAACAATTCTCATTCATTTCTACCTTTTTCATACCTTTTCCCGGAGAAAAAAACACGTAAATCAAACTAATAGGAAATCATAAGCATTATACGGAACGATAAGAATAAAAAACCTAATTTCGAGCGCTGGAAAATTACCTCAGAGCAAAGCGAAGTGAGAGAATTGCATAGAAGCTCTATAATCAGCCGAAAGTGTACGGCCGGAATCAAGTTTTCCGGCACCGGCAGGAAGAATTTTGTCTGGCAATTCAATTGTGCAGCGGTGGAGTATTTGGAATGTGAGTTATTAGAACTGGAGGTTCAGGTGGTGGATATATTCATATACATAGGAAAAATTTTAGTGCCCGTACATTCATGTTGTCACTGCCCACTTGTACTACAAAAATAAAATCAATTGGAATATAAAATAAAATTACATTTTGATAATTATATTATGTTAAAATAATATATTTTAATAAATTTAGAAAATTTGACAGTTTCATTAAATGGTTGGACAACTATAATCTGATTATTTTCCTCTTAAGAACTTGTGAAATATGTTGTTTTAGGTCGTATAGTAATAATTAAAAGTTGAGGTAATTAGATTATAACAATAAGATTATATATTGATTGACAGATTATTTTAAAATATTGTATATTTTATTTTATTTTTGATAAATATATTAGAAGAGTTTGAAAATTCATTAAATAATTGAACAATTATAATCTGATTATCACCCTCTTAAGAACTTGTGAATTATGCCAACTTAAACTTAATCTAAATATGGATTCTTTTATAAGTTTCAATAAGGAAAAACTAATGATTTTCTAAATGTACTTAGGGCATGTTTATTTGCAAGGATTATAATTTTGGGATTATAATAGATGGGATTATAATTTTAAGACTATTAATCGATTAAATAGTCTTAGTCACGTGTTTATTTTTTATGGGATTATTCATATGATAACTTAAAATAATCTCATGTTATGTTTGTTTTTTTCAGGATTAATTAAAGTATTGGATTAAAAAATATCGTTTGAACTATTATACCCTTACCAATAATAACATATTTTAAACTTATTTATACATCAAAAAAATAATATTTACTAATTATATATACAACCCCCACCCCCACCCCCACCCCACCCCTACCCCTCCACCCCACCCCACCCCCACCCCCATCCCAAAAAAATAATATTTTCTAATTATGTATATACTCCCACCCCGCCCTCCCCACGCACCCACCCCCCAAAAATAATATTTACTGATTATGTATATATTTTCACCCCGCTCACCCCTCACCCCCACCCCAACCCCAAACCCAAAAAAAAAATATTTTATTGTAAGACCCCAATTTTTTATAAATAAAATTGAATTTTCTCTATTCATTGTTTTGAATTAGTAAGTGGTTGATTTGATTAATGTGGTTAGTTATAGGTAAAATGCGCAAATATTTTAAATAAGTAAATGGTTATAAAATATTCATTGTTGTCGGAGAATATTCGTTTGGTCGTGGAATATTCTTGCTGTCAGGGAATATTCGTACGATGACGCATCCATTTGTAGGTCCCATAACGAAAAACTGTCGGATGAAGAAAACGACAAGTTTGAGTTTTTTTATAAATAACGGCATAGTTGTTACCGTTAACACTGTTGGAATACCTGGTGTATGACGCCCCCAAAATAGGTCCACACAACCCATTTTGAGTCGCTAAATACATTGTACAGAAACAACTACAAACTTCATTATTACAATTGTCGTGCAAAATACGACAATATATATGCTGTGAGTTTAAATACAAATATTATCTCTAGACAATATTCAAACTCAAATAAATTCTCATTACAATTATTGATACACTATTTTATAAAATAGTGAGGACTGTTAAAATAACTGTCTGGACCCATCACTCCATATCCCGACTAGTTCCCGCTATATTCTCGCCTCCTGAGAACAAAATGGAACAAAAAGGAAAAGCGTGAACTCAACTAGCCTAGTAAAAAATATTATGACTAAGATAATGTAGAACAAATTATCGTTAACCTTCAATATATCAGATAAAATATAATGGACAACCAGTTTTAGATCAATATTCGCAGCGAAAATAACAATTCATTAGAAGAGTTAAGTAGAGAATGAAGTCTACTATCTTCTACGATTTAAAAGTTCATCATCAATATTTTATCCCTGTAACATCAATTAATATACATCTTGAATCAAATATTCATCTTTGCACTACGTGCAAAAGATATTCATTCGTATCACCAGTTGGTCATGTTCATCTCAACACATGTCCATCTTTACACTACGGGCCAAAGATATTCATCAGATAATCATTCATCTTTGCACTACAGGCCAAAAATATTCAGTTATATCACCTTTTAGGATTGAGGATGATGAAAAATATCTTAAAGAAAACGAATCCAGTGAGATAAAAGGACAAAGATTAGGGATTCGTACTTTGGTTTATCCAAGTTCAAAAATACTCCATAATAATCAATTATGAAGCAAAATTCAAGAATGAAGATCAAAATATGGATACAATCAAAGATAGTACCATAATAGACAACTTGGACAAAGAAAAGAAAATTAATTTTTCTGTGAATAGTGTCGTATTCGTGAATAGTGTTGTATTCGTGAATAGTGCTGTAAAGCCCCCAAATCTGGGTACTTGAAACCCGAACTCGGTGCTTCACGATACCATTTCTATGAGCAGAATAATACTAATAATAATAACAATAATATAAAGATCAACTTAATTTACATATCATCAGAGTCTAATCCCCAGGTACGAGACCTTTAAACATACATTACAATACATGATAGATAATATATATCATATTTGTCTTAATAATATAGAACTAATACATAAACTACCACAAATCTTATTTGGTTAGCTTTCCTTTTCCTTTGTTTCTGCATGAGCTTTCTGGTTCTTCACACTTAGCTGAAAATATTTAAATTAAGCAAGGATAAGCATTTGAGTGCCCAGTAAGTAATAGCAATTATATATATATAAGCTGAAAAAATTTAAATATTATCTTTATACTACCCTTCTACAACAAATCAATAGTTGTGAAGTAATCTGAACCGATAATAATAACATAACAACCCTCTTTCAAAATTTTAAAACTACGTAATGACTATAACTAGGGTTAAAGTGACATACTATGAACATTGTTTTTATTTTCGAAAAGGTTAAACAGAACTTCATCTGTAAACCGTCATAACTTACGGGCACTAGGGTGATCAGCCCGTTATGCCCTGTATTGATCAACACTACATGCAAGAACGATAATATCGTTTACTCTGTCCACCTTGGGTGCATAAAAAGTTTTTCCCGTGTAAGGGATGTTCATACTTGTCGGGGTTCCAAACCAAATGTTTTATCATGTTCAACAATAATCTATAATTTAACATACATATATATATATATATATATATATATATATATATATATACGGGTAATTAACAAAGGTGTATCAACGTGTAATTAAATACAACGATTATCCAAGTGGGGACACTTGTATAACCATTTATAGAAATTAACGAACAGAATATATATATCTGAATTACCATATACTAACATGTTGATAATCAATGAGCGTATATAATATAGGGTTAGTAATCTGTACAGTAATAATATAATATAGAAACATTCTTACTCATGTCCATTGCATAAAAAAAATACAAAGGTAAGATACTTGCCTGATACACTGCTTACAATTTGCAGCTTAGTTCTATCTTTTATCTCACGACCTATCATTAATCAGATCATTCGTTCGATTAGAACAATATACTATAACACATAGTACTGCATTTCGCAGTCAGCCCATAGCTTAATCACATTGTCACATATGTTTAACAACCATTGAATCACAAATAAACACATATCTAATCAAATTATCTAAGTCCAGATCAATTTCTGAAACATGTCGGTGTACCGATGGCTTTATCGGGTAATTATCAAGTCTAAGACTCTATTTTGTAACTCAATATCTGTAATTATCAGTTATATTATTTTTAAATAACTTAATATAATTTTTAAACATTTATTATAATTTATCATGACTTTCCAAACATCGGAATCATTATTAAATAATTTAAATATTAAACAATTCTATTATCATTAATATTTAATTACTATTAAACTATTAATAAAACCATTGCCAAAATATTAAAGTTATTTATAATAACTTAGAATATTTTTAAAGTATTTATTTTACTCTTAAATAATTTTTAAAACATTTAAAATTATTTTTAAATAATTATCATTAATAATAAAGTATTAATATTTTATTTATCAAAATATTAAAAGTCATTAAGTATAACTTAAAATATTTTTAATTCATTTATATCCTTTTTAAATAATTTTTAAATTAATAAAACTATTTTTAAACTATTTATTTAATATAATTATTAAATAAATTTAATACCATTAATAATAAATTAATAATCATTAATATTAAATTATTAATGAAATTATCCTTTAAATATTAAAAGTTATATTTTATAACTTAAAATATCTTTAAACACTTTGTTTTCATTTAAAATGATTTTTATAATATTAAAATTATTTTTAAACTAAATTATTTAATATAATTAGTAAATAACTTTAATATCATTAATAATAATTAATTAATGAATTTTACCTTTAAATATTAAAAGTCATATTTTATAACTTAAAATATTTTTAAATACCTTATTATTATTTAAAATAATTTTTAATATAATAAAATTATTTTTAATTAATTAATTTAATTCATTTAGTAAATAACTTAATTACAATTAATATTAATTTATTAATAAATTTCATCACAAAATATTAAAAGTCATTAAAAATAACTTAAAATATTTTCTTATATCATAATATAATTTTAAATGATTTTTCAAGTATTAAAACTATTTTTAAATAATTTATTTAATATTATAATTAAATAAATTAAATACCAATAATATTTCAAAATATATTAAATATTTATGAAATATACTTAAAATAATTAAAAACTAATTTTTAGAATTTAAAATAATTTATTTTATATTTTTAATAATTTAAAACTATTTTTTTCTATTTATTTAATTAAAATAATTAATTTTATAAGAAAACTGTCGCTAAAGACCACCTATAGCGACAGAACCGTCGCTGTAGGTGTTCTTCGTGTTCTTCATGCATACCCAGAAAATCATACACAGTTTCGAGGGGCTTAGTTTGACCAAGCTTAATTCTTCACACAAAGTGTTTCTGGACATGTTGTTGATCAGATCATGTAGTACTAATACAAGACTACACGATCCAACAACAAGAAAGTTCATACAACATATAACCAAAGAGATCTAACCAAGCAAAGTAGCTGTCAGTGGCTGTTCTTCATTTCTGGGTTGCCCAGAAATGAAGAACATTTCAAGCATGCATGTTTGGGCATCCACTACTAGAAATTCTTTTGATGTTATTGTGATATAACGATTACAGATTCTAGCCAACATGTAACTAAAGAGATCCATCACAAAACATCACTAAAAGAACAACAGATCTAGTATATACAAACTGGTCAAACTCTGTTAGAAATAAGCTTCAACACGTTTCTGGAAATTCCCAGAAATACAAATCAGTGCGAGTGGCCTACTTTGACCACTTGCTACGATCTACCTGTTGATTACTTACACGATCTAAAGACATGGAATCATATAACATATAACAGGCTACAGGTTTAATACAACAAATCATTAAAACAACATCAGGACTGACAAATCAAAGCCATAGAAAAACTTGTCAGACGCTGTTCGAGGCTTTCTGGGCTGCCCAGAAAAGGCCAAGTCAATGCCGGTCAACGGCGTTTGACCGTCAATAACTACCAAACTAGACATCAAATAACTATGATTCGTTTTGCAGATTAAAGACCACATTACAAGCTACACATAACAACTTAAAAGCAACAAAAATCGTAAACGACCAAAGATCTGTGGCCACTGACATTCGTTGTCAGACTACAGTTTAAAATTTTTTTCCAAATTTTACAAATCTTCAAATTCGAGCCTCTAGATGTTATGGATTCAACATCTAGCAACCCAGATCATCATTAGACACTACTAACAACGCATTTAACACAAAAAATCTAACATCTAACAATAGATTTATGGACAGAAATCATGGCTAGGGGTTATACCTTCTTTGATCAATTGATGATTCAAGGCTACTGATTTGGTTAGGGGATTTTGTGGGGCTGATCTTGGGGACTAGAAAGCTTATAAATTTCGTGGGTTTGGGTTGAGAGAAAATGTTTGAGTGTTTTGTTCAAACTATGATAGCAAAATAATTTTCTCTCTCTTTCAATCTATATATAGAAGTGGTAGATACATGTATGGCTGATCATAGTGGTTGATTGCTGCCATTTTTCATCACATGGGGTTGTTGGATTTGGTCACCAACTTCCCCTATTGTCAAAACCTATACTAGCTTCAATAATGCAACTAAGGGTAAAAAGGTCATTTGGCTTAAACTTTTAATGGTAATATTGTAACTTGTCAATGTGACAACTCGAGAATTTAGATAATTATTAAAATCCTAAAATGATGGATTAAAGGTTATAAGATGAACCTAGACAGAAAATAAGTGTATAGAATTGACGTTTCTATGAAGGAATTTTAAGGATTTCAAAATTTTTAAGAAGAACCTATATGTTTTCTTAATTGAATGAGAATAAAGAAATATGGGTTACAAAATTTTAAAATCCTAGAAATGAATTAATATGTACTTGAAGAAATATCGAGAATAAGGTATTACGATACCTGTAAATTCTATATGAACTGAATAGTCTAAGAAATGTTATATAAGTACATATGGAAATTTTATTAAGGAAATAAGATTTTACAAGAAGAAAAGCTATGAGGTTAAACGAAGATGAGTATATGTATAGAAATATATATACTTAGTAAGGTGCTATATATATTTTAGCAAGATGAGTGATGAATTAAGTTAATGATATAAGGATCAAGATAAAACTATGTTAGTAATTAACATAGCTTGAACGTTGGCCTTGAATGGCAAATAAGAATTTGAATAAGTATAAAGTCGTTAGTTAATACGATTAGCAATAAGAAAGGAGTAATTTAAAACTCAAAATTTGAGTTAGAGATAGAATTTTGAAGCATGGACTGCTCGGTTGCGTCCGGAACGTCAAGTTTAGTCAGAATGGACAGTAAACACAAAATGTGTAAAAGTTGACTTTTGGTCAAAGTCAACAGTTGACTTTTTATGGAGAAAAGTCAAAATTAGTGTGAGAAGTGAAAGATGTTATATGGATAATGATATAATATTTAATATTATACCAAATGATGTGAAGTAAAAATATGAGAGGAGATTCAATCTGCAAATATGTATATTGGTATCAAAGCAGTCAGTAAATTAAATTCATATTTGAATAAATGATTGAATATATTAAATTATATATTTAATATATAAATAGATTGTTTGAAAACAATTTATGGAGAGAAGGAGGAAATTAAATTTAAGTATACAATATGAATTGTATAACTTGAATAAGTTATTTAAATTATGTATGAGAATTAAATAACCTAAATGGTTATTGTTATTTAGTGGTTCTTGTATTTAAATATATACTAGTGACCTAATCTAAGAGATTTGTGGAGCATGACATAATTTATTTAATGATTATGTGGGTAAGTGAATACGAATATTATGTGATGATTTATATTTGTTTATTATATAATCAAATAAAAGAAACTAGTGTAATCCTAATTATATATTAGGAATGAAGGGTTGAATAACTTAAGGGTTATGAGATGAGAGAATTTTAGTATATAAAATATATGCTAATTTTAAGAGATTTATTTTATACATCTCAGTTAATTAATTTTATAACATAATTATAGCAAGTCTAATTGTGTTAAAGCAATAAATGTGCATGAGTAAATAATTTATTTTTTTGAGTGAGAAATAAAAACCCTAATTAAATAATTAGGGTAAAATAGTATTAAAAGTAATGGACTATAATAATATCATAACCCATTAATTTATTTAGAGTCCAACAGAATTAAATTTGATGAACTAAGGAAGTTATATTATTTAAACGAGCCCAATTAATTAATTAAGCATGAGACTTGTAGATAGAGTGACTAAAGGCGATTAAATTATTTAATCTAGCCCAATATATTATGTATGTGTCAAGTATTATATTGACCCAATTTAATTAGGGATTGAAAGCCCAAGTTAGTTTTGTTAGTAAGTAAAACAATTAAATTTGTTAGCTCAATGAGATTAATTAAGGGTCAAAACTAGGCCCACTTATGGGAGAACAATAATATTAAAAAAATTATATTAAGTTAAGAGATATATTTTAATTATCTCAAGTTATTAATTTTATAACTTAATTAATACAAGTTTAATTGGGTTATAGAATTTAATGTGCTAAAGTGAGGATTTAAATTCTATATATTTGGAATGGATACCTTAATTAAATATTTAGGGTGGGTAAAATGGAAAGACATTGGAATATGATAATTTTTCAATGGCCCAAAGAGTTTAATTTAAAGTCCAAAGAGATTTTATATGGTGACTCAAGAGTTGGCCCAATCAATAACTTAAAAAGCCAAAATTTGATCCAAGTATGGTGGATATTTTTGGACAAGAAAAGGCAAAGGAGGGATATTTTTGGACAAAGAAAATTAAACCAAACTTGGTAGATGATAAGGCCAAGTGGCCGGTTATTAATTAAAAGAAGGAAAGAGATAAGAAGAGATAAGAAGATAAGGGAAAGAGAAAATAAGAAAGAGAAAGAAAGAACGGGAAAAAGAAAAGATCGAGAGGGAGAGAAGGGGAAGAGGGCGGCAGCCCTTGGAGGAAATGGGGAGAAGAGGGAAGATCCTCCATAAATGAAAAAGAAGAAGAAGAAGAATAAAGTAAAGGTATAATTTCTTCCTTTATTTTTTTTGTAATTTGATGGAAAGGGGTTTTGATTTGGATGTTCAAATCCCTAAGATCTATGTGTTTTCCATGGATTCAAGTATGGATCTACCTATTTTGGGAGTTGATTTGGTTGGAAACCAAAAGAAAAGAAAACTTAATTTTTTCTAGTTTAGAAATCCTAAATTTCTATTTACTTTGAAAATCTACCGTTTTAAATCTATAACTCCTTTTTACGATCCGTCAAAGAGAGGTGCTAGATATATGTATTTACTAGTTAACCCAAGTGGTAGCACTCAAACATGTTAAGTTTACATGGGGTAATGACTGATTTTGTGAAAACAGTCCTATTTTTCTAGGAACTATTTTTGGGCAGTCTGTAACGGGGGCTTTTTCGTCCACTTTTTGTGCTTTAAAAATTCTTGGCTTCTGATATGTTATAGTACACTGAATAAGCTTTCCATAGACTCCAGAACGGACTAATTCCGACTCTGGAGGAGGTAGTTATGACGTTCGGAAGAAGCATAATCAAAACTGTCCAACCAAATCCCGAACAGTCTCCTTTTACAAAATTTTTGGACTGATGTGTTCGAATTTTGGAAAAACATCATTAGATAAAAGTTGTAGCCCTGGAAGTTAGCTTCGCGTGGGCCCAAGAATCGCTCAAAAATGTTTTAAAACGCAAGAGTTATGACTGTTTTAGAAAAGGACTCTAAAACTGTTTTTGGCCAAAAAGTTGCTGCCCAGATTTTTCGAGGGCTGTTTTGGCAACTTAGTTTATGTAATAAATTCCGGACTTTTGGGACATGAAAATATATGGTATTAAGTACCTCCTGTCCAAAAATGAGCTCATTCCGACTTAAAATGACCAAGTTATGATTACTTTAATTTTTGTGATTTTTCGACGAAAATGGTTATAACTGGAGTTCTATAACTCCGATGGCCACGAAATTTAAACTGGAGTGTCACGTTAAGACGTATAAGATTGTGCCAAGAGATGGGAATTTCTGGAGTTAAGCACGAGGTAGCTAATTTCTTAAGGAATTAACTAAAAATGATTTTTGAAAAATACCAAAGGAAGTTGGAAAATTTTGGAAAAATACTTTTTGTGTATGAAATATATGTATACATGTTTGTACAAAAGATAGAAAAATAATAAATTGATTTGGTATTTTCGTGAACGGATACGGAATCCAGCTTGCTGGATTAGAAAATCTGATGAATCCAGCTTGCTGGATTGAAAAAAAAGTTTACTGAATTGAAAATATGTTGAATCCAGCTTGCTGGATTGCAATCTAGTTGTTGGATTTGTAATCCAATTTGCTGGATTGCAGTTTAGCTTGCTGGATTGGAAATTTGTTGAATCCAGGTTGCTGGATTCTGTATCCAGTCTGCTAGATTGACAATTTGGTTGTTAAATTTAGAATCCAGGTTGTTGGATTAGTATTTGAATTATTAGAGTATAAAGAAGAACTTATAATGTATAAGATTAAGTGTTTAATCATAATGGATATGATACAGTGATTGAAGAATTATCCAAGAATGATAATAATACCGATGTGTTAGGATGTTATCTAATATTTGATTAAGTGTTAGATAATCTATTGAAAAGTAATTGTATTATGATACAAAGTAGAATATGCTGATTGAAAGACCAATCTTATTATTAATGATAGGTCTTACCAAAAGAAGTTAACTTAAACTGTGTAGCAGTAGTCAACGAATCAGACAAGTTTTCCTTAACTCAAACTTGAGTTGTATGTTCAAAGCATGTTAATGAATAATTGTTGTTGATTATTCACGTCTATATTGATTATTGATTCGCACGTTGTGCATATTGTAAACGTTCATCAGGTATGAAAGGCTGATCACCTTCATTACCATTTGGTTCAGTTAATCTGTTCATGTTTATGCTTGACCATTCATTTTTATTGACTTGGTCGTTCAGCTAAGAAAATTTGTCCATGCTCTTTCACAATGTTTATATTGTTGAAAGTTAGCTAGCTTATCGTTCAATTCTTTCAATCATGATATATCCTCAAATAAATTTAACTTGCTGGGCAAATTTGATGCTCACCCTTGCTATATCATGATAAAAATTTTCAGATTTAGATGAAAGCTCGAGTAAAGACAGAGGCAAAGGCAAAGTAAAGGATTAAGCTATTATGCAGTTAGATCTATTAAATTTTCTGACAAAAATAGCATTATAAATCTTTTAAGTTATTGAATGTATATATTAAGTTAAGGTTGTAGACCTTGGGAATGATGTGAAAAAGTTTAATGTATAAACAATTTATGTTTATATCTTCCGCAAATAGTAATAGTTGTATAGAATGATCGAACCAGATTCGAGGTTAATTGGGACCTGGATTCGGGGCCCTCACAGTCAAACCCTTAGGGTTTGACCCTTATGGACCCTAAGGTTTAGCATAAAGCATGTATAGGATTTAGCAACTAGGGTTTGTACAAAAATAAAATCTTAGTTTCTAAAATTGTAATTTAGAAATCCCTAATTAGATTAGGTTTACTAATTATGTTATACATGAACATTGTGCATTACTTACTAATTATAAATTACCTTGCTAATTTTAGCAATTAGGGTGTTCTAAATTAAATTAGTTTTCTAATTACTTTATACAGGGACATTAGGGTTTTGTATACTAATTATAATTAACTTTGCTAATTTAGTAATTAGGGTTTAGAATTAGTAATTAGGTTTTAAAATTATTAATTAGGGTAACTAAATATAAAAAGTAGGGTTTCTAGTTTAGTAATTAGGGTTTTCAAATATTGTACCATAATTGACCAACCATTATCAATACGTACATACAATACATATTTATAGTACTGAAGAATCAAAATATAATATTATTATATTATTATTCTCATTCCTTGATAAAAATTCAAAATTATGGTTTGGATTCCATATCTGATTTATTCTTCATAATTAACCTTAATAATTAAGGTAAAATAATTAACTTAATAATCTGTACAAAATTCATATAATAAAATAATTGTTATAATTATTCTAAAAATCACTTCATATATTATTTAAATAATATATGATTATATTTTCATGGAAAATAATTAATAAAACATTTCTGCTATAAAATTAATTATTATAAGAATATACTTTATAATAATCAATAATTCTAAAATAAAATTATTTGTAAATATTCATGTAATAAATATATTTTTATTTATCACATAATTACATATACACACTATCTTGTACAAATCCTCATCTTTAAATAAATAAAAAATTTATATACAAAATTTCTGATTTATTTATATAGAAAATACCGGGTTGTTACATTTACCCTCCCTTATAAAGATTCCGTCCCCGGAATCACCACTTTAAAACCTATACATACCAAGGTACATAGCATATACAATCATTGCAATTAGATCTCGATCATAATTTGATCGAACTGATCTTTAACTATTCACATAAAGTTTGTTTATCTGATTAAACGGAAATTTAATTTTCTAAAAGAACTCAAATTCCTCCCTGAAAATTTCTTTATAAAATAATTTACTATATATTGGAAAATCATGTATAATAAAATAAAAGTTGTATAAATAATACCTGGAGTTCCATTGCCAGCTGCCGTCGTATCTTGGATCGTCATGTCGTAAACCCTTGCTGTTGATTTTGTTGGTTTGCTTGATGACGTAGGTCCCGTGATTGCTAAAGTCCCGCTGCTAGTGCCAGTATTCACACTTCCTACCGCCGTCCTCCTCTTCGGACAATCTTTCACCTTGTGCTCAGTCGATCCGCACAGAAAACACCCACTATTCATCCTAGGATTGGGACAATTGGGAGAGATATGACCCTCCTGTCCGCACTTATAGCAAACAAATTTACCCTTCAGAAATTTTCCAGAGTGGTTCTTTCAACAAGTCTTACACGGCACCATCTGCTTCTTCGCACCTTCTTGTTTTACCTGCACACTTTCGAAATTGCTCCCCTTCCTCTTGCTACTACCACCCCTACTCCCACTATTAATTTCCACCTTCCCAGCTCCTTCAACCTTACTCTTATTCTTCCTTTCCTTGTTGTAGAGGCTCATGGCCTCACTCCCTTCCTCAGCAATAATAGCTTTCTCCATGAGTGCTGCAAATGTAGGAATCTGTAACACCGCCACCTTGTTATAGAGCCAGAGTTTTAATCTCAGCTCAAACCTTCTAGCTTTCCTAGCCTCTGTATCTACCTGATGCGGAGCAAACCTAGCTAACTCATTAAACCTAGCGGCGTATTCTGACATCGTCATATTCTCCTACTTCAATTATAAAAATTTCACCTCCATCCTAGCCTGCATACTAGATGAAAAATAATTTTTGAAAAATAAAGTTTTGAACCTATCCCAAGTTATCACACTTTCTCCTGCCCTCGTCTGATTCGCTTCCCACCAAAAGTTTGCCTCCCCCTTCATCATGTAAGTGACAAAAGCAATCTTCTGCCCTTCAGCTACCCTAGCTATCACGAATGCTTTTTCAATCTCTTTGACCCAAGTTTGGGCTTCAACAGGGTCAGTTGTACCTTTGAATTCCGACGGTCCTACATCCTTAAAGTATTTGAAGTTCGCTAAGCGATTATCCAACTGATTCCCAGCGGCTGGTATCCCTTGCTGTATAGCTTGTGCTACCATGTTTGCAAAATGCTGCATCGGGTCTGCTTGTTGTTGTCCCTCAGCATTGTTGACAGATTCTTCTGCCCTTTGATTTCGAGTTCGACGTCTTGGCAATATTATCTGGTTAAATAAAATCATAAATTTAACTTATATTCTAAACCTTATCGCATAAGATTAGTATATTAAACTTGTTTCATTACTCAAATATAGATTCATATTCATTTAGGAATATTTTACATAGCATAGCACATATTACTTTAAACATCAGCTATCCCTCTGTGACTACAAAAGTCAGGATTTTCAAACTTGATCATTACAAAAGTTTTAGAATATAACATTACACAGACATACTTATCATATTTATTACATTAAACACACCTACACAATAAAACCTATACTACCTATTCGCTACGCCTTTTACCTTGGACAACCTTTCGCCTGATGACCTTCTATCCCACCAGATAAAACATGCTCCTGGTTTATAGTCGGGACAATACAGAGTAGTATGTCCTTCATAACCGCAAAGATAACATAATCATTTCCCTTTCTTCTTATCAGATTTTCCTATGTCATGGTCTTCTATCTTTCTTTTTCCCTTATTGCTCGGAGCTGCACACGATGTGTTGCTTGTGGCTCCCATCTGATCAATTTGGATTTTAAGCTTATCTTGTTCTTCCATTGTTTCTATTAACGCCTGACACAATTGACTATTTAACATCTTTTCTATTTCCCACAGCCTATCTAGAAAAGAAACCTTGTTCCTCAGATCCTGCACCTCCGTTGATGCTTGATCAACTTCAACTTTAGTGTCCGAATCACTATTTGTCAGTTCCACCATCTCCGGATCTGGTACTACGTTTTCTATAATAATCACCTCGTCCAAGTTGTTTTCATTGTGAACCACTATTTCAGCTATTGGCTTCGATATCAGCTCGGGTGTATGGATTTGATCCTTTTCATGCTATAAGCATATAACAAGCCTTTTCTACCAGACATCTATACACATAAATTATCCTGATTAGCATATAGTATATATACACATCAAATAATAGTTTTATATAAGTTATATTTTATCTTGTTTGACGATGAATTTATTCAATCCATCTCTTTTTAAACTCTATATGAGTTATTTATATTTTCAACGTTTCCCTCTGTTCTAAGGTTATAGCCTAAGGTCTAGCCCACCTAAGATTTTTAACCCTAAGCTCTGATACCAACCTGTAAAGCCCCCAAATCCGGGTACTTGAAACCCTAACTCAGTGCTTCACGATACCATTTCTATGAGTGGAATAATACTAATAATAATAACAATAATATAAAGATCAACTTAATTTACATATCATCAGAGTCTAATCCCAGGTACGAGACCTTTAAACATACATTACAATACATGATAGATAATATATATCATATTTGTCTTAATAATATCGAACTAATGCATAAACTACCACAAATCTTATTTGGTTAGCTTTTCTTTTCCTTTATTTCTACATGAGCTTTCTGGTTCTTCACACTTAGCTAAAAATATTTAAATTAAGCAAGGATGAGCATTTGAGTGTCCAACAAGTAATAGCAATTATATATATATAAGTTGAAAGAATTTAAATGTTTTTTTTATACTACCATTCTATAATAAATCAATAGTTATGAAGTAATCTGAACCGATAATAATTACATAACAACCCTCTTTCAAATATTTGAAACTACGTAATGACTATAACTAGGGTTAAGGTGACATACTACGAACATTGTTTTCATTTTCGAAAAGATTAAACAGAATTTCATCTGTAAACCGTCATAACTTACGGGCACGTGGGTGATCAGCCCATTATGCCCTGTATTGATCAACACTACATTCAAGAACGATAATATCGTTCACTCTGTCCACCTTGAGTGCATAAAAAGTTTTTTTCGTGTAAGGGATGTTCATACTTGTCGGGGTTCCAAACTAAAGGTTTTATCTTGTTCAACAATAATCTATAATTCATATATATATATATATATATATATACGGATATTATCAACATACAATGATATATATATATATATATTATATATATATATATATATATATATATATATATATATATATATATATATATATATCTGAATTACCATATACTAATATGTTGATAATCAATGAGCGTATATAATATAGGGTTAGTAATCTGTACGGTAATAATATAATTTAGAAACATTCTTACTCATGTCTATTGCATAAAGAAAATGCAAAGGTAAGATACTTGCCTGATACGCTGCTTACAATTTGTAACTTAGTTCTATCTTTTATCTCACGACCTATCATTAATCAGATCATTCGTTTGATTAGAACAATATACTATAACACATAGTACTGCATTTCGCAGTCAGCCCATAGCCTAATCACATTGTCACATATGTTTACCAACCATTGAATAACAAATAAACACATATCTAATCAAATTATCTAAGTCCAGATCAATTTCTGAAACATGTCGATGTACCGACGGCTTTATCGGGTAATTATCGAGTCTAAGACTCTATTTTGTAACTCAATATATGTAATTATCAGTCATATTATTTTTAAATGACTTAATATAATTTTTAAACATTTATTATAATTTATCATGACTTTTTAAACATCGGAATCATTATTAAATGATTTAAATATTAAATAATTCTATTATCATTAATATTTCATTACTATTAAACTATTAATGAAACCATTGCCAAAATATTAAAGTTATTTATAATAACTTAGAATAGTTTTAAAGTATTTATTTTACTCTTAAATAATTTTTAAAACATTTAAAATTATTTTTAAATAATTATCATTAATAATAAAGTATTAATATTTTATTTATCAAAATATTAAAAGTCATTAGGTATAACTTAAAATATTTTTAATTCATTTATATCCTTTTTAAATGATTTTTAAATTAATAAAACTATTTTAAAACTATTTATTTAATATAATTATTAAATAAATTTAATATAATTATTAAATAAATTTAATATCATTAATAATAAATTAATAATCATTACTATTAAATTATTAATAAAATTATCCTTTAAATATTAAAAGTTATATTTTATAACTTAAAATATCTTTAAACACTTTATTTTCATTTAAAATGATTTTTAAACTAAATTATTTAATATAATTAGTAAATAACTTTAATATCATTAATAATAATTAATTAATGAAATTTACCTTTAAATATTGAAAGTTATATTTTATAACTTAAAATATTTTTAAATACCTTATTATTATTTAAAATAATTTTTAATATAATAAATGATTTTTAATTAATTTATTTAATTCATTTAGTAAATAACTTAATTAGAATTAATATTAATTTATTAATGAATTTCATCACAAAATATTAAAAGTCATTAAAAATAACTTAAAATATTTTCTTATATCATAATATAATTTTAAATGATTTTTCAAGTATTAAAACTATTTTTAAATAATTTATTTAATGTTATAATTAAATAAATTAAATTCCAATAATATTTCAAAAATATTAAATATTTATGAGATATACTTAAAATAATTAAAAACTAATTTTCAGAATTTAAAATAATTTATTTTGTATTTTCAATAATTTAAAACTATTTTTTTCTATTTATTTAATTAAAATAATTAATTTTATAAGAAAACTGTAGCTAAAGACCACCTATAGCGACAGAACCATTGCTGTAGCTGTTCTTCGCGTTCTTCATGCAAACCCAAAAAAGCATACACAGTTTCGAGGGGCTTAGTTTGACCAAGCTTAATTCTTCACACAAAGTGTTTCTGGACATGTTGTTGATCAGATCATGTAGTACTAATACAAGACTACACGATCTAACAAAAAAAAGTTCATACAACATATAACCAAAGAGATCTAACCCAACAAAGTAGCTGTCAGTGGCTGTTCTTCATTTCTGGGTTGCCCAGAAATGAAGAACAGTTCAAGCATGCATGTTTGGGCTTCCACTATTAGAAATTTTTTTGATGTTATTGTGATATAACGGTTACAGATTCTAGTCAACATGTAACTAAAGAGATCCATCACAAAACATCACTAAAAGAACAACAGATCTAGTATATACAAACTGGTCAAACCCTGTCAAAATAAGCTTAAACACGTTTATGGAAATTCCCAGAAATACAAATCAGTGCGAGTGGCCTACTTTGACCACTTGCTACGATCTACCGGTTGATTATGTACTCGATCTAAAGACATGGAATCATATAACATATAACAGGCTACAGGTTTAATACAACAAATCATTAAAACAACATCAGGACTGACAGATCAAAGCCATAGAAAAACTTGTCAGACGCTGTTCGTGGCTTTCTGGGCTGCCCAGAAAAGGCCCAGTCAATGCCGGTCAACGGCGTTTGACCGTTGATAACTACCAACCTAGACATCAAATAACTCTGATTCGTTTTGTAGATTAAAAACCACAATACAAGCTATACATAACAACTTAAAAACAACAAAAATCGTAAACGACCAAAGATCTGTGGCCACTGACATTCACTGTCAGACCACAGTTTAATTTTTTTTTCTAGATTTTGCAAATCTTCAAATCCGAGCCTCTAGATGTTATGGATTCAACATCTAGCAACCCAGATCATCATTAGACACTATTAACAACGCATTTGACACAAAAAATCTAACATCTAACAATAGATTTATGGACAGAAATCATGGCTAGGGGTTATACCTTCTTTGATCAATTGATGATTCAAGGCTACTGATTTGGTTAGGGGATTTCGTGGGGCTGATCTTGGGGACTAGAAAACTTATAAATTTCGTGGGTTTGGGTTGAGATAAAAGGTTTGAGTGTTTTGTTCAAACTATGCTAGCAAAATTGTAAGACCCCAAATTATTAATAAATGAAATTTAATTCCTCTATTTATTATTTTGAAATAGTAAGGGTTGATTTGATTAATGTGGTTAGTTATGGGTAAAATGAGCAAATATTTCAAATAAGCAAGTGGTCCTAAAATATTCATTGTTGTCGGGGAATATTTATTTGGTCGTGGAATATTCTTGTTATCGGGGAATATTCGTACGACGGCGCAGCCTTGTGTGGGCCCCATAACGGAAAGCGATTGAATGAAGAAAATGACAAAAATAAGTTGTTTATAAATAACGGCGTAGTTGTTACCGTTAATACTGTTGGAATACTCGGTGGTTAAAAAACAGTAATATGCGTTGTTACACAGTAGCACACGGTATTGCACCAATTATTGATTCTTACGTAAGAGGTTTGGTCATCTAATTGCGCGCCAGTAAGGAGAAATCCTTATTGGAAAGCCCCCTCTTTCCTGGGAACGGCCTGGTTGCCAGTACTGTGATTCTGTAATATTATTTGTGTATAATTAATTATTGATTTATATGATGAAGAAAATATTGATATTATGTGGATATAGATAGAGAAAATTTTTTAAATGGGACAATTGTTGTAAATTAATATTTTATCTTTTTCTGATAAAATAATTCATTTAAATATATTATTTTAATAATATATTAATGGTGATATTTTTACAATGAATGTGGGATATATGAATAAATGAGAAGGAAGAGTATTTTTATTGGATTAAATGTTTAACACATGTTTTGTGTGTTGGTGGACACAATTCTTGACCGAAAATTTATTATAGACTGTAAAATCGCCCGTTTGTGAATTTCGGTCAATTTCTGTTTGAAATTTGGAAAAACTTCCTTCTGCAAAGTTGTAGAGAATTGAATTTCCTATAAAAAGACGCAAGATTCGAATTTTCTGACAAAAGGGCTATTTATTATGAATTATTGAAGTTCTGAAGTTCTGAAATAATTGATTTTTAGAAGTTTTAATTATTATTTTAAAGAAAAACATTTTTTTGCAAATTAGTGGGCTCAACATGTGATAAGAATGGGCTGAATTCAGATATTCTAAGGTGGGCTTGACAATTTTGTAAATATAATATTATTATATTCAATTTTCTGTTTTGGTGTTCTAAGAATTTTCCTATAAATAGGGTGCTTAGGTTAGAATTGAAAATCACACCAGAAACTGAAATCTTCTCTCTCTTTCTCTCTCTATATTAGTGAGCGTATTCTTGTGAGTATTCTAATACTTTGAGTATTGCTATACGGTGCAAGTTTAAGTCATAGCCTATATCCGGTGTTTCAACTAGAAGTACTGTTTTTACGAGGTAAGGGATGTTATTTTATTCAAAAATGATATTATTCTTCAATATCATTATGTCGAAATATTAGTTGGAGTTTTTATCAAATTTAGAACTTTTTCATGTCAGGGTTACTATTCATGAGTTACTATTCACGAGTTACTATTTACCGAAAAATAAAATTTTCTTCTTTTCGTCCAAAATATCTATTCTGGATACTAGCTTTGATTGTATCCATGTTTTGATCATTCTTGAATTTTACTCCACTATGATTATTTATGAGGTATTTTTGGACATGAAATAGCTGAAATACGAATCCTTAATATTTATTCTTTTGTTTCACTGGATTCGTTTTTTTTAAAATATTTTTTATCATCCTCAGTCATAAATGATGATGTTACTGAATATCTTTGGCCTGTAGTGCAAAGATGAATGATTTCTGGTGAATATCTTTGGCCCGTAGTACAAAGATGAACAGGTGTTGAGATGAACATGACCAACTGATGAATATATTTGGCCTGTAGTACAAAGATGACTATTTGATTCAAGATATTTATTGATTGATGTTACAGGGATAAAATGTTGATGATGGACTTTTAAATTCATAGATAATCGTAGATTTCATTCTCTACGTAACTCTTCTATGAATTATTATTTTTCGCTGCGAATATTGATTTAAAAGTTGTTGTCTATTGTATTCTATTAGATTTTTCCCTGTTGAAGACTAAGGATAATTTGTTGTATATTATCTTAGTCATAATATTCTTTACTGGGCTAGTTGAGCTCACTCTTTTCCTTGTTGTTCCATTTTTCTTCCCAGGAGGCGAGAATGTAGCGAGTACTAGTCGGGGTGTGGAATGATGGTTCAAGACAGTTGTTTAAGTAGTCCTCACTATTTTGTAAAATAGTGTATCAATAAGTATAATGAGGACTTAATTGAGTATGAATACTGTCTAGATGACAATATTTGTATTTAAACTCATAGTATATGTGTTGTCGTATTTTGCACGATAATTGTAATAATAAAGTTGTAGTTATTTTCTGTACCATGTATTTGGCGACTCAGAATGGGTTGGATGGATTGAACCTATTTTTGGGGCGTTACAGTTGGTATCAGAGCTTAGGGATATGATCTCTGGCGGAGATCGGGGAATAAAACTAGGAGGGGAGAGACGAGTAAATCCTTCACTAGTGTGTCCTACCTAAGCTTATCTGTTGGTCGGTCATAATATAGGGATATTATGTGATATGTTAATTTGTTAAATTAACCCTTATTTTATGGCAATATTTGAGAATGTCGACTGAGAATGTTAACAGTGGAGTAAATGAAATCGTGGAGACGCCTGTACTCACCAACGAGGAGAATGTGCAACAGGCTGGCAATGTTCCTCCTGTGAACAACACCAATGAGCAGATGATGAACGATGAGATGTTTAGAAGCTTTTTGCAGTTCATGCAAAATTAGACGAAGGTGACTCGTGTTCAAAATATAGGAGGAAATGATAACAATTCACGGCTTATCACAGCCAAACAGTTCAAGGAGTTGGGACCACCAGAATTTAAGGGAAAGCCGGATCCGATCATGGCGGAAACGTGGGTCAAGTAAATTACCAAGATATTCGATGTCTTGGGATACACGGAGCAACAGAAGGTTCCATTCGCCACCTTTATGTTCCGTGGCAAGGCAGACTACTGGTGGAAGTCTGTGAAGCGTACCCATCCAGCCGCACTCAGCATGTCTTGGGAGACATTTCAGAAACTGTTCAATGACAAATACTTTCCTGAAAGTGTTCGTCATATAAAGGAAGTGGAGTTTATTAGACTGGAGCAGAACAACATGACGGTGTCCCAATACGAGGCGAAGTTTGCAGAGTTGTCCAGGTTTGCACCTCATTTGGTGGAGAATGAGGAACGTATGACGCGGATGTTTCTGAGAGGTTTGAAACCCGACATACGTCAATATCTCATTTCTCATAAATTTTCTCTCTATTCAGATGTTGTCAACAGGACTCAATTATTAGAGCGAGATAACGAGTATGGTCAACCGAGGGACCACAACCAAGATCATACCGGTGACAACAGTCATCAGAACAATGATAACCAGCGGAGAAAGAAAAATACAGACATGAACGACAACCACTCTGGTGGTAATCGTAGCCATGAAAATAGAAGAAGCGAGTCGGGAGGAGATTTTAAAAAGAGGAGATTCAACAATGATAATACGAAGACGTCAGCACCAGCAGCAACTGGTTCCAAGGGAGGAGATCGACCACCGGTCATATGCTATAAATGTGGAAAAGAGGGACATATCAGCCCAAACTGTCCACAATAGTTCAAGGTATGCTATAATTGTGTAAAGGAAGGACATATCGCTCGAGATTGTACGATAGCGAAACCAAGTTCAGCGGGGACGGTGACTCAAAGGCTGTCCCAGAAAAGTCAAAGTCAACGGTTCCTGGAAGAGCGTTTGTCGTGACTGGTCAACATGCGAGGAACCCAAACGAGGTGATCACGGGTAAGCTAATCATAAATTCATGTGAAGTTTATACCTTACTAGATACCGGTGCTACCCATTCATTTATTTCTCCTGCTTGTGCTCAACGTTTAAACTTGACTTCGAAGAAATTAGACTTTAATTTATTTGTGGAGACTCCGTTAGGGGAAACTTTCATCACATCCACTGTTTATAAATCTTGTTTGATCCAAGTTGGCACCATCACCTTACCTGTTGACCTTATCTCTTTAAAGATACTTGCATTTGACGTGATTTTAGGAATTGATTGGTTAACTACTCATCATGCCAAAATTGATTGTTTTCGTAAGGTGGTTAGTTTTCATAGTCCTAATCAACCTGTTGTTCGAATTCAAGCAACAAAGTCATTAAAATCAATCACTGTCATATTAAGTCATAGAGCCATTCGTTTATTGAAAAACGGATGTCAAGCTTTCTTAGCTATGTTATGGACTTGAACAAAAATACGTCAGATTTGAATGATATTTCTATTGTTAGTAAAATTTTTGACGTATTTCCTGAAGAATTTCTTGACTTACTCCCAGAGCGTGATATTAAATTTTGTATTGACTTTGAACCCGGTACAAAACCCATTTCTAAAATCTCATATCGAATGGCTCCTATTGAACTTCAGGAGTTGAAAACCCAACTATAGAAGTTGATAACCGAGACTCTATCTGGTGACTTCCTTTGTGGAATGCATTGAAGCCAGACTCTCCGTAGGGGATGCCATATTCGTATGGTAGTAAACTGATAGGTGCCATTGTGACGTGCTATCCAAGATTGAGATATGAGTCACAGTTGAGAGCAACCTAAGTCAGTAATCGAAATACGTAGCTTTCTAGGCTTAGCTGGTTATTATCAGAGATTCGTGTAAGAATTTTCTCGAATCGCTACCCCGTTAACTCAGCTGACTCGAAAGGATATCAAATTTGGATGGAGCGAGGAATGCGAGAAGAGTTTTCAAGAGCTTAAGAGGAGACTCATTTCGACACCTGTTTTGACCATACCATTTGGTTCGGATGGATTTGTTATCTACAGCGATGCTTCAGGCAAAGAGCTAGGATGTGATCTCATGCAACGTGGGAAAGTTATAGCATATGCCTCGCGACAACTTAAAGAATATGAGAGGAATTATCCTACTCATGATCTAGAGTTGGTAGCAGTCGTTTTCGCGCTAAAGATCTGGAGGCATTATCTATATGGGGAGAAAGTGGAGATATATTCAGACCGTAAAAGCCTCAAATATTTCTTCACTCGAAAAGAACTCAACATGCGGCAACGACGTTGGCTCGAGCTGTTGAAAGATTACGACCACACTATTCAATACCATCCTGGAAAAGCAAACGTGGTAGCTGACGTGTTGAGTAGAAGATCATATGCAGGAATAAGTGCGATGATGTCAAGTATACGCGTAGAACTAACTTTAATCGATAAAGTTAAAGTTGCTCAAGCTACAGACCTGGAGCTGATGCGTATGAAGAAGAAAGTGCAAGAAGGTGCTATTCCAGAAGCAAGAATCGATGAAGAAGGAATACTTCGAGTCCACTCCAGACTTTGTGTTCCTAACGATTCTGATTTGAAGTACAAGATCATGATGGAGGCACACAATACACCATTTGCAATCCATCCTGAAAGTACTAAAATGTATCGTGATCTTCGACATACATTTTGGTGGAATAATATGAAGAGAGAGATTGCAAAGTTTATCTCGAGGTGTTTAACTTGTCAACGTGTAAAGGCAGAGCATCAAGTACCAAAAGGTCCATTGTAACCACTTGAGATTCCGAAATAGAAGTGGGAACACATTACCATAGATTTCGTTACGGGTCTTCGCACGGTTTCTCAAGGCATAAATGCTATTTGGGTTATAGTTGATAGATTAACCAAGTCTGCTCATTTCTTGCCGATACGGGAGACTTATTCCCTTGAACGTCTTGCTAGTATGTACGTGAATGAGATTGTAAGGTTGCATGGCATGCCAGTATCCATAGTTTCGGATCGTGACCTAAGATTCACTTCAAGATTTTGGGTTAGCTTGTAAAAAGCTATGGGCACGGATTTACGGTTCAGTTCGGCTTACCATCCTCAAACGGACGGGCAATCAGAGAGGACTATTTAAACTCTTGAAGATCTATTAAGACTCTGTGTCCTAGACTTCAAAGGCAGTTGGGATAAGTATTTACCATTGGTGGAATTCTCCTACAACAACAGTTATCAGGCAAGTATAGGTGTGGCTCCATTTGAAGTATTATATGGACGAAAGTGTCGCTCTCCAATATGTTGGGATGAGGTGGGATAAGCAACGTTGTTGGGATCCGAGTTGGTACGTATGACTACGGAAAAGATCCAAACGATTCGACAACGTATACAAACGGCACAGGATCGACAAAAGAGTTATGCGGATCTTCATCGAAAGGACGTGAAATTTGACATTGGGGATCATGTATTGTTGCGTGTGGCTCCATGGAAAGGAGTTACAAGATTTGGGAAGAGAGAAAAGCTCAATCCACGATTTATTGGTCCATTTCAGATTCTTGACCGAGTAGGAAATGTGGCCTATAGACTCGCGTTACCTCCAAGTATGTCTCGTGTTCATAATATTTTTCATATATCTGTGCTACGCAAATATGTGAAAGACCCAAACCACGTTATTGAGTTAGAATCGGACGAGATAGCCGAAGACTTAACGTACGAAGAGGTACATGTCAAGATCTTGGATAGGAAGGAGCATGTCCTACGCACGAAGGTTATACCACAAGGTAAAGTTTTGTGGAGAAACCATGCTATTGAGGAAATGACCTGGGAGTTGAAAACAGAAATGAAAGCGAGGTATCCTCATCTTTTCGAAACACCAGGTATGTACGTCAATTTCGAGGACGAAATTTCATAAGGAGGGGAGGTTGTAAGACCCCAAATTATTAATAAATGAAATTTAATTCCTCTATTTATTGTTTTGAAATAGTAAGGGTTGATTTGATTAATGTGGTTAGTTATGGGTAAAATGAGTAAATATTTCAAATAAGCAAGTGGTCCTAAAATATTCATTGTTGTCGGGAAATATTTGTTTGGTCGTGGAATATTCTTGTTGTCGGAGAATATTCGTACGACGGCGCAGCCTTGTGTGGGCCCCATAACGGAAAGCGATTGGATGAAGAAAACGACAAAAATAAGTTGTTTATAAATAACGGCGTAGTTGTTACCGTTAATACTGTTGGAATACTCGGTGGTTAAAACACAGTAATATGCGTTGTTACACAGTAGCACACGGTATTGCACCAATTATTGATTCTTATGTAAGAAGGCACTACTCAATAATGGTTACAGTAATTACTGTTCAATATTTTATTGATTAAATAATTGCTACGTTGATATTTTATAATTGTCACTACTCAGTATTTTCTATTATCGGAGCAATAATTCATATTATCTGAATAATATTATTAGATAACATTATTGGCAATGTCTAGAAAGTTCTATCTAAGGAGAGGTTTGGTCATCTAATTACGCGCCAGTAAGGAGAAATTCTTATTGGAAAGCACCCTCTTTCCTGGGAACGGCCTAGTTGCCAGTACTGTGATTCTGTAATATTATTTGTGTATAATTAATTATTAATTTATATGATAAAGAAAATATTGATATTATGTGGATATAGATGGAGAAAATTTTTTAAATGTGACAATTGTTGTAAATTAATATTTTATCTTTTTCTGATAAAATAATTTATTTAAATATATTATTTTAATAATATATTAATGGTGATATTTTTACAATGAATGTGGGATATATGAATAAATGAGGAGAAAGAGTATTTTTGTTAGATTAAATGTTTAACACATGTTTTGTGTGTTGGTGGACACAATTCTTGACCGAAAATTTATTATAGACTGTAAAATCGCCCGTTTGTGAATTTCAGTCAATTTCTGTTTGAAATTTGGAAAAACTTCCTTCTGCAAAGTTGTAGAGAATTGAATTTCCTATAAAAAGACGCGAGATTCAAATTTTCTGACAAAAGGGCTATTTATTATGAATTATTGAATTTCTGAAGTTCCGAAATAATTGATTTTTGGAAGTTTTAATTATTATTTTAAAGAAAAACATTTTTTTGCAAATTAGTGGGCTCAACATGTGATAAGAATAGGCTGAATTCAGATCTTCTAAGGTGGGCTTGATAATTTTGTAAATATAATATTATTATATTCAATTTTCTGTTTTGGTGTTCTAAGCATTTTCCTATAAATAGGGTGCTTAGGTTAGAATTGAAAATCACACCAGAAACTGAAATCTTCTCTCTCTTTCTCTCTCTATATTAGTGAGCGTATTCTTGTGAGTATTCTAATACTTTGAGTATTGCTATACGGTGCAAGTTCAAGTCATAGCCTATATCCGGTGTTTCAACTAGAAGTACTGTTTTTACGAAGTAAGTAATGTTATTTTATTCAAAAATGATATTATTCTTCAATATCATTATGTCAAAATATTGGTTGGAGTTTTTATCAAATTTGGAACTTTTTCATGTCAGGGTTACTATTTATGAGTTACTATTCACGAGTTACTATTCACCGAAAAATGAAATTTTCTTCTTTTCGTCCAAAATATCTATTTTGGATACTAGCTTTGATTGTATCCATGTTTTGATCATTCTTGAATTTTACTCCACTATGATTATTTATGAGGTATTTTTGGACATGGAATAGCTGAAATACGAATCCTTAATATTTATTCTTTTGTTTCACTGGATTCGTTTTTTTTAAAATATTTTTCATCATCCTCAGTCATAAATGATGATGTTACTGAATATCTTTGGCCTGTAGTGCAAAGATGAATGATTTCTGGTGAATATCTTTGGCCCGTAGTACAAAGATGAACAGGTGTTGAGATGAACATGACCAACTGATGAATATATTTGGCCTGTAGTACAAAGATGACTATTTGATTCAAGATATTTATTGATTGATGTTACAGGGATAAAATGTTGATGATGGACTTTTAAATTCATAGATAATCGTAGATTTCATTCTCTACGTAACTCTTCTATGAATTATTATTTTCCGCTGCGAATATTGATTTAAAAGTTGTTGTCTATTGTATTCTATTAGATTTTTCCCTGTTGAAGACTAAGGATAATTTGTTGTATATTATCTTAGTCATAATATTCTTTACTGGGCTAGTTGAGCTCACTCTTTTCCTTGTTGTTCCATTTTTCTTCTCAGGAGGCGAGAATGTAGCGAGTACTAGTCGGGGTGTGGAATGATGGTTCAAGACAGTTGTTTAAGTAGTCCTCACTATTTTGTAAAATAGTGTATCAATAAGTATAACGAGGACTTAATTAAGTATGAATACTGTCTAGATGACAATATTTGTATTTAAACTCACAGTATATGTGTTGTCGTATTTTGCACGAGAATTGTAATAATAAAGTTGTAGTTATTTTCTGTACCATGTATTTGGCGACTCAGAATGGGTTGGATGGATTGGACCTATTTTGGGGGCGTCAGAAAGATAATTTTCTCTCTCTTTCAATCTATATATAGAAGTGGTAGATACATGTATGGCTGATCATAGTGGTTGATTGCTGCCATTTTTAATCACATGGGGTTGTTGGATTTGGTCACCAACTTTCCCTATTGTCAAAACCTATACTAGCTTCAATAATGCAACTAAGGGTAAAAAGGTCATTTGGCTTAAACTTTTAATGGTAATATTGTAACTTGTCAAACCCTTAGGGTTTGACCCTTAAGGTTTAACCCTAAGGTTTAGCATAAAGCATTTGTAGGATTTAGCAACTAGGGTTTGTACAAAAATAAAATCTTAGTTTCTAAAATTGTAATTTAGAAATCCCTAATTAGATTAGGTTTACTAATTATGTTATACATGAACATTGTGGTATTACTTACTAATTATAAATTACCTTACTAATTTTAGCAATTAGGATTTTCTAAATTAAATTAGTTTTCTAATTACTTTATACAGGGACATTAGTGTTTTATATACTAATTATAATTAACTTTGCTAATTTAGTAATTAGGGTTTAGAATTAGTAATTAGGTTTTAAAATTACTAATTAGGGTTACTAAATATAAAAATTAGGGTTTCTAGTTTAGTAATTAGGGTTTTCAAATATTGTACCATAATTGACCAACCATTATCAATACGTACATACAGTACATATTTATAGCACTGAAAAATCAAAATATAATATTATTATATTATTATTCTCATTCCTTGATAAAAATTCAAAATTATGGTTTGGATTCCATATCTGATTTATTCTTCATAATTAACCTTAATAATTAATGTAAAATAATTAACTTAATAATCTGTACAAAATTTATATAATAAAATAATTGTTATAATTATTCTAAAAATCACTTCATATATTATTTAAATAATATATGATTATATTTTCGTGGAAAATAATTAATAAAATATTTCTGCTATAAAATTAATTTTTATAAGAATATACTTTATAATAATCAATAATTCTAAAATAAAATTATTTGTAAATATTCATGTAATAAATATATTTTTATTTATCACATAATTACATATACACACTATCTTGTACAAATCCTCATCTTTAATAAAAAAAATTTATATGCAAATTTTCTGATTTATTTATATAGAAAATATCGGGTTGTTACAAGTGCCGTATATGTGAATAGTGCAGTATACGTGAATAGTAACCCCAACACGAAAAGGTAGAAATTTCACAAGAAAAATCATACTTCGTGAATAGTACCGTGTTCGTGAATACTGCCGTATACGTAAATAGTGTCGTATACGTGAATAGTAACCTCGACATAAAAAGATAAAAATTTCATAATAAAATTCATACCAATATTTCGGCGTAATGATATTGAACAAAATAATATCATTTACGAAGAAAATAACATCCCTTACCTCAAAAGGACAGTACTTCTGACTGAAATATCGGATATAATGTTGAAGGAAACTTGCACTGAATAGCAACTCTCAAAGTATCTAAATACTCACAAAATATGCTCGATATTATAGAGAGAGAAAACTTCTGATTCTGGTATGATTTTTAATTCTAACTAAGCACTCTATTTATAAAGAAATACCAAAACGCCAAAGTAGACTAAATTAATAAAATATTAATATTTTTTTAAAAATTTCTACGCACAGCTTTTTGACCAAATTCAACACACCACTAGTGGGGCCTATCAAATTTAGAATTTTTCACAACAACCAAAAGTGGGGCCCATCCATGTTTTTAATAAAAATATTTATTTCTGAAACTTCAATAATTCATAATAAACAACCATTTTATAAGAAAAAAAATATGAATTTTATATCCATTCCATAGGAAATTTAATTCTCTAAAACTTTGTAAAAGAAAGTTTTTCCAAATTCCAAACAGAAAATGACCAAAATTCACATATGGATAATTTTTAATACCTCCATTCCGATAAAATACTGATAAAACACCTCAATATTAATTCATTCATTTATATTTACATAAAAATAAATATTTTTTTAATAAATTAATAATTAATTATTCACAAATAATATTACAGAATCACATTAATGACAACCAGGTCGTTCTCAGGAAAGAGGGGGCTTTCCGATAAGGATTTCTCCTTACTGGCGCGTAATTAGATGATCAAACTCCTTTCCTAGACAGAACTTTCTTAGACATTTCAATAATGTTATATAATAATATTATTCAAATAATATGAATTATTGATCTGATAATGAAAAATACTGTGCAGTGACAATTATTGAAACAATAATAATATAAAATATCAACGTAGCAATTATTGAACCAATAAAATAAAATATTAAACAGTAATTACTGTAATAATTATTGAGTAGTGCCTTCTTACGTAAGAATCAATAATCTAAAAATACTGAGCAATACCGTGTACTATTGTGCAACCACGCGTATTACTGTATTTTAACCACGGGGTATTCCAACAGTGTTAACGGTAACAACTACGCTGTTATTTGTAAAAACTCAAACTTGTCATTTTTTTCATCTGACTGTTTTCCGTTATGGGGCCCACAAATGGCTGCGTCATCGTACGAATATTCTCCGACAGTAAGAATATTCCACGACCAAACGAATATTTCTCGACAACAATGAATATTTTATAACCACTTGCTTATTTTGTAAAATTTACATATTTCACCCATAACCAAAATATTATATCAAATTAACACTTTATTATTCAAAATAATATTTAGAGGAAATTCAATTTTATTTATAAGAAGTTGGGGTCTGACATGGTGGTTAAAGTACAGTAATACGCGTGGTTGCACAGTAGCACACAATATTGCACAGTATTTTTAGATTATTGATTCTTACGTAAGAAGGCACTACTCAATAATTGTTACAATAATTACTATTTAATATTTTATTTTATTGATTCAATAATTATTACGTTGATATTTTATATTATTGTTGTTTCAATAATTGTCACTGCACATTATTTTTCATTATCAGATCAATAATTCATATTATTTTAATAATATTATTAGATAGCATTATTGGCAATGTCTAAGAAAATTCTGTCTAAGAAAGGGGTTTGGTCACCTAATTACGCGCTAGTAAGGAGAAATTCTTATCGGAAAGCTCCCTCTTTCCTGGGAACGACCTAATTGTCATTATTGCAATTCTGTAATATTATTTGTGAATAATTAATTATTGATTTATATGATGAGAAAATATTTATTTTATGTGGATACAAATGAAGGAATTAATGCTGGGATATTTTATCAGAATGGAGGTATTAAAAATCATCTGTATGTAGATTTTGGTCATTTTCTATTTGGAATTTGAAAAAAGTTTCTTCTACAAAGTTCTAGAGAATTAAATTTTATATGGAATGAACTTAAGGTTCATATTTTTCTGATAAAAGGGCTATTCATTATGAATTATTTAAGTTTTGAAAATAAATATTTTATTAAAAACATGGGTGGGCCCCACTTTTATTTTTTTGTGGAAAATTACTGAAATTTCAAAGTGTGGTGTGCGTGAATAGCAAAGGGTGGAAGCTATCGGTAGCAGGTTTGTAACGACCCCAAAATCAGGACAATTTCTCTCCCCGATCTTGTGCGTTAATATTATCCTGTTCTAGCTTTAAAATATTATTTAATGTTAAAATAGCTAAAAATATAGAATAAATTTTTTTTCCCATTCTCTGAATCACAACCTTTACAATTCTTCTTTATACTAGAATCATATTTATTTTATGATTTATATAATTCATGTAAACGTATTAAAAGCTTAAGTCTCAATACTTCATATCTTTTCTATCGATGATTCATTTATTTTAGAATCATATCTATAATCATTTCAGAATAAACATTCTTTATCCATTCCACATTTTAAACTATACATAACTGTCAATTACATTTGTCAAAACTATTAATCATAGATTTATACCATTTCTAATTCAAGGAAATGTATTCATTTTGCACATCGTTCAATCTTCATCATCTGTATAGCAAGCAATATTGCTTAACATCATTAACCTGCAAAATGTTTGTGTTTGCAAGATTGAGCTCGACAGCCCAACAAATTTAATAGTCCAACATGTTTCACATAGCACACAATTCCATATGCACTATATTTCCTTTACTATGCATATCTGCATGCAACATATATTCTTTACTATGTATATCTTACATGCAACAATAATTCCTTACAAAACATACATTCATGCATTATACATTTCTAATTTATCGAGTTACATCATACAACATGTGCTATCACATATCACATATAAATTGAGTTCCATAACTCAATTAACTTAGTCATATTTTAACTTTAACAATTCATAAAGCATGGTATGTAACTCACCACATAATCACATTTAATCCACAAACATAATAGAACTGAAAAACTTGCCTCGTTCAATGACCATTAATACAAACTTTAGTTTAACTTCGCTTCACGAATCCTTTCGTTTGTTGAAAATTTAAAACTGATGATGCTTTAATATAGCTCTAGTTGATGTAAGTTGCAATTGCCAACTTCTAATTTCCTTCAATGTTGAGACTAACCTTGATTTCGTATCAATTTAGTGAAATTCTTAGCATTTCCTTCGTGAAGGTACAAGCTTTTGGTGTATATGATGAGAATTTTGAAATTTAAAGAGAGTAAAAGGAATAGAGTGGGTCGGGAATGGAATGAAAGTAGTATGCACACAAGCCAATCATGTTTGATGATAAAGCATATACTTTGTAACAATCTTATTCATTTTTTAATAAAAGGTATTAATTTATTAAAGGCTTTTAATTATCTACATGATGCTGTTTTATAATATGTGATAAACCCATAGTTTTAAGCAATGCTTTTATAATAATGATGATGATCATTTTAATGAGATCTAAATTCTTAAAAAACTTAAAACTAAAATAGTTCTCAATCGTTGGATTACTAAATTAGGGATTAGTGAATCTGGATAGATTGGTACATACGTTGCTTGTTCATTGGATGAGGATGATTGATCTTATGATCATTTGTGTGAAGACACTAAAGCAAGTATATAGGTGCTTATTAGAGAATAAGTTCACTGAACGTGGCTCATTAAGGAATACCTAATGCAGTTTTACTTACTTGTCAATAGGAATTCCTGTAGTGATAGTAGTACAAGTGATCATTGGACTTGAGATCATCATAGTATCTTGTGTATGATTAGTTATACTTTGACTTATTACTTAAGACCCTTAGGGTATATCAAATGGCATGCTTGTGTATAATAAGTTGTACATGGAGATAATGTATGATCAATAAAGAATCTACCACTTCTAGTAAAAGAAGAGAGATGTCGTATATGATTCGATAAATGACAACCCAGTAGTCCTTGGCCAAGGCAGAATGAAATTAGAAAGGAGTTTCTAATTTGCATTATTTGGAGTTGTGCATTTAAGAATCGAAAAACATATAATTAAATAAAATAAGAATTGACAGTAATTACATGTCTTACATTTAATTGGGACATTGCATGGTGGAATGATTGAATTGTACGGTAACTATTTACTCAAATGTTCTTTTATGATTAATGTTGAAATATATATTATCTGAAAAGTCGTTGATCGCTAGGGAGGCTTATCCCTATTGTAGAATAAATATTATTTATTTAAATAAATTAATAATTTAATTTATTTATTTAAATAAGATTAGAATTGTTCTAATTGATTTATTCACAACCGGTTTAATATGGAGAACCTAAAGGGTCACACCATAAAAGGAAACATAATTATTTAAGAAGTTAATGTCATAATCGTAATAATAAGTTAAGTATATTTAATTTAATATATGGTGATAGAATAAATTAAATAGCTTAATATTTATTATTTAATATTTTAGAAATATTAAATAAAAATTAATAAGAGGAGTCTTATTATTATTATTATTATTATTATTACTATTATTATTATTATTTAATTCTTAAAGAAGTTTGGGAATTAATTAATAAAAGTACTCTCATATATTCCTAATAAGATTAAGAGGTAAATTAATTAAAAGATTTTAATTAATTATTCATAATAAGATTGAGAACTTAATTAATTAAAAGAATTTAATTAATTAAAATAAAACCTAATTCCTTAATTGTTAAGGAGGGTTGCCTACATCTATAAATAAGAGGAGTCTTATTATGGGTGTAGAGTGGTTGTTGACTTTTTCACAACAGACGTGATTCCAATTGTTGGAGAGTACGCTACTTTCTATGAGAGATAAAAAAACTAGAGTTTTGTCAAATACCCATCTTCTTGAATCTTTCTTCTTCCTTGGTGGATCACCTCTAGAGGCCAAACACTTGGGTGGCTAACGTTGATCAAAGGAAGGAACCAAATCCGGTGGATTCAAGTTGAACACGAAAAGGATTGGAGGTGAACTTGTACCTGAGGAAGCTCGAATCTTTAAGGGTATGATTCTTATTCTTTATCTTTTTGTTTAATTAATAATTACGCATAAAGGATGATCTGGGTATATGGTTTGTAAAATTTTAAAACTCTGATTTTCCACGTTTCCGCTTACTTTGTGCAATTTGATTGCGTTCATGAATATTACAAACCTAACAGTGGTATCAGAGTCAAACCTTTATGTAAATGATTAATTATTTAGATTTGACATGTATATTGATATGTGTTTAGAATAATTTATTTGGGCATAATTTATTGTATAAAATTTATTTTAAAAAAAAAAGAAAAAAAAGGAAAAAGTCGTATTAAATTTTCGGAAGTATATTGGAAATTCGCGAAGTCAGTTGCTATTTCCGAAAGTCTGCACATGTGATTTGCGTGACATGCTTTTTAGTTATCTTGTAAAAAGGTGACTTAAAAGGTGATCATTTGCTTATCAGGATTATATGATATATGGATTCCCTATTAACAATTAGTTGAGTTTATATTATATTATATATATATATATATATATATATATATATATATATATATATAAAATATTATTCTCAATTATTTTATAATTAAAATAAAAGTTTATTTTAATTTTAAAATAAAAAATTTATTTTAATATTAAAATATAAAGTTTATTTTAATTTTAAAATTAAATTTCATGCTAACCAATTAGAGTTGGAATTGGATTCCATGATAACTAATTGGAGTTGAAAATGGATTCCATGTTTCTTTAAATGAAGGAGTTTATTTAGATATGAAATAAGATTTCATGTTATTCAAAATAAAAGAGTTTATTTGTGAATAGGAAAGAGAATCCGTATTTCCTTAAATAAAGGAGTTTATTTAGATATGAAATAAGATTTCATATTATTCAAAATAAAAGAGTTTATTTGTGAATAGGAAAGAGAATCCGTGTTTCCTTAAATATGAGTTTTTTTTACTTGGAATTGGATTCCATAATTAATTAAAATAAAGGAGTTTATTTTAATTAATGATTTTGATTAAAATAAAATAGTTTATTTTATTCAAAATTGGATAAATTAAAATAAAAGAGGTTTATTTTGATTTAAATTTGGATTAAAATAAAGGAGTTTATTTTGATTCAAAATTAGATTTTATGCTAACTAAATTTGCCCATTAAATGATATCAATATATATATTGAATGTTTATTATTCATGAGATGAATGTTATTTATTGATGCATATGATGATGTGTATGATAATAAATGAGATTGATTATGGACTATTGACCAATGTGATTGAATTTTATTTTAGTTGGATGCATGAATGTATGGGTTTTATTAAATGGGGTCTGCGTACCTCGTCTTCTCTAATTTTTCTTAATGTAAATTCTATCTCCCTCCTATGTACTTCCCATTGACTGTTGATCAAGGTTTCTATTTATATTAAATAGTTTTGTAATAGGAATAGTTAGAATTAATTTTAAAAAATTGGAGATCAAGGGGCAAGGAGCGCTTGAAGACCCGTTTGTAATAGAGCCCGGGTTTAAATGTAATAGTTATATTTAAATATTAATTCTTGCACTCCTAGGGTTTGACCTTTTGGTTCACTTGGTGGCTCTAGTGAACCAAACTAGAATAAAAGTCCATAATTAATTCAGGTAGAATATAGTATTATATATGTGCATGTATATATATATATATATATATATATATATATATATATATATATATATATATATATATATATATATATATATATATTATGCAAGCATGATTCGCATGTTAATTATTATGACGCGTATTTTATATATATATGTGCATGCGCGCTAAACAAGATGAGACAATTTAATAACAAACCTCTCAAATTTTTTATATTAAGTCCTAAGCGTTTAAAGATATTTGGAATATCGAACGTCGCCTTCTAGCATGATAAAATTAATAGAGTATTAAATATTTATTATGAGTTTTTTGTGTCACCACAAGACAAATATTAAGTATTTAAGATGTTAATTTATCATATTAGATGCTTATAATGAAAATTGAACAATATTATTTTGTTGTGTCACCACAAGGATAATATTTTTCTTTTTTGAATATATGGAGTGCTAGGTTGGACTTAACTTAAATCATTTTAGTTCGAATGTGCATACACTTGACCATTATGATCTAAGAAGTAAAATACAAGGAGTTGCATAGTTGATGTAATTGACAAGAGTTGTCTACTTATTTATTTATATATAGTTTGTTGTGTCACCACAAGGCTATATACATTTGAAATGGAATTCTTATTCTCACTAGCAAATCTTTAATTAGATTTTGCCGAATTATATAAGTGAGGGTAATATAGTTTGAAGAAAATAGTGGGAGATACCAATTTAAAATAAGACCTAATTTATTTTGGTAATTAATAAAAGAATGTATGCTAAAATATTGTTAATTACAAATTCATTTACAGAATTTTACAATGTCTAAATTACTAACACTGCGTAGCATATTAAATACTAAATTAACCGGACCGAATTAAACGGACTGGTTAAGGAATTTGAGAATAGTTCTCATGACTGAAAAGCTATCTTATGTCCTTAATATGTCTATCCCTGCAATGGTTGCAGACAATGCCTCTGAGGAAGATATTACTACTTTTAGAAAGTGACAAGATGATGCACTATTGGCTCAATGCATCATGTTCGTATCCATGAGTAACAAGCTTCAGCGTCAGCATAAAACTATGGATGCTCCTACTATATTCCTGCACATCAAGAAGTTGATGGTGAGAAAAGTAGGACTGATAGATATCAAATATCTAAGGAGCTCTTTCGATCTAGAATGGTCGATGACACTACAGTACAGATAAAAGTTCTTAACATAATCAATTTGATTGATCAATTAGGATAACAGATTTTGTCATGAATGGAGAGTTGAGCCAAGATTTGATCTTGCACTCACTCCCGGACTCCTTTCATAATTGTTGTGAATTTTTTATATGAATAAGCTAGATATCATCCTCGTTGATTTGCTTAACATATTGAAAAATGTTGAGAGTCACTTTCTAACCAAGAAAGACCATGTCTTACTAGTAGGGGCCAAAAGAACTTCTGAAAAGAAGAACAATTCTAAGAAGGTAAATAGAAAAGACAAAAATAAAGGATAATAAGAACAAAACTGATACGGATAGCAAAGGAGTTTGCTTCCACTACAATAAGCTTGGACATTGGAAAGATACTGCGAGAAGCATCATGCAGAGGCTAACCAAAGATGCTTAGTGAAGTTTCGGTTACAAATACAAGTTTTGTTCATGATTTAAAATAAATTTTTTCTTTAAGTCAAGGTTCTACTTGGGTATTGAATACCAACTTTAGTTATCATAAATATAGATTTATGAAGGGACCAAGCAGAAGTAGAAAGCTAAACAAAGATAAGTAATCCTATGTGTGGGAAATGAAGCAAAGGTTGCTGCATTAACCATAGAAACTTATAGTTTAGCATTGCCTATGGGCAAATCTATTAAGTTAATAAGTTGTTATTGTATTCCAATTTTTGTTCGAAATATTATTTCTATTTTATTGTTGGACAATAAAATCTTTGATATTATATTTAAGAACAATTATTGTTTTATTTATAATAATAATATTTTGTATAGAACTGGAATATCACTTAATGGATTTAGTATACTTGACTTACGTGAAAAATTATTTTACAAATTGAACAAACTAGTATAAGAAAAGGAGATGATCATTCAAAGAGTTGAATGTGTGTATTTGCTGAAATACAAGTGTGAATTATTTAAAAGGTTCAAAGAATTCAGAAATGAAACAAATTGACAAAATATTAAGATTCTTTGAATAGATCAAGGAATAAATACTTGTGCAATAAGTTTTTAGATCATCTCAAATGGTTTTCTCATAATGGACGCCTCTTGATACGCAATAATTGATTAATGTATCTGAAAGGAAAAATCGTACCTTGTTGGACATGGTACGGTCCATAATGATTTTACCGACATTCCAGTATCCTTTTAGGGTCATGCCCTAGAAATGGCTGCATATATACGAAAAGGTAACCTCAAAATCCGGCCCCAAGACTCCATAAAAGTTATGGACAGGGAGGATTCCTAATCTTAATTATGTTAAGATAAGGGGTTGTCCAACTTATGTGAAAAAGGTTTCAAAGGATAAACTTGGGACAAAATTTGACAAGTACAGATTTGTGGGACATCCTAAAGAAAGATTAGGGTATATGTTCTATAATCATACTTAGCAAAAGGTGTTTGTTTCGAAACTCGCTACCTTATAATAAGATAAAGGTGTTTATCATTGAAGGAGCTAATGAGAGGATAATAGATCTTAAAGAGTTCAAGAACCACAAATCACTATAAGTTAACTAAGAGGAACCTGTAGATAGATCTATTGAACCACAACCAAATCGTAAATCTGGAATAGTACCGAAGATACCTAGGAGGTATGGATTCATCATAGATGATGATGATGAGGTACACATCAGAGAAGATGATGAACCAGTTACATACGATGAGGTAAGAGTTGTAGATACTCAGAGAAATAAATTGAAGCAAGTTTCTCAAAAATAGAACATTTGTTTTGATGAAATAATCAAAAGAGTTTGATTTTATAAAAAATATGAATGAACCTAGTGTGTACAAAAGGGTCAGTGGGAGCGTCGTGACATTCCTAGTATTATATATTGATATATTACTGATAAGGAATGACATACTATTGCTACAATCAGTAAAGATAAAGTTATCTAAACATTCCTTCATGAATGATTAGGAAAGAGTATCTTAATTGGGGATACAAATCTATATAGATAGATTTAAGAGGATACTCGACTTAACCCAAGGAACGTATATTCATTTGATGCTAAAGTCGTTTAGCATGGCAAACTCCAAGAGTTGTCTCATGTTGATGAGACATGGAGTGTATCTCTCTTAATAGTCCCCAAAGACTCATAAAAGAGGGATCACATGAGTAACTATCATGTATACAATGAAATATACGAGACCTGATGATGATCAATCATATTCTGGAGAAGTTCACTACGAGTCAGTGAAAAACATCTTAAAGTACTTAACCGGTACTAAGGATGTGATTAAAATTTATGGTGGGTCTAAATTAAAACTAGAGGGCTTAACAGACTTAAGTTTTTTTAGACAGACCAAGACGACAAAAAATTCACTTTAAGGTAAAGGGTTACCTTGAACGGTGGTGCAGTGAATTGAAAAGGTTTCAAACAGTAAAGAGTTACTATTTTAGTGATAAAGACAAAGTATATAGCTATAAATGAAGCTGTAAGTTGATTGTTTGGATTAAAAGTTCATTACAGAACTAGGAATAGTTTCTAAATCTCATCTTGGATCTAAACATGTGTTGCAGCACTTTCATTTGATTAAAGAATCATTGAAAGATGGGAAATCACTATAGAGATAGTGGACTCTCAAGAACAACTTTACATATCCATTAACTAAAGCTTATCCAACAGCAGAATGATCGTCACTTAGAGAAGAAGGGTATGAGATACCATGGCGATTGACTTTAGTGCAAGTGGGAGATTGAAAGTAGTATGCAGACAAACCAATCATGTTTGATGATAAAGCATATACTTTGTAACAATCTTATTCATTTATTATAATAAAAGGTATTAATTTATTAAAGGCTTTTAATTATCTACATGATGCTATTTTATAATATGTGATAAACCCATAGTTTTAAGCAATGCTTTTAGAATAATGATGATGATCATTCTAATGAGATCTAAATTCTTAGAAAGCTTAAAACTAAAATAGTTCCCAATCGTTGGATTACTAAATTGAGGATTAGTAAATTCAGATAGATTGGTACATATGTTGCTTGCTCATTGGATGAGGATGATTAATCTCATGATCATTTGTGTGGAGACACTAAAGTAAGTATGTAGGTACTTATTAGAGAATAAGTTCACTGAACGTGGCTCACTAAGGAATACCTAATGGAGTTTTACTTTCCTGTCAATAGGAATTCCTGTAGTGATAGTAGTACAAGTGATCCTTGGACTTGCGATCATCATAGTATCTTGTGTATGATGAGTTATACTTTGATTTATTTCTTAAGACCTTTAGGGTATATCAAAGGTTATGCTTGGGTATAATAAGTTGTACATGGAGATAATGTATGATCAATAAAAAATCTACTACTTCTAGTAAAATAAGAGAGATGTCCTATGTGATTCGATAAATGACAACCCAGTAGTCCTTGGCCAAGGCAAAATAAAATTAGAAAGGAGTTTCTAATTTGTATTATTTGGAGTTGTGCATTTAAGAATCGAAAAATATATAATTAAATAAAATAAGACTTGACAGTAATTCCATGTCTTACATTTAATTGGGACATTGCATGGTGGAATGATTGAATTGTACGATAACTATTTACTCAAATGTTCTTTTATGATTAATATTGAAATCTATATTATCTGGAAAGTCGTTGATCGTTAGGGAGGCTTATCCCTATTGTAGAATAAATATTATTTATTTATATAAATTAATAATTTAATTTATTTATTTAAATAAGATTAGAATTGTTCTAATTGATTTATTCACAACCGGTTTAATATGGAGAACCTAAATGGTCACACCATAAAAGGAAGCATAATTATTTAAGAAGTTAAGACATAATTATAATAATAAGTTAAGTATATTTAATTTAATCTATGATGATAGAATAAATTAAATAGCTTAATATTTATTATTTAATATTTTATAAATATTAAATATAAATTAATAAGAGGAGTCTTATTATTTATTATTATTATTATTATTATTATTATTATTATTTATTATTATTATTATTTATTATTATTATTATTTAATTCCTAAAAGAGTTTGGAATTAATTAATAAAAGTACTCTCATATATTCCTAATAAGATTAGGAGGTAAATTAATTAAAAGATTTTAATTAATTATTCCTAATAATATTGGGAGCTTAATTAATTAAAGAAATTTAATTAATTAAAATAAAACCTAATTCCTTAATTGTTAAGGAGGGTTGCCTACATCTATAAATAAGAGGAGTCTTATTATGGGTGTAAAGTGGTTGTTGACTTTTTCACAACAGACGTGATTTTAATTGTTGGAGAGTACGCTCCTTTCTATGAGAGATAGAAAAACTAAGATTTTGCCAAATACCCATCTTCTTGAATCCTTCTTCTTCCTTAATGGATCATCTCTAGAGGCCAAACACTTGGGTGGCTAACGTTGATCAAAGGAAGGAACCAAACCCGGTGGATTCAAGTTGAACGCGAAAAGGATTGGAGGTGAACTTGTACCTGAGGAAGCTCGCTCAAGGGTATGATTCTTATTCTTTATCTTTTCGTTTAATTAATAATTGTGCATAAAGGATGATCCGGGTATATGGTTTGTAAAATTTTAAAACTCTGATTTTTCACGTTTCCGCTTACTTTGTACAATTTGATTGCGTTCATGAATATTACAAACCTAACATGGAAAACAAAGAGGGAGAGAGAGAGAGAGAGCATGAAATGGTCTGAAGAAAGAAAATAAATCAGCAGATTATTACTCTCTGTAGCTTTCCTTTGGCAAATAATAACTCTGCATAGTCATTCTAATAAAGCCTCAAAATTTTAACAGCTCCTGCTTAATGGATGCTTTACTTTCTAATATATTGCCACATTTTTGTTCTCTCTCTAAACTTAGCCAATTTGGCTAAAAATGAATATAGGTAAATTTTGATTTTGCTTATATAAAAGTTACTTTCAATTTCTTATAAGTTGGTCGCCTAACTTAAGTCTTCTTTAGTTTTTCCCCTCATTTTTAAAATCTTGTAAATCACACCCTGACATATTCTTAGCATATTCTCAGAATATTATTTATTCCTTAGCATATTCCTTAAGATATTTTCTTAAGTTTCAAATATTAGGTTTTTAACCCTAATATTTTCTTAACTCGCACAATTCTCCCTTAACTTTCATAATTCACTTCCATACTTTATTAAGTTATTTAATTACCCAATTTTAGTAACTTAATTTAATCAAATAAGTTACTACATAAATCTCCTTAATTTATTTTACCATCTTAGAATCATATAATTTACATAACCCATTTTTGATATATAAATTATATAAAATATAACATAACATACTCAAATTACATATTTATTTTATAATTATAAAATAAATATGCTACACATACATACCCAAGATATTATAATATAATATCCTTACCTCATTATCATAAATTAAATTAAGAATTTATTTATTTTCTTAAGATAAATATAATATCTTTTTTTTTATTAAATTAATTTATATAAGAATTTATTCTAATATTCTTAGGTCAAGTATATACAAATATTATATGCTTAACCCGTCTCTTTTTACCTCATTACACAAATTGTTCCCACAATTTTATTTTCCTGCGTAATATATATTTATTAACTCCCCATTACCTAATTTAAATAACTTATTTAAATTATACAATCTATATTGTATAATTAAATTTAATTTCCTCCTTCTTTCCATAAATTATTTTCAAATAATTTATTTATGTATTAAATATATAATTTAATATATTTAATTTATTCAAATTTGAATTTAATTTACTAACTAGCTTTGATACCAATATACATATTTTATATATTGGATCTCATCTCATTTTCTTTAATAAATTACCCCTACAATTTATTTACATATAATAAATATATAATACGAATATATTTATTAATCATAAACATCACATATTGCAAAGTTCATACCCACTTATACAATATAATATCATACAACATATTATATAATAAGAATTTTATTTATTTAATTCTTATTTTAATATTACCCAAAAATTTGGGTTATCACAAGGTTAGTCTACATTGGTGTTCTGACATTTTCCTATAAATAGGGTGCTTAGTTAGAAATAAAAATCACACCAGAATCAGAAGTTTCTTTCTCTATATATCGAGCGTATTTTTGTGAGTATTTAGATACTTTGAGAGTTGATAAGCAGTACAAGTTTTCTTTAGCATTATATCCGATATTTCAATTAGAAGTAGTATTCTTTTGAGGTAAGAGATGTTATTTTCTTCGTAAATGATGTTATTTCTTTTAATACCATTATACCGAAATATTGGTATGAATTTTATTATGAATTTTTTACCTTTTCATATCAAGGTTACTATTCGCGTATACGGTACTATTCACGTATACGATACTATTCATGAATACGATACTATTCACGAGTACTATTCACGAAGTATAATTTTTTTTATAAATTTTTACCTTTTTGTGTCGGGGTTACTATTCACGTATACGATACTATTCACGTATATGACACTATTCACGAATACGACATTATTCATAGAAAAATTAAATTTTTTTTTCTTGGTCCAAGTTGTCTATTATGGTTACTATCTTTGATTGTATCCATATTTTAATCTTCATTCTTGAATTTTGCTCCACAATTGATTATTATAGAGTATTTTTGAACTTGGATAAACTAAAGTATGAATCCCTAATCTTTGTCCTTTTATTTCACTGGAGTCATTTTTTTTAAAATATTTTCATCATCCTCAGTCCTAAATGGTGATATAACTGAATATCTTTGGCCTGTAGTGCAAAGATGAATGATTACTTGATGAATATCTTTGGCCCGTAGTGCAAAGATGGATATGTGTTGAGATAAACATAACCAACTGGTGATACAAATGAATATCTTTGGCCCGTAGTGCAAAGATAAATATTTGATTCAGGATGTATATTGATTGATGTTACAGGGATAAAATATTGATGATTAACTTTTAATCATAAAAGATGGTAGACTTCATTCTCTACTTAACTCTTCTAATAAATTGTTATTTCCACTGCGAATATTGATCTAAAACTTATTGTTCATTATATTTTACCTAATTTATTGAAGGCTAACGATAATTTGTTCTACATTATATTAGTCATAATATTCTTTACTGGGTTAGTTGAGCTCACCCTTTTCCTTTTTCTTCCATTTTTCTTCTCAGGAGACGAGAATATAGCGAAAACTAGTCGGGGTGTGGAGTGATGTTTCAGGGCAGTTGTTTTAGCAGTCCTCACTATTTTATAAAATAGTGTATCAATAATTGTAATGAGAAATTATTTGAATTTGGATATTGTCTAGAAGATAATATTTGTATTTAAACTCACAACATATGTGTTGTTGTATTTTGCACGACAATTGTAATAATGAAGTTGTAGTTATTTTCTGTACCATGTATTTGGCGACTCAGAATGGATTGTGTGGACCTATTTTGGGGGCGTCACAGTTGGTATCAGAGCTTAGGGATATAATCTCTGATGGAGATCTGGGGTTAGAACTAGGAAGGGAGTGACGAGTAAATCATTCGCTAGTATGTCCTACCTAAGCTTATTTGTGTATAATTGATCGGTCAGAATATAGGGATAATATGTGAAATGTCAATTTCTTTAATTAACCCTTGTTTTATGGCAACATTTGAGAATGACAGCTGAAAATGTTAATAATGGAGTGAATGAGACTGTGGAGACATCTTTAATCACCAACCAGGAGAACGTGCAACAGGACGACAATGTTCCTTCTGTAAACAACACCACCGATCAAATGATAAATGATGTGATGTTTAGAAGCTTTTTATAGTTTATGCAAAATCAGACGAGGGAGACTCGTGTACAAAATACGGGTGGAAATAATAACAACACGCTGCTTGTCACAGCCAAGCAGTTCAAAGAGTTGGGACCACCAAAGTTTTTGGGAAAGTCGGATCCGATTAAGGCGAAAATGTTGGTTAAGCAAATAACCAAGATATTTGATGTCTTGGGATGCACGGAGGAACAGAAGATCCCATTCGCCACCTTTATGTTCCATGGTGAGGCAGATTACTGGTGGGAGTTTGTGAAGTGTACCCATCTAGCCGCACTCAATATGTCTTGGGAAGCGTTCCAGAAACTGTTCAATGACAAATACTTTCTTGAAAGTATTCGTCATATGAAGGAGGTAAAGTTTAACAGACTAGAACATAACAACATGACTGTGTCCTAGTACGAGGCTAAGTTCGCAGAGTTATCTAGGTTTGCACCTCATTTGGTAGAGAATGAGGAACGTATGACGCGAATATTTCTAAGAGGTTTGAAACCCGAAATTCGTTAATACCTCATTTCTCACAAATTTTCTCTATATTTAGATGTTGTGAACAGGACTCAATTATTAGAGTGAGATAATGAGTCTGTTCAACCGAGGGACCACAACCAGGGTCATTCCAGTGGCAGCAGTCATCGGAGCAATGATAACCAGCGGGGGCGGGGGGGAAATATCTGGACAAAAGCGGTAACCACTTTGGTGGTAATCGTGGCCATGATAGTAGAAGAAGCGAGTCGGGGGGAGATTTCAAAAAGAGAAGGTACAACAATGACAACGTGAAGACATCAGCACCAACATCAACTGTTCCTAGGGGAGGAGAACGACCACCAGTCGTATGTTATAAATGAGGGAAAGAGGGACACATCAATCCAAACTTCCCACAACAATTTAAGGTGTGTTATAACTGTGGAAAGGAAGGTCATATAGCTCGAGATTATCCTGTAGCAAAACCAGGTCCAGTGGGGATGGTGACTCCAAAGGCTGTCCCAGACAAGTCAAAGTCGGTGGTTCCTGGAAGAGCGTTTGTCGTGATTGCCCAAAATGCGAGGAACCCAAACGAGGTAATCACGGGTAAGCTAATCATAAACGCTTAAAATTTTATACCTTATTAGATACCGGTTCTACTCATTCTTTTATTTCTCCTGCTTGTGCTCAACATTTGAACTTGACCCTTGAGAAATTAGACTTTGACTTATCTGTTAAAACTCCGTTAGGAGAAACTTTCGTTACATCCATGGTTTATAAATCTTGCTTGATTCTAGTTGGGACCATCACATTACCTGTCGATCTTATTTCTTTGAAAATACTTGCATTTGATGTGATTTTAGGGATTGATTGGTTAACTACTCATCATGCCAAAATTGATTATTTTCGTAAGGTTGTTAGTTTTTATATTCCTAACCAACCTGTTATGCGAATTCAAGCAACCAAACCATTAAAGTTAATCACTGTCATATCAAGCCATAAAGCCATTCGTTTATTAAAAAATGGATGTCAAGCTTTCTTAGCTCATGTCATGGACTTGAACAAAAATATGTCAGATTTGAATAATATTTCTGTTGTTAGTGAATTTCTTGACGTATTTTCTGAAGAACTTCCCGGTCTACCCCCAAAACGTGAAGTTGAATTCTTTATTGACCTTGAACTTGGTACAAAACCCATTTCTAAAATCCCATATCTAATGGCTCCTATTGAACTTCAGGAGTTAAAGGTCCAACTACAGGAGTTGTTAGACATCAGTTTCATTCGTCCTAGTACATCTCCTTGGGGTGCTCCTATTTTATTCGTAAAGAAGAAAGACGGGAGTATGCGACTTTGTATTGACTACCGGAAAATAAATCATGTCACCATCAAGAATAGGTATCCGCTACCTTGCATTGATGACTTGTTCAACCAGTTGCAAGGAGCACAATTCTTTTCAAAGATCGATCTTCGTTCTGGATATCATCAGCTGAAGATTAAAACTGAGGATATTCCGAAGACTGCCTTCAGAACTCGGTACGGACATTATGAATTCTTACTCATGTCTTTTGGATTGACTAATGGTCCTGCTGCTTTCATGGATATGATGGACCGTGTGTTCAAGGAATATTTGGATCAGTTCGCTGTTGTCTTTATTGATGACAACCTCATCTATTCCAAAAGCTTTGAAGATTATGAGCACCATTTGAAGCTGGTACTTCAAAGGCTTCGTGATAACAAGCTATATGCCTAGCAGAAGAAATACGAGTTCTGGCTTGAGGAAGTAGCATTCCTTGGGCACGTGGTGTCAAAACATGGAGTATCTGTTGACCCGACGAAGATTGAAGCAATACAAAGTTGGGAGCAACCGAAGTCGGTGACCGAAGTACGTTGCTTTTTGGGCTTAGCTGGTTATTATCGGAGATTCGTGGAAGGATTTTCTCGAATCGCTACTCCTTTAACTCAGCTGACTCGGAAAGATACAAAATTCGTATGGAGCGAGGAATGCAAGAAGAGTTTCCAAGAGCTCAAGAGGAGACTCATTTTGGCACATGTTCTGATAATACCATCTGATTCAGATGGATTTGTTATCTACAGCGATGTTTCGGGCAAAAGGGTTAGGATGTGTTCTCATGCAACATGGGAAAGTCATAGCCTATGCCTCGCGACAACTCAAAGAATATGAGAAGAATTATCGTACTCATGATCTGGAGTTGGCTGCAGTCGTTTTCGCGTTGAAGAACCTGTATGGGGAGAAAGTGGAGATTTATATAGATCATAAAAGCCTCAAATATTTCTTCACCCAAAAGGAACTCAACATGCAGCAACGATGTTGGCTCGAGCTGTTAAAAGATTATGACCATACCATTCAATATCATCCTAGAAAAGCAAACGTGGTAGCTGACGAATTGAGTAAAAGATCTTATGCGGGTACGAGTGCGATGTTGTTAACACAAAGACCCATTTTGTACGACTTATAAAGGATGGAGATAGAGTTAAAGGCTCCAAGTACCCACGTGATGAAATCAAATATACGAGTAGAACCGACTTTAATCGATAAAGTTTAAGCTGCTCAAGCCATAGACCCAGAGCTGATGCGTATGAAGGAGAAAGTACAATAAGGTGTTATTTCAGAAGCAAGAATCGATGAAGAAGGAATACTTCGAGTCAACTCTAGACTTTGTATTCCTAATGATTCTGACTTGAAGCATAGAATCATGATGGAGGCATGCAACATACCATTTTCAATCCATCTTGGGAGTACCAAAATGTATCATGATCTTTGACATACATTTTGGTGGAGCAATATGAAGAGAGAGATCACAGAGTTTATCTCGAGGTGTTTAACTTGTCAATGTGTAAAGGCGGAGCATCAAGTCCCAAAGGGTCCATTGCAACCACTTGAGATTCCAAAATAGAAGTGGGAACACATTACCATATATTTCGTTACTGGTCTTCCCAAAGTTTCTCAAGGCATAGATGTAATTTGGATTATTGTTGATAAGTTAACCAAGTCTGCTCATTTCTTGCCGATATGGGAGACTTATTCCCTTGAACGTCTTGCTCGTATGTACGTGAATGAGATTGTGAGGTTTCATGGCATGCTGGTATCCATAGTTTCAGATCGTGACCCAAGGTTCACTTCACGATTTTGGGTTAGTTTGCAGAAAGATATGGGCACAGATTTACGATTCAGTTCGGCATATCATCCTCAAACGGACGGGCAATCAAAAAATACTATTCAATCTCTTGAAGATCTATTGAGACTTTGTGTTTTAGACTTCAAAGGGAGTTGGGATAAGTACTTACCATTGGTGGAATTCTCCTACAATAATAGTTATCAGGCAAGTATAGGTGTGACTTTATTCGAAGTATTGTGTGGATGAAAGTGTCGCTCTCCAGTATGTTGGGATGAGGTGGGTGAAGCAACATTGTTGGGACTAAAGTTGGTACGTATGACTATAGAGAAGATCTAAATGATCCGATAACGTTTACAAATGACACAGGATCGACAAAAGAGTTATGCGGATCTTCATCGAAAGGAAGTGGAATTTAATATTGGGGACCATGTATTGTTACGTGTTGCTCCATGGAAGGGAGTTACAAGATTCGGGAAGAGAGGAAAGCTCAATCCATGATTTGTTGTTTCATTTGAGATTCTTGACCGAGTAGAAAATATGGCTTATAGACTCGCATTACCTCCTAACATGTCTCATGTTCATAATGTTTTTAACATATCTATGCTTCGTAAATATGTGAAAGATCCAAACCACATTATTGAGTTAGAACCAGATGAGATAGCCGAAGATTTAACATACGAAGAGGTACTTGTCAAGATCTTGAATAGGAAGGAGCATGTCCTACGCACAAAGGTTATACCACAAGTCAAGGTTTTGTGGAGGAACCATGCTATTGAGGAAATGACTTAGGAGTTGGAATCGAAAATGAAAGCGAGTTATTCTCACCTTTTTGAAACACCAGGTACGTACGTCAATTTTGAGGACGAACTTTCATAAGGAGGGGAGGTTGTAAGACCCCAACTTTTTATAAATAAAATTAAATTTCCTCTATTCATTATTTTGAAATAGTAAGGGGTTGATTTGATTAATGTGGTTAGTTATGGGTAAAATGTGTAAATATTTTAAATAAGTAAGTGGTTATAAAATATTCATTGTTGTCGGAGAATATTCGTTTGGCCGTGGAATATTCGTACGATGGCGCAGCCATTTGTGGGCCCCATAACGAAAAACTGTTAGATGAAGAAAATGATAAGTTTGAGTTTTTTTTATAAATAACGACGTAGTTGTTACCGTTAACACTGTTGAAATACCTGGTGGTTAAAGTACAGTGATACGCGTGGTTGCACAATAGCACACAGTATTGCACAATATTTTTGGATTATTGATTCTTACGTAAGAAGGTACTACTCAATAATTATTAAAATAATTACTGTTCAATATTTTATTTTATTGATTCAATAATTGCTACGTTGATATTTTATATTATTGTTGTTTCAATAATTATCACTGCATAGTATTTTCCATTATCAGATCAATAATTCATATTATTTGAATAATATTATTAGATAGTATTATTGGCAATGCCTAAGAAAGTTCTATCTAGAAAAGGGGTTTGGCCACCTAATTACGTGCCAGTAAGGAGAAATCCTTATCGAAAAGCCCCATCTTTCCTGGGAACGACCTGGTTGTCATTATTGTGATTCTGTAATATTATTTATGAATAATTAATTATTAATTTATATGATAAGAAAATATTTATTTTATGTGGATATAAATGAAGGAATTAATGCTGAGGTATTTTATCTGTATTTTGTCAAAATAGAGGTATTAAAAATCATCCGTATGTGAATTTCGGTCATTTTCTTTTTAGAATTTGGAAAACCTTTCTTCTACAAAGTTGTAGAGAATTAAATTTTATATGGAATGGACATAAGGTTCATATTTTTCTGATAAAAAAGCTATTTATTATGAATTATTGAAGTTTCAAAAATAAATATTTTTTATTAAAAATATGGGTGGGCCCCACTTTTATTTTTTGTAAAAAATTGCTGAAATTTCAAAGTGTGGTATGCGTGAATAGCAAAGGGTGGAAGCCACCGGTAGTAGGTTAGTCTACATTGGTGTTCTGATATTTTTTTATAAATAGGGTGCTTAGTTAGAAATGAAAATCACACCAAAATCAAAAGTTTCTTTCTTTATATATCGAGCGTATTTTTGTGAATATTTAGATAATTTGAGAGTTGATAAGCAGTGCAAGTTTTTTTCAGCATTATATATGATATTTTAGTCAGAAGTACTATTTTTTTGAGGTAAGGGATGTTATTTTCTTCGTAAATAATGTTATTTATTTTAATATCATTATACCAAAATATTTGTATGAATTTTATTATAAAATTTTTATCTTTTAATGTCGAGGTTACTATTCACGTATACGATACTATTCACGTATACGATACTATTCACGTATACAACACTATTCACGAATATGGTACTATTCACGAAGTATGATTTTTCTTATGAAAATTTTACCTTTTTGTGTCGTGATTACTATTCACGTATGCGGCACTATTCACGTATGCGACACTATTCACGAATACGACACTATTCACATAAAAATTAAATTTTCTTTTCTTGGTCCAAGTTGTCTATTATGGTTAATATCTTTGATTGTATCCTTGTTTTGATCTTCATTCTTAAATTTTGCTCCACAATTGATTATTATGGAGTATTTTTGAACTTGAATAAACTGAAGTACGAATCCCTAATCTTTGTCCTTTTATCTCACTGGATTCGTTTTCTTTAAAATAATTTCATCATCCTCAGTCCTAATTGGTGATATAACTGAATATCTTTGGCCTGTAGTGCAAAGATGAATGATTACTTGATGAATATCTTTGGCCCGTAGTGCAAAGATGGACATGTGTTGAGATAAACATAACCAACTGGTGATACAAATGAATATCTTTGGCCCGTAGTGCAAAGATAAATATTTGATTCAGGATGTATATTGATTGATGTTACAGGGATAAAATATTGATGATTAACTTTTAAATCATAAAAGATGGTAGACTTCATTCTCTACTTAACTCTTCTAATAAATTGTTATTTCCACTGCGAATATTGATTTAAAACTTGTTATACATTATATTTTATCAAATTTATTGAAGGCTAGCTGTAAGACCCCGAATTTTATGAAATAAAAGTATTCAATTTTTCTTATAATTACTATTCAGTAAATAGTTAAATTGATAAATGTTAAAGTTAAGGGTGATATATGAATTTTTTTCAAAATACACAAGTGGTTATAAAATATTCATTGTTGTCGGGGAATATTCGTTTGGTCGTGGAATATTCTTTCTGTTGGGGAATATTCGTACGACGGCGCAGCCATTTGTGGGCCCCATAACAGAATAACTGTCGTGTGAAAAAAACTACAAATTTGAGTTTTTACAAATAACGGCGTAGTTGTTACCGTTAACACTGTTGGAATACCTGGTGATTAAAATACAGTAATACGCGTTATTGCACAGTAGCACACGGTATTGCATAGTATTTTTGAAATTATTGATTCTTAAGTAAGAAGGCACTACTCAATAATTGTTACAATAATTACTGTTTAATATTTTATTTTATTGATTCAATAATTGTTACGCTAAAATTTTATATTATTGTTGTTCAATAATTGTCACTGCACAGTATTTCTCATTATCAGATCAATAATTCATATTATTTGAATAATATTATTAGATAACATTATTGGCAATGTCTAGAAAGTTCTGTCTAAGGAGAGGTTTGGTCACCTAATTGCGCGCCAGTAAGGAGAAATTCTTATTGGAAAGCCCCCTCTTTCCTGGGAACGGCCTGGTTGTCATAAATGTGATTCTGTAATATTATTTGTGAATAATTAATTATTGATTCATATGATAAGGAAATATTTATTTTATGTGGATATAAATGAGGGATATATTTTTGTGGTTAAAAATGAAGGAGTTAATGTTGAGGTGTTTTATCTGTATTTTTGTCAGAACGGAGGTATTAAAAATCAAATTAGAGTTTTTAAGATATTTTGCGAGGGTTATAATTTTTAATCCGACCGTTGGATCGTGGTAATATTTGGATATGTTATACATATATAAGTTGAGTATATGTCCACAAATTTGAACCGTTAAAAATGAACGTATGATTTGTTATGAATTTTACGAGATGACTGGTTCAGAAATTATTGAATTTTCGGAGTTAATCATTTTGGTAGAAAGTTCTAGAATTGGTGGGCCCCACTCTTGGTTGGTGAAGAAATGTGCTGATTTTTATTCAAATGTGGTGGGTGGGAATAGTAGCAGGTAAAGCCATCAGGTTACAGGTTAAGTCTGATTCGGCGTGCTAACATTTTCCTATACATAGAGGGCAAAGTTAGAATTGAAAATCACACCAGAATTCATAAGTTTTTTCTCTTTCTCTCTCTAGATTATTGAGTGTAATTTGTGAGTATTTAGATACTCTGTGAGTTTCTATTCATCAGTGCAAGTTTCCTTCAGCCTTATACCGATCAGAAGTACTACTCTTTTGAGGTAAGGGATGGTAAGGAATTTTAAGGGTTGTTATATTTTTCAGTTTCATAATTTTTTTGACCTTCAAAAATTCTGGAAAAATTTAAAATGATATATTTTGATGAGTTTTCTTGATTGTGTCCAAAAATGGTGATTTTTGGATGTATAGATTGAGAGTTATGAATTTTATGAGAAAATACTATTTTAAAAGTAATCGCTTATAATTCATTGTGGTTAACTCCAAAATTGATGAAATTTTTATTGGGAGTACATGTATATGATAGAAGTATACTCTGTAAATTTCAGAATTTTTGGACAAAAGTACAATTTTTGATAAATGTCTAAATATTCGGCTGTTTTGGCCATATAAAAAATAGTAAATGACTTTTAAAAATTCTGAAAAAAATATATGTTCACTATGGGACTATATTATGCTAAATCCCAGAAAAGAAATATTTTTAGAACTGATTTGGTATTTTTCATAAAAATGGTCTAGTTATGAGTAAATGAATTAAATATGTTTTGTGAAGTAAGAAAATTGAAAAATAGGATTTTATGACTTGAGAATCCTATATGAGGTATATGTAGATTTTTGATGAGGGTTTTGGTTATTGGTGATGAAATCTTATGAGTTTGGCATTTTATAATGATTAAATGCATTATTTAGTAATGTGTAAACAATTAAAATAAATTGTTTATAAGCTTAAGAAATATTATTCTTTCAATATCATTATACCGAAATATTGGCATGTATTTTATTGTAGAATTTCTATCTTTTTGTGTCGAGATTACTATTCATGAGTTACTATTCACGAGTTACTATTCATGCGTTACTATTCACAAGTTACTATTCACGATAAAATTAGTTTCTTTTTCTAACCAAATTATAGTTGATTTATGAATATTACTCTTGAGATTAAATCAATATATTGATCATATTATTTTTATTATCATATATAACATTTTTATAACCCTGATGTTGAAATTCTCTTTCACTTGAGTGTAAAGATGGGTAGATTATTGGTATGATCATGACTTTGGGTTCTCTTTGGCCAGTAATGCAAAGTTGAATTATTGACTAGTATGATCATGACCATTGAATTTATAATTGAATATCTTTAGCTTAAGTGCAAAGGTGAAATGATCAACATTGTTATAACTATTGTTTATACAAATGATTATATATTTCTTTGAGATATTAATATATTTGGCCTGTAGTGCAAATATGAACTGTTGATGAATATATTTGGCCGTAGTATAAATATGAATTGTTGAGGAATATCTTTGGCCTGTAGTGCAAAGATGAAATATTGATGAATATCTTTGGCCTGTAGTGCAAAGATGAAATATTGATGAATATCTTTGGCCTGTAGTGCAAAGATGAATTGTTGATGAATGTCTTTGGCCTGTAGTGCAAAGATGACATGTTGTTGAATATCTTTAGCCAGTGTGCAAAGATGAACAGATGTTGAGATAAACATGACCAACTGGTGATACAAATGAATATCTTTGGCCGTAGTGCAAAGATGAAGTTATTAGTATGATTATGAACAGAAAATGTGATTTGGTGTAACCATGATCTTTAATGTTTCAGGTAAAGATAGGTGATGAAAATTATCTTCGTCCTGGATGAGAAGAGGATATTAGAACTACAGTTATGATTATGAGTTATTCATATGATTTTGGACCAAAATTGTTGATTGATGTTACAGGGATAAAACATTGTTGATGAATTTTTAACATGGAGAAGATAATAGACTTTATAGTCTATTTGACTCTTCTAATGGATTGCTCGTTCCGCTGCAACTATGGTTGAAATTCTTATCATTTACCATATGTTCTAAATCTCTGATTTATTATTGATGAACACTATTGATAATTTAATTATCTTTAGTCATGATATTCTTTACTGAGCTAGTTGTGCTCACCCTTTTGCTTCACAATTCCTTTCAGGTAATAAGAGTGTAGCTTGGTCGAGCGAGGGTAACGGGGAAATAGAACGGTGGTCTCTAGCTGTGGATGTTCTCCCGAAGCAGTATAGAAAAGTTCATTTAGTAGTTTTATTTGGTGAATCCAATAGGGTAAGGTGTACCCAACGTTGGAAGGGTGGTTTGTCACTATCATACAAGATGTCTAACGACATACAACCTCGTGTCATCATAAGACAGGGATGTGCTCATCCACTTGCTGAGTATATATACGAGCACTACCTATATAATCTTGGTATTTGTTTGAAGTATAATTCTCAATTAGAGACAGTAGAGATAATGCTATGTCAAGAGAAGACTCACCATTGGGAAGAATATGATAGTAATCTTCTCGTTTTTCTTTGGGGTCTATTGGGTCAACCAAGAATAATTCTGTGGCCATATGATATCTATCATAACCTAGACGCATGACCTCCCATGTACGAAGGTTTTCTTGAGCACTTCCCAAAGATTCTAATTTCTAAAACAGTCTTTGACTATACCTTTATGTAAGGTGCCACTGTGAGGTGCTGTCCACGGTTGGGACATGTGTCACATTTGGTATATATTTGTATCCAAACTCACAGCATATGTGTTGTTGTATTTTATACGACAATTGTTGTAATAAAGTTGTAGTTGTTTTCTGTACCATGTATTTGGCGACTCAGAATGAGTTGGATGGAATGGACCTATTTTGGGGTTGTCACATTTGGTATCAGAGCTTAGGGATATGATCTCTGGTGGAGATCGGGGAATACAACTAGGAAGGGAGAGATGAGTAAATCCTTCGCTAGTGTGTCCTACCTAAGCTTATTTGTTGGTCAGTCATAATATTGGAATATTATGTGATATGTTAATTTGTTTAATTAACCCTTGTTTTATGGCAGTATTTGAGAATGGCAGCTGAGAATGCTAACAATGGAGTGAATGAGATTGTTGGGATACCTCTAATCACTAACCGTGATAATGTGATGTCAGATGAAGAAGGAATTAGAGATATCCATGTGGTGAGTGAAGAATTGATAGTTGCACCCGAGATAGTCGCAGAGGTAATAGCTGAGACTGAGGAAGAAGAGGAAGAAGAAGTACCTGAGGAGAGTTTATTAGAGGTATTATATGATCAAAATGTAGAATTTCAAAATCGTATTCATAAGTTAGAAGAGCAGGCAGAAGAACGACAGGCGGTCGTGAAACAAAAGGATGCAACAATCCAAGCTTGTGTTACCCGATATGTGATGCTTGAACAGAAGCATTCTTTGGCAGAGTATAAGATGATAAAAATGGAATCTGATCTGAAAGAAGAAAAAACTGAACGAGTGAGAATAAGTGATGCATGGGCAAAAGCCGCACGACACGTGGATATTATGGAAAGAGATGTTCGATCTAAGAAGGCTAAAATAGATGATATGAATTTCTCTTTTTGGAAAGCAATTAAGAGAACCCAACATCGAGTTTTGAATTACCCTGTACATAGCGGTCAACCTGAATACGATATGGATCGAAGATTGATGATTCAGATCATGAATGAGGAGTACGAAGAGGCAGTTGAGGGAGGAATATGTCCTATAGAAAGGTATATTCCAACGGTAATGATGACGCCAAATGCTGCTCCAGACAAGTCAAAACCGAGTAGTTTGAAGGATGGCGGTTGTCATGACTTCCCAACAAATGAGGAACCCAAATGAAGTTATCATGGGAGATGAGCAATGGAGAAATCATGATAATCTGAGAGATAGAATCTGAAATGGAAGCAAGGTATTCTCAACTCTTCGAAATACCAGGTACGTAAATTTCGGGGACGGAATTTCATAAGGAGGGGAGATTGTAAGACCCCGAATTTTATGAAATAAAAGTATTCAATTTTTCTTATAATTACTATTCAGTAAATAGTTAAATTGATAAATGTTAAAGTTAAGGGTGATATATGAATTTTTTTTCAAAATACACAAGTGGTTATAAAATATTCATTGTTGTCGGGAATATTCGTTTGGTCGTGGAATATTCTTTCTGTCAGGGAATATTCGTATGACGGCGCAGCCATTTGTGAGCCCCATAACAGAATAACTGTCGGGTGAAGAAAACGACAAATTTGAGTTTTTACAAATAACGGCGTAGTTGTTACCGTTAACACTGTTGGAATACCTGGTGATTAAAATATAGTAATACGCGTTATTGCACAGTAGCACACGGTATTGCATAGTATTTTTGAAATTATTGATTCTTACGTAAGAAGGCACTACTCAATAATTGTTACAGTAATTACTGTTCAATATTTTATTTTATTGATTCAATAATTGTTACGTTAAAATTTTATATTATTGCTGTTCAATAATTGTCACTGCACAGTATTTCTCATTATCAGATCAATAATTCATATTATTTGAATAATATTATTAGATAACATTATTGGCAATGTCTAGAAAGTTCTGTCTAAGGAGAGGTTTGGTCACCTAATTGCGCGCCAGTAAGGAGAATTCTTATTGGAAAACCCCCTATTTCCTGGGAACGGTCTGGTTGTCATAAATGTGATTCTGTAATATTATTTGTGAATAATTAATTATTGATTCATATGATAAGGAAATATTTATTTTATGTGGATATAAATGAGGGATATATTTTTGTGGTTAAAAATGAAGGAGTTAATGTTGAGGTGTTTTATCTGTATTTTTGTCAGAACGGAGGTATTAAAAATCAAATTAGAGTTTTTAAGATATTTTGCGAGGGTTATAATTTTTAATCCGACCGTTGGATCGTGGTAATATTTGGATATGTTATACATATATAAGTTGAGTATATGTCCACAAATTTTGAACCGTTAAAAATGAACGTATGATTTGTTATGAATTTTACGAGATGACTGGTTCAGAAATTATTGAATTTTCGGAGTTAATCATTTTGGTAGAAAATTCTAGAATTGGTGGGCCCCACTCTTGGTTGGTGAAGAAATGTGCTGATTTTTATTCAAATGTGGTGGGTGGGAATAGTAGCAGGTAAAGCCATCAAGTTACAGGTTAAGTCTGATTCGGCGTGCTAACATTTTCCTATACATAGAGGGCAAAGTTAGAATTGAAAATCACACCAGAATTCATAAGTTTTTTCTCTTTCTCTCTCTAGATTATTGAGTGTAATTTGTGAGTATTTAGATACTCTGTGAGTTTCTATTCATCAGTGCAAGTTTCCTTCAGCCTTATACCGATCAGAAGTACTACTCTTTTGAGGTAAGGGATGGTAAGGAATTTTAAGGGTTGTTATATTTTTCAGTTTCATAATTTTTTTGACCTTCAAAAATTCTGAAAAATTTAAAATGATATATTTTGATGAGTTTTCTTGATTGTGTCCAAAAATGGTGATTTTTGGATGTATAGATTGAGAGTTATGAATTTTATGAGAAAATACTATTTTAAAAGTAATCGCTTATAATTCATTGTGGTTAACTCCAAAATTGATGAAATTTTTATTGGGAGTACATGTATATGATAGAAGTATACTCTGTAAATTTCAGAATTTTTGGACAAAAGTACAATTTTTGATAAATGTCTAAATATTCGGCTGTTTTGGCCATATAAAAAATAGTAAATGACTTTTAAAAATTCTGAAAAAAATATATGTTCACTATGGGACTATATTATGCTAAATCCCAGAAAAGAAATATTTTTAGAACTGATTTGGTATTTTTCATAAAAATGGTCTAGTTATGAGTAAATGAATTAAATATGTTTTGTGAAGTAAGAAAATTGAAAAATAGGATTTTATGACTTGAGAATCCTATATGAGGTATATGTAGATTTTTGATGAGGGTTTTGGTTATTGGTGATGAAATCTTATGAGTTTGGCATTTTATAATGATTAAATGCATTATTTAGTAAAGTGTAAACAATTAAAATAAATTGTTTATAAGCTTAAGAAATATTATTCTTTCAATATCATTATACCGAAATATTGGTATGTATTTTATTGTAGAATTTCTATCTTTTTGTGTCGGGATTACTATTCATGAGTTACTATTCACGAGTTACTATTCATGCGTTACTATTCACAAGTTACTATTCACGATAAAATTGGTTTCTTTTTCTAACCAAATTATAGTTGATTTATGAATATTACTCTTGAGATTAAATCAATATATTGATCATATTATTTTTATTATCATATATAACATTTTTATAACCCTGATGTTGAAATTCTCTTTCACTTGAGTGTAAAGATGGGTAGATTATTGGTATGATCATGACTTTGGGTTCTCTTTGGCCAGTAATGCAAAGTTGAATTATTGACTAGTATGATCATGACCATTGAATTTATAATTGAATATCTTTAGCTTAAGTGCAAAGGTGAAATGATCAACATTGTTATAACTATTGTTTATACAAATGATTATATATTTCTTTGAGATATTAATATATTTGGCCTGTAGTGCAAATATGAACTGTTGATGAATATATTTGGCCGTAGTATAAATATGAATTGTTGAGGAATATCTTTGGCCTGTAGTGCAAAGATGAAATATTGATGAATATCTTTGGCCTGTAGTGCAAAGATGAAATATTGACGAATATCTTTGGCCTGTAGTGCAAAGATGAATTGTTGATGAATGTCTTTGGCCTGTAGTGCAAAGATGACATGTTGTTGAATATCTTTAGCCAGTGTGCAAAGATGAACAGATGTTGAGATAAACATGACCAACTGGTGATACAAATGAATATCTTTGGCCGTAGTGCAAAGATGAAGTTATTAGTATGATTATGAACAGAAAATGTGATTTGGTGTAACCATGATCTTTAATGTTTCAGGTAAAGATAGGTGATGAAAATTATCTTCGTCCTGGATGAGAAGAGGATATTAGAACTACAGTTATGATTATGAGTTATTCATATGATTTTGGACCAAAATTGTTGATTGATGTTACAGGGATAAAACATTGTTGATGAATTTTTAACATGGAGAAGATAATAGACTTTATAGTCTATTTGACTCTTCTAATGGATTGCTCGTTCCGCTGCAACTATGGTTGAAATTCTTATCATTTACCATATGTTCTAAATCTCTGATTTATTATTGATGAAGACTATTGATAATTTAATTATCTTTAGTCATGATATTCTTTACTGAGCTAGTTGTGCTCACCCTTTTGCTTCACAATTCCTTTCAGGTAATAAGAGTGTAGCTTGGTCGAGCGAGGGTAACGGGGAAATAGAACGGTGGTCTCTAGCTGTGGATGTTCTCCCGAAGCAGTATAGAAAAGTTCATTTAGTAGTTTTATTTGGTGAATCCAATAGGGTAAGGTGTACCCAACGTTGGAAGGGTGGTTTGTCACTATCATACAAGATGTCTAACGACATACAACCTCGTGTCATCATAAGACAGGGATGTGCTCATCCACTTGCTGAGTATATATACGAGCACTACCTATATAATCTTGGTATTTGTTTGAAGTATAATTCTCAATTAGAGACAGTAGAGATAATGCTATGTCAAGAGAAGACTCACCATTGGGAAAAATATGATAGTAATCTTCTCGTTTTTCTTTGGGGTCTATTGGGTCAACCAAGAATAATTCTGTGGCCATATGATATCTATCATAACCTAGACGCATGGCCTCCCATGTACGAAGGTTTTCTTGAGCACTTCCCAAAGATTCTAATTTCTAAAACAGTCTTTGACTATACCTTTATGTAAGGTGCCACTGTGAGGTGCTGTCCACGGTTGGGACATGTGTCACATTTGGTATATATTTGTATCCAAACTCACAGCATATGTGTTGTTGTATTTTATACGACAATTGTTGTAATAAAGTTGTAGTTGTTTTTGTACCATGTATTTGGCGACTCAGAATGGGTTGGATGTAATGGACCTATTTTGAGATTGTCACACTAGCGATAATTTATTCTATATTATTTTAGTCGTAATATTCTTGACTGGGCTAGTTGAGCTCACCCTTTTTCTTTTTGTTCCATTTTTCTTCTCAGGAGGCGAGAATATAACGAGAACTAGTCGGGGTGTAGAGTGATGTTTTAGGGCAGTTGTTTTAGCAGTCCACACTATTTTGTAAAATAGTGTATCAATAATTGTAACGAGGACTTATTTGAGTTTGGATATTGTCTAGAAGACAATATTTATATTTAAACTCACAGCATATGTGTTATCGTATTTTGCACGACAATTGTAATAATGAAGTTTTAGTTGTTTTCTGTACCATGTATTTGGCGGCTTAGAATGGTTTGCGTGGACCTATTTTGGGGGCGTCACATTATATGATGATTATGTATACATTTCCACCCTTCCCACCCACTCCCACCCCCACCCCCACCCCCACCCCCACCCCCACCCCCAAAAATAATATTATTGATTATGTATACCCCCCCACCCTCAATCCCAACCCCAAAAAATAATATTTAGTGATTATGTATACACCCTCACCCTACCCCTACCCCTTACCACCATTAAAAAAAATAATATTTAGTGATTATTTATACACACCTCCATCCCCCTCCCCCCCCTCCCCCTCCCCAAAAAATAATATTCAGTGATTATATATACCCACCCCACCCCCATCCCACCCCACCCCACCCCCATCCCACTCCCACCACCCATCACCACTCAAAAAAAAAATAATATTTACTGATTATGTATACAACCCCACCCCCCAAAATTTACTTATTATGTATACACCCACCCCCGCCCAGCCCCTAGCCCCCACCCCCCAAAAAAAATATTTACTAATTATGTATACACCCCCACTCGCCCCACCCCCACCCCCACCCCCACCCCCACCCTACACCTTTTTAAAAAAATAATATTCAGTGATTATATATATACACTACACCCCCTCACCCTACCCACCCCCAACCCCCCTCCCCGAAAAAAATAATAATATTTAGTTTTTATACTAGTAAGTTTTAAGTTGCGAGTAATAATAACAGAAATTGCAGGATATTATGGTTATTTTAGAAAAAGGTTGATGTTAATTCTGTCTAGTAATTTTTAATCCCAAATGGTAGGGATTATAATACCAGGTAGAACATGATATTAAATAATCCCACATCTTAAGCTATTTTATAATCTCATGACTAATAGTTTCAAACTCAAATTTAAAAACAAACAAGACACTTGTGATTAATAGTCTTATTCCAAGTGTAATCCTTGCAAACAAATATAGCCTTGAGACCTTTTACTTATTACACCACTAAACTTATAATTTATTAAATTATCACATTAAACTAATTAAAATAGTGAAATTAGACCATTCTGTTAAAAAAAAATTGGATGGACGTTAACTTGCTTCAATTTTTTTTCCGGGCAAAACTAATGATTTTTCCCACTCTACGCACCTTTTCTTTATTAGACCACTAAACTTTTAATTTATTCAATTACCACATTAAACTAATTAAAATAGTGAAAGTAGACTATTTTATTAAAAAAAATTGGATGAATGTTAACTTGCTTTAATTTTTTTTCATACGTGACATCAAAAATAAAAATTAAATAATATATATTGATGTGAACATTCATAAGTGAAATTTTCTTTTTCGTTTTTATTCCCTTTTCTCTTCATCCTTCTTCGCCATCTTAATACAGTCCCTTCATAATTACAGTCCCTCCATAGCAACCATTCACACACAAAGAAAAACCTATAATAATGACATGGAAATAGATTTCTTATTTACTTTCCATCTCTCTACGTATTAAAGAACACAACTTCTTTTATTTCCTTCTTTCTCTACATATTCAGGAAATCAACTTCTTTCATCCATTACCATTATAAGAACCATCATCCATCACCATCATAAACATCAACCTAGCCATGGCTGTGTTGGTTTACATCTATTATAATTTTAATAATGACAATATATTTGGGTTTGTGTAATGATCTTATTTGATTTATTTGGGCTGTATATTTTTAATATGTTGATTTCTTTGTTGGCCCAAGTTGGATTAAAAGTTCATTAGAATTCTCCTACTAGATCAAGACTATTAAGGAATCATTTTGGCTTGCATGGATATCTGTTATGATTCACAAGTTTTATAAAGCTATAACTATGTTAACGGAAGTGTTATATCTAGAATAACTATGTTAATATGAATCTTAAATGGAAAAGGAGTTATATAAGGAGTTGTGTTTAGATATAAAAAATGTTAAGAGTTGGTATAAATTAAATCTTATAATATTTATTCTTTTACTCCTATAATCAAGTTATTGACTGGGATTGAGTTATTCTCTCCTTTATTTAAACTTTCCAATTTGACTTGGATTGGTTGTTCTGAAAATTATTTTATTTTCGTTAGACCATAATTCAAGCTGATGATATTAGACTTTTTCTCTCCTATAATTAAGTTATTTAGTTTGCTTTGGATAATGTTTATTTAAAATAGCATTAAAGAGATTATATCTTTTCTGTTGGATAAATCAAATTGCCTGGTTTATGTGTCTTTCCAATTGGACTAAATATTCTATGCTATACAACCCTTTTTATTCGTTGTTAAAAGGATGTGATATATAAACTGGGTTAAACTTCTTATACTAACATATCTTTTTCTAGTCGTTAGTCTATTTTATATATATATATATATATATATATATATATATATATATATATATATATATATATATATATATATATATCTTTTTAGCAAAATCAAAAACAAGATTGGAAGCATATATCAGTGAAGGAAAACTTGAAGAAAATATAAGTCTGATAATTATATACTTCCAAAGAAAGCTATCAAAGTTTATTTTCCAGCAAGTTGTGTTCTTTTATTAATTCTTTGTTGGCTGGAAACAAGCAATCTTTGTAATCATATATTTCTTGTAACAAAATCTGAGTTCAGGTACTGTTTGGCTTGACTGATCCAGTAATGGATATGGTCTATTCAAATAAAGTTTTCAAGGTTGTAGAGATGCAAAGGTCTCAGTGCTGAGAAAGGTTGCAGAGGTGCAAAAAAAGGCAGAGGTGTCCATCGAAATAGAAAGTTTTATTTGAATAAGGAGTTCTTTTTATTATATTTAATTGAGTTTTACAGTTAATAAAAGATTCTCCAATAGTAAGGTTGCAGAGGTGCAAAAAAAGGCAGAGGTGTCCATCGAAATGGAAAGTTTTATTTGAATAAGGAGTTCTTTTTATTATATTTAATTGAGTTTTACAGTTAATAAAAGATTCTCCAATAGTAGTTGGTATTGGACGTGGATTAAGCCACTAAATTAGAGAATAAGGGCTAAACCACGTAAAAATCTTGGTGTGATTTTTATTCTATTCTTTTCATTAATCTGCATGTATATTTTGCATATTTAATTTCAGTTCGTGCTTGAAGATACACTAAAACAGACATGGTTAACCTGTTCGATTATTGTGATGCCCCCAAAATAGGTCTACACAACCCATTCTGAGTCGCCAAATAAATGGTACAGAAATTAAATACAAACTTAATTTATACAACTATTAATTGTCGTGTAAAATACGACAAAAAATAAGTTGTGAGTTTCAATACAAATATTGTCTCGTAAACAATATCCAAACTCAAATAAAGTCCTCATTACAATTATTATCACACTATTTTATAAAATAGTGAGGATTACTAAAATAACCATCTTGGACCATTACTCCACTCCCCTACTAGTCCTAACTACATTCTCACCTCCTGAGAAGAACAATGGAACCAAAAGGAAAAGGGTGAGCTCAACTAGCTCAGTAAAGAATATTATGACTAAGATAATGTAGAAAAAATTATCTTTAGTCCTCAAAATTTAGTCCTCGACAGGGACAAATTTGATAGAATACAATAGAGAACAAGTTTTAGATCAACAATTGCAGCGGAAACAGAAATCCATTAGAAGAGTCAAATAGAGCATAATGTCTACTATCTTCTATGATTTAAAAGTTCGTCATTAATATTTTATCCATGTAACATCAATCAATATATATTTCCAATCGACGAATTATCTATGTACTATGGGCCAAAGATAATCGTTTGCTCACCAGTGGTTATGATCATGTCATACATCTGCCCATCTATGCACTACGGGCCAAAGAGGACTTTCACCACAAATCTTTATCTATAACATTAAAGGTTATGATTATACCAATACACAATTCTTGGTCATAATCATACCAATCAATAGTCCATTTTTGCACTACGGGCCAAAGATGACTTTCACCATAATATAAACACGAGGATGATGACAATGATATAAAGAATCAATCAAGTGAGATCAATGATAAATATTAGAGATTTATAATTCAATTTATCCCAAGTTCAAGAATGTCTAAATTGTCAACATAATAACTAATTGTGGAGTAAAATTCAAGAATGATATTCATGTATCAAAAATAATTTGGACAGAAAAGAAAATTAAATTATGTTGTGAACAGTACTCATGAATAGTATCGTATGAATAGTACCCATGAATAGTATTGTATGAATAGTACCCCGACATGAAAAGATTAAAATTTAATAAGAAAGTTCAGACCAATATTCTAGTGAAATGATATTAGATGAAGCGCAAACCTTAAGGAATTTCTAATCATTTTAGGAATTATAAAAGCAATATTTACCATAGTAATTTTTAATTTAGGAATATGAAATGAAATAATATCACTTACATAATATGGAGTATGAAAGAAAATGATATTTCTTATTAGTATTGAAATAAAATAATATCATTTACCTTAGTAGAAAACTAGATTTGACTAGAATATCAGATATTATCTTGCGAAAATCTTGCACTAAAAGCTACACTCAAAGTATTCTTATACTCAAAAGAAATACTCACAATATTTCAGTAGAAATGCTTAAGATTTTTGGTGTGTTTAGGAAGGAGGATTACCCCCCTTTTATAGAGCAGCACGACGGGAAAAAAAATACACTTCTATGCCTAACTCTTTCTTTCTTTCTCCGTCTAGCTCTCTTTTTCTCTGCCTAACCTCTTATTTTCTCTGCCTAACCTCTCATTTCCAAGGTTGAGGGCCCACACTTTAGAAAACATAGTTTGCATTGCCTTTGCAGGAGAAAATAATACCAGCACATGGTTTTGAAAAAGGAAGTGCAATACCCGATTTTGAAAAATAAAGGAATGCAAAGCTAAGCTTCTCACCTCCACTTACCTTAACATATTCACATGCTTGCAAATCTAATATAATAATAATACTACTATTTCAAAAGTTATAAATTATAAATTATACTATTATATTATCATATTATATTATTATAATGTAATATTATAATAATATATTTGACAGAATATTTTATCGGAGAAGATAATATGTCAAACTTTCAACAAATGTTTCATGTTAAATTTTTTTATTTATATCAAAATTGAACCAATATCCACCACATAATAATTAATATTATAAGCTCACAATATTAACAACCAGATCATTCCTAAGAAAGAGGGGGCTTTCCGATAAAGATTTATCCTTATTGGCGCACAATTATATAACCTAACCCCTTTCCTTGACAGAACTTTCTAGACATTGCCAATAATGCTAACTAATAATATGAATAATTGTGTCGTGTCAATTATTAATTTAATAATATAAAATATTATGCAGATGATACTGTGACAATAATTGAATCAATAATATAAGATATTATGCAACAATTACTGTGACAATTATTGAATGAAATTAAGTGACTTCTTACGTAAGAATCAATAATCAGAAATACTGTGCGATACCGTGTGTTATTGTGCAATAACGCGTATTACTGTACTTTTATCACCGGGTATTTTAACAGTTAACGGTAAAAGATTTTTTGTTATTTTTTATAAAAAGGTTATTTTTGTCGCTTTCTATATCTGACAGTTATTCCGTTATGTGGTCTACCAATGATTGCGCCGTCGTACGAATATTTCCCGACAAAGAATATTCCTCGACCAAACGAATATTTTATGACAACACCTTATTATTCAAAATAATATTTAGAGAATATTAAATTCTTATTCATAAAAAGTTGGGGTCTTACAACCTCCCCTCCTTATGAAATTTCGTCCTCGAAATTGATGTACATACCTGGTATGTCGAAGAGGTGAGGATACCATATTTTTATTTCAGATTTTAACTCCCAGGTCATTTCCTCAATATCGTGATTTCTCCATAAAACTTTGACTTGAGGTATAACCTTTGAGCGTAGAATATATTCCTTCTTATCCAAGATCTTGACAGGTACCTCCTCATACGTTAAATCTTCCACTATCTCCTCTAGTTCTAATTCAATAATGTGGTTTGGGTCTTCCACATATTTACGTAACTTAGATATGTGAAAAACGTTATGAACACGAGATATACTTGGCAGTAAGGCGAGTCTATAGGCCACAGTTCCTACTCGATTGAGGATTTCAAATGGACCAATAAATCGAGGGTTAAGTTTTTCTCTCTTTTTGAATCTCGTAACTCCTTTCCATGGAACAACACGTAATAATACATGATCTCTGACATTAAATTTCACATCCCTTCGATGAAGATCAACATAACTCTTTTGTCGATCTTGTGAGGTTTGTATCCGTTGCTGGATCATTTAAATCTTTTTCGTAGTCATGCGTACCATTTCTGGTCCCAACAACATTGCTTCACCCGCCTCGTCCCAGCATACTGGAGAACGACACTTTCATCCATACAACATCTCAAATGGAGCCATGCCTATACTCGCTTGATAACTGTTATTGTAGGATAATTCCACCAATGGCAAGTACTTGTCCCAACTTCCTTTGACGTCTAGTACGTAGAGTCTCAATAGATCTTCAAGAGTTTGAATAGTCCTTTCTGATTGTCCGTCCGTCTGTGGATGATATGCAGAACTAAATCGTAAATCAGTGCCCATAGCTTTCTACAAACTGACCTAAATTCGTTAAGTGAATATTGGGTCTCGATCAGAAACTATGGATACTGGCATACCATGCAATCTCACAATCTCATCTATGTACATACGAGCAAGACGTTCATGTGAATAAGTTTCTCGTATAGGCAAGAAATGAGCAGACTTGGTTAATCTATCGACAATGACCCAAATTGCATTTATGCCTTGAGAAACCTTGGGAAGACCAGTAATGAAATCCATGTTGATGTGCTCCCACTTCAATTTTGAAATTTCAAGTGGTTGCAATGGACCTTTTGGTACTTGATGCTCTGCCTTAACACGTTGACAAGTTAAACACCTTGAGATAAACTCCGCGATCTTTCTCTTCATATTGTTTCACTAAAATGTATGTAGAAGATCACGATACATTTTGGTACTTTCAGGATGGATTGCAAACGGTGTGTTGTGTGCCTCCATCATGATTTTATACTTCAAATTAGAGTCATTAGAAACACAAAGTCTAGAGTTGACTCGTAGTATTCCTTCCTCGTCGATTTTTGCTTCTGGAATAACACCTTCTTGTACTTTCTTCTTCATACTCATCAACTCCGGGTTTGTAGCTTGAGCAACTTTAACTTTATCGATTAAAGTCGGTTCTACGCGTATATTTGACATCATCACGTGGGTCTTTGGAGTCTTTAACTCTATCTTCATCCTTTGTAAGTCATACAAAATGGGTCTTTGTGTTGACAATATAGCGCTCGTACCCGCATATGATCTTCTACTCAACGCGTCAGTTACCACGTTCGCTTTTCTAGGATGGTATTGAATGGTATGGTCGTAATCTTTCAATGACTCGAGCTAACGTCGTTGCCACATTTTGAGTTCCTTTTGGGTGAAGAAATATTTGAGGCTTTTATGATCTGTATAGATCTTTACTTTCTCTCCATACAGGTAGTGTGACACCCCCAAAATAGGTATACACAACCCATTCTGTGTTGCTAAATACATGATACATAATTTAAATACAAATTAATTTATACAATTATCAACTGTCGTGTAAAATACGATAAAACTTAAGCTGAGAGTTTTAACACGAATATTGTCTCATAGACAATATCCAAACTCAAATGGAGTCCTCATTACAATTATTATCACACTATTTTATAAAAAAGTGAGGACTACTATAGTCACTATCTTGGACTATCACTCAATTTCCCGACTAGTCCCAGCTATATTCTCATTTTCTGAAGAGAACAATAAAAGAAAAGGGTGAGCTCAACTAGCCCAGTAAAGAATATTGTGACTAAGATAATATAGAATAAATTATCCTTAGCCTTCAACAGTGTAAAAATTGATAGAATACAATAGAAAACAAGTTTAACTGCGGCGGAACAAACAATCCATTAGAAGAGTCAAGTAGAGCATGATGTCTACTATCTTCTATGATTTAAAAGTTCATCATCAATATTTTATCTCTATAACACATCTCAATAAATAATCCACATCACCAAATTATCCATGCACTACTGGCCAATGATATTTATTAGTATCACATCCATGAATTATCTATGCACTACGGGCCAAGGATATTCGTTAGTATCTCATCCACGAATTATCCATACACTGGGGGCCAAGGATATTCGTTAGTATCATAAGTGGTCATGATCATGCTAAACAACTGTCCATCAATGTACTACGGGCCAATGAGGACTTTTACCACATAATTTGTAATGTTATATTTCATGATTATACCGATATAAAATTTTTGATCATAATCATACCAATCAATAGTCCATCTATGCACTATGGGCCAAAGATGACTTTCATCACAATTTAAGCATGAGGATGATGATAATGATATAAGAATTCAATTAAGTGAGAGCAAGGATAAATTTTAAAGATTTATAATTTAATTTATCTAGAGTTCAAGAATGTCCAGATTGCCAACATGATAGCTACTTTGTGGAGTAAAATTAAAGAATAATATTCATGTATCAAAAATAATTTGGACATAAAAGAAATTATTTTTATCGTGAATAGTACCCCAGGTGAATAGTATCCTATGAATAGTACTTTATGAATAGTACCCCGTGAATAGTATCGTATGTATGAATAGTGCCGTATGTATGAATAGTGCCCATGAAAAGTACTCTGGCATGAAAAGGTTTAAATTTATCAAGAATGTTCAGAAAAATATTTTAGTGAAACAATACTAGATGAAGCACAAATTTCAAGGATATTTTACTAATTTCAAGGAGTATAGAAGTAATACTTATCAAAATAAGTGTATATTTAGGAATATGAAACGAAATAATATTACTTACATACTACAGAGTATGAAAAAAAATATTATTTCATACAAAATGGGTTTTTGTGTTAACAACGTTGCACTTGTAACCGCATACGATTTTTTACTCAACGCGTCAGCTACCATGTTCGCTTTTCTAGAATGGTATTAAATGTTATGATCGTAATCTTTCAACAGCTCGAGCCAACGTCTTTGGCGCACGTTACGTTCGTTCTGGGTGAATAAATATTTGAGGGTTTTGTACCGGGTTCAAGGTCAATACAAAATTTGATTTCACGCTTTGGAGGTAGGCCAGGAAGTTCTTCGGGGAATACGTCAGGAAATTTATTAACAATAGAAATATCATTCAAATCTGACATATTTTTGTTTAAATCTGTGACATGGGCTAAGAAAGCTTGACATCCGTTTTTCAATAAAAGAATGACTTTATGACTTGATATGACAGTGATTGACTTTAGTGGTTTGGTTGCTTGAATTCGCATGATAGGTTGGTTAGGAATATGAAAACTAACAACCTTACGAAAATAATAAATTTTAGAATGATGAGTAATTAATCAATCAATCCCTAAAATCACATCAAATGCAAGTATTTTCAAAGAGATGAGATCAACAGGTAATGGAAGGGTGCCGATTTGAATCAAACATGATTTATAAATAGTGGATGTAATGATGGTTTCTCCTAACAGAGTTTCAACAGATAAGTCAAAGTCTAATTTCTCAGGAGTCAAGTTCAAACGTTGAGCACAAGCAGGTGAAATAAAAGAATGGGTAGAACCGATATCGAATAAAGTATTGACTTTGCAAGAATTTATGATTAGCTTACCCGTGATAATTTTGTTCGGGTTCCTCACCTTTTAGGAAGTCACGAAAAATGCTCTCCCTTAAACTACCGACTTTGACTTGTCTGGGACAACCTTTGGTGTCGCCATCCGAGTTGGACTGGACTTCGCTGCATGACAAAATCAAGCTAAATGACCTTTATTTACATAATAGAAACACACTTTGGGTTGCTGCGTACAGTTTGGACGGATGTGTCCCTCCTATCCGTATTTGTAGCATACGACCGGTGGTCGTTCTCCTTCCTTGGAAATGGGTGCTGGTGCTGGTGCCGATGTCTTTACGTTGTCATTGTTGAATCTTCTCTTCTTAAAGTTGTTCCCACTTAATTCACCTTTCCTATTATCTTGGCCATGATTACCACCGAAGTAGTTACCATTTCTGGCCTGATAATTTTCTCCATGATGGTTATCATTGTTCGATGGCCGTTGCCACCGGTACGATTATTATCTTATTGTTGGTCGTTGTCGTTTGGTTGGGCTGACTCATTATCGCGCTCCAATAACTGAGCCCTATTCACAACATCTGAATATAAACAAAGTTTGTGAGAAATGAGGTATTGATGAATTTTGGGCTTCAAACCTAGCAGAAACATTCGCGTCATACACTCCTCATTATCTACCAAATGGGATGAAGACCAGGATAACTTCACAAACTTAGCCTCGTATTGCAATATGGTCATATTGTTTTGTTCCAACTTGATGAATTCCACCTCCTTCATGTGACGAATACTTTCAGGAAAGTACTTGTCATTGAACAATTCTTGGAACTTCTCCCAAGACATCTTCAGTGCGAAAAGATGAGTACGTTTTATAGATTCCCACCAGTAATCTGCCTCTCCTCGCAATATAAAGGTGGCAAAGGGAACCTTTTGCTCCTCGGAGCATCCCAAGACATCAAATATCTTGGTGATCTACTTAATCCACGTCTCTGCCTTAAGTGGCTCTGGCTTTCCCAAAAACTCAAGTGGTTCAAGCTCCTTGAATTGCTTAGCAGTGACCAACCGTGAGTTACCAATGTTTTCACCTATATTTTGAACATGATTTTCTCTCGTTTGGTGTTTCATGAATTCTAAAAAGCTCCTAAACATACCATCGTTCGTCATTTGGTCGATGTTATTGTTTACATGAGGATTATTGCCTTCCTGATGGACATTATCCTGGTTATTGATTGGTGGTGACTCAACGGTCTCATATGCTCCATTGCTTATCTCAAAATTTTCAGATGCCATTTTCAAACACTGCCACAAAATAAGGGTTAATTGACATGCCACATATTATCCCTATATTTCGACCGACCAATTAAATAACAAATAAACTTAGGTAGGACATACTAGCGAAGGATTTACTCATCTCTCCCCTCCTAGTTCTAGCCTCAGATATCTGCCAGGGATCATATCCCTATGCTTTGATTCCAACAGTGACGCCCTCAAAATAGGTATACAAAAACCATTCTGAGTCGCCAAATACATGGTACATAATTTAAATACAAAGTTAATTTATACAATTATCAACTGTCGTGTAAAATACGATAAAACGTAATCTGAGAGTTTTAACATGAATATTGTCTCATAGATAATATCCAAACTAAAATGGAGTCCTCGTTACAATAATTATCACATTATTTTATAAAATAGTGAGGACCACTATAGTCACCATCTTAGACCATCACTCCATTCTCTGACTAGTCTCAACTATATTCTCATTTCCTGAAGACAACAATGAAAGAAAAGGGTGAGCTCAACTAGCCTATTAAAGGATATTATGACTAAGATAATATAGAATAAATTATTCTTAGCCTTCAACAGTGTAAAAACTGATAGAATACAATAGACAATAAGTTTAACTGCAGTGGAATAAACAATCCATTAGAAGATTCAAGTAGAGTATGATGTCTACTATCTTCTATGATTTAAAAGTTTATCATCAATATTTTATCTCTGTAACACATCTCAATTAATAATCCACATCACCGAATTATCCATGCACTACGGGCCAAGGATATTCGTTAGTATTACATCCACGAATTATCCACGCACTACGGACAAAGGATATTCGTTAGTATCATATCCACGAATTATCCATGTACTATGGGCCAATGATATTCGTTATTATCACATCCACGAATTGTCTATGCACTACGGGCCAAGGATATTCGTTAGTATCACCAGTGGTCATGATCATGCCAAACAACTATCCATCAATGCACTACGGGCCAATGAGGACTTTTATCACATCATTTGTAACATTACACGTCATGATTATACCGATACATAATTCCTGGTCATAATCATACCAATCAATAGTGCATCTATGCACTACGGGCTAAAGATGACTTTCATCACAATTTAAGTATGAGGATGATGACAATGATATAAGAATTCAATTAAGTGAGAGCAATGATAAATTTTAAATATTTATAATTTAATTTATCTAGAGTTCAAGAATGTCCAAATTTTTAGCATGATAACTACTTTGTGGAGTAAAATTCAAGATTAATATTCATTTATCAAAAATAATTTGGACAGAAAAAAAATCAATTTTTGTCGTGAATAGTACCCCGGGTGAATAGTACCTGAGTAAATAGTACCCCGTGAATAGTACCGTATGTATGAATAGTACCGTATGTATGAATAGTGTCGTGTGTATGAATAATACTCTGACATGAAAATATAAAAATTTAACAAGAATGTTCAGAAAAATATTTCAGTGGAACGATACTAGATGAATCGCAAATTTCAAGGATATTCTACTAATTTCAAGGAGTATAGAAGCAATACTTATCAAAATATGTGTAGATTTAGGAATATGAAACGAAATAATATTACTTACATACTACAGAGTATGGAAGAAAATATTATTTCTTACGAATATTGAACAAAATAATATCCCTTACCTTAAAAGGAGAGTACTTCTGACTGATATAGCAGGGATATTCTTGAAGAAAACTTGTACTGTTTTCTACACTCAAAATTACCTTAAACTCAAAAGAAATACGCTCAATATTATAGAAGAAGAATTCTCTGATTCTGGTGTGATTTTCATTTCTAAACTAAGCATCCTATTTATAGGAGAATGGCAGGGTACTATTTAAGAAAATAATCACGGACTGCACAAGAAGAAAATCACGGGTGCGCACCGGCGAAAAATATGATTTTCTGATTTTCACTAAGCAGCACTATACAAATACTATGCAGACATTATGCAGTACTATGCAACACTATGCACTATTATGCAAATATTATGCAGTACTATGTAATAATAAAATATAATATATTCTATTTATAATCTAATAAAATGAATAACTTTATATATGATATAAAAAGTATTCTGTTTTATATAAAAAGTTTTTTGTTTTATACAAAAATTGAGATAACTTTCCACTGGCGATTTTGAAAAATGAGTAAGTGGGGGTCCATGTAATAAGCCAAATTTACAACAAATACTTCATGACAAACCCCTTTATTTATATCAAATCACTTGACTTCACTAAACACATTTTTAATCTTTCGATATTTATTCATCATTAATATTATAACCCGTAATATTAACAACCATATCATTCACAGGAAATAGGGGGCTTTCCGATAAGGACTTCTTCTTATTGGCATGCAATTAGATGACCAAACCCCTTTTCTCGACAGAACTTTCTAGACATTGTCAATAATACAAATAATAATATGAATAATTGTGTCATCTCAATTATTGATTTAATAATATAAAATATTGTGCAGATGATACTGTTACAATAATTGAATCAATAATATGAGACACTATGTAGCAACTACTGTTGCAATAATTGAGTATAACTGAGTGAATTCTCACGTAAGCATCAATAATCAAAGATACTTTAAAATACCATGTGCTATTGTGCAACCAAGCGTATTATTGTACTTTTATCACCGGGTATTTCAATAGTTAACGGTAAAAGTTTTGCCGTTATTTTTATAAAAAGGTTATTTCTGTCACTTTCTATATCCGACAGTAATTTTGTTGTGGGGTCCACTAATGATTGTGTCGTCGTACGTATATTCTCTGATAAAACGAATATTCCCCGACCAAACAAATATTTTATGACAACTTGCTTACTTTGCAAAATTTATAAATATTATCCATAACTATAACATTATATCAAATTGACACCTTATTATTCAAAATAATATTTAGAAAAAGTTAAATCTTTATTCATACAAAGTTGGGGTCTTATAGGTAGTGTCTCCAGATCTTTAGCACGAAAATGACTGTTACCAACTCTAGATCACGAGTAGGATAATATTTCTCATATTCTTTGAGTTATCGTGAGGCATAGTGTAACGACCCCAAAAAATCCATACAATTTAAATCTCAACTTCGGTCGTTAACCATACATTAAATCTCTAATTTTACATCTTATTCGATGTTAAACTTAATAAAATTGCGGAATATTTAAAACTTTTATACATTTCCTTCTTTCTTGCCCTGAATCGCAACCTTTACATTACATCTCTTTGATTCAATCTTATATCATGAATTGTTACAACAAAATGACTATACAAAGCCTTACATCATAACTACATATCCATATACATTGGATAGCTCAACTTACAATTCAACAACATGTTACGTTCAAAATATAAAATATATTTCTCATAAAACATAAGTAATCTTCGTGAATATGGATCTCTATAACTCACTTAACACATATCTTTACCTTAAAATCTTGACCTGCAAAAGTGGTTATTTGCAAGAGTGAGCTCGACAGCCCAGCAAAATCTAACAGTTTTCATGCATCACATAGCACATAATAACATGCTCAACATACATCTCATAATATTTAAAGTAGCATGGCATACATGCTTTTAATTCACATAGCAAATATAAAGATTGAGTTCCTTACTCAATCATCATTATTTAACCAAAATAATGTAGTCATAAATTGACTTTAGCATTTCATGATTTTAACATGTATAACATATCATGCAATTTAAAATAGTTCATCAAGTTCACGTAGAAAATAGGAACCGAAAGACTTGCCTTGATCGTTGTTTACCAATAACAGTTTAACAGCTTACAGCTATCTGCACTTCACGTGCCCTACGCAATTATATAATCATACACATCAAATATTAGTCACATAACAACACATAGTAATTGTAATGTAATCTCTACTCTATGTCTCATAATCTTTCCTATTAATAAATACACAATGTTCAACTTAATTGTGTTAACTTTCAACTTATATCTCACTGTATTTCATATTCGCAGTTCATTCAAGTGCTTAAGTCTTGCTAGGACTACTTATTAGCTTTATATTAAATCCATTCCATATCTTATAATATTCATTTCAATTGAATTGAAACACTTTTTAAGTTCATTAACACTTGGCACGACGTTTCGACGTTCATTCGTCACACGGCCGATTTGCCTCTCTTGTGTATGCTTACTATGCTTCTATAACTCATCTAATACATCATATATTAATGGTAAGTATCATTATATTTACTATTATTCATGTTTTGTAATTTAGGACATCATCTTTTATTGTCAAGAGCACTACACATGTATATGTGCATGCCCGACGCTCTCCGATTGCCTCTGAAAACACAATAGTCCTAAAGATGACCATTTTTATCCATCCTAATGACCTTAAATTGAAAAACTAAAAGAACAAAAGTTGTAGGTCTACTCGTCCTCGTTCCGGATCATCTTGAATCATCTCAATCGGAGTTCGTATGAGGAAGTTATGGCTATTTTACTACAGGAGGTCAAAACTGTCCATGTCAGACAACAAATCCGGCGCTGGGGCGCGAGGACAAGGCTATACAGTGGCGCCGGGGCGCGAGATTGGCGCTGGGGCACGAATTTCAGTGCTGGGGCGTGAACGTCTGGCGCTGGGGCGCGAATTTTGGCGCCGGAGCACGATTTTTGGCGCTGGGGCTCAAATTTTGGCACTGGGGCGCCGAAACTTGCAGAACCCAACCACGAAGAACATAACAAAGCTACTGTCTTTATTTTTAACAACAATTAATCCCAATTAACATGTATAACTTATATAAATTACACATATGCACACTACCCAACATGCATATACTAGTTTAAATTACTAAACAATAATCACAGAAAACTAAATTCCTTGAAAACCATATTTTAAAACAAAACTCCATGTTTGACATTTGTTAAACACAGTGAACACTGTTTTAGAAACCAAAACTCCATTATCGATATATAAAATACAGTAAACTGTAATTCCATGGTTATAACCAATTTGATTCCTTTAAACTACGATTTTTCTGAAATTCATACCAAATAAACATACATGACCTTCAACTTCATAACTAGCATACACGAATTTTTTTGTTATCATGCAAAACATATATTCGTATATTTATTTTTCACTGTAAAACCAAGTTCTCTTTCTCAATGAACTTAATTTAGCATGCAACACATATACACACATATACACACACACACACACACACACACACACATATATATATATATATATATATATATATATATATGCTAGTTGTATCAATTACAATTATAATTATTCAGGATTTCAAAATCAATTACATAAACATGATTTACAGACAACCTTTGTAAAAACTCATATACAGTGAAGTTGAGTTTCAAGAAACACATAGGCTAAATAGTTATACTATAAAACCTATGTTAAGATTATAACACATACCTTTTTGTTGCTTTTAGAAAACCTTTCACTGAGAATAACTTTTGACGAACACAGAACCTTTTCTCTCAGTCACAAATTCTCAGACACTTTTCTTCTCTTTTATTTCTCTGTTGTTTTTCTTAGGCTTAGGTTTAGACAATATAGACAACAGGCTATAGCTAAAACTTAAAACAAATCAACGTACGCTTTCCAAAACATTTTTAAAACCGTTGTATACTAATTACCTCTTATTAATTTATCAGTTATAAAACTATTATATATATTATACGCATTATATTTATATAACAATAATTCAAAAATTAAAACCAAAAGCCATACGGCTTTGTTTGGCAAATCATTTAAAATTAAAAGATTAATATACGTAAGCCTTGTTTGGCAAAAACCAAATTAAAATTACTTTAATTTATTTTAATAACTCTTTATAATATAGTTATTTGTCACACTTTATTTAATAACAATTTATTAAATAATTCACTTAATCACATAACTCAATCCACATAACACATTAATTATTTAACAAATAAATAATTAACTAAATCAAATCAATCAAATTGAATAATTGTTTATCCCATAACAAACACATCTAATAAATACTTATATAAATCAATAAATATTTATAATGCAATAAATATTTAAATATTATAACAAAAATCTGGATTGTTATACATAGGCTATGACTTTCCCATGTTGTATGAGAACACATCTTAAACCTCTGCTTGAAGCATTGCTGTAGATGACAAATCTCTCCGAACCTGATGGTATTGTCAGAACAAGTGCTAAAATGAGTCTCCCCTTGAGTTCTTGGAAGCTCTTCTCACATTCCTCGCTCCATATGAATTTTATATCTTTTCGAGTCAGCTGAGCTAATGGAGTGACGATTTAAGAAAATCCTTCCATGAATCTCTAATAATAACCAGCTAAGCCTATAAAGCTACATACTTCGGTTACTGACTTAGGTTGCTCCAACCTTTATATTGCTTCAATCTTTGCCAGGTCAACTGATATTCTATATTTCGATATCACGTGCCCAAAGAATGCAACTTCCTCAAGTTAGAACTCGCATTTATTTAACTTAGCATATAACTTGTTTTCACGAAGCTTTTGGAGTATGAGCCTCAAGTGTTACTCATGATCTTCACGACTTTTGGAGTAGATAAGGATGTCATCAATAAAGATAACCACAAAATGATCCAAATATTCCTTGAATACTTGGTTTTAATCTTTAACTGATGATATCCAGAATGAATATCGATATTTGAGAAGAATTTAGCACCTTGTAATTGGTCAAACAGGTCATCAATGCGAGGTAACATGTACTTATTTTTGATGGTGACATGGTTCAACTCCCGATAGTCAATGCAAAGTCGTATACTCCCATCTTTCTTCTTTACGAACAAAACAGGAGCACCCCAAGGAGATGTACTAAGACGAATGAAACCAATGTCTAATAACTCCTGTAGTTGGGTTTTTAACTCCTGAAGTTCAATAGGAGCCATTCGATATAGGATTTTAGAAATGGGTTTTGTACTGGGTTCAAGGTCAATACAAAATTTGATTTCACGCTCTAGGGGTAGGCCAGTAAGTTCTTCGGGAAATACGTCATGAAATTCATTAACAACAGAAATATCATTCAAATCTGACGTATTTTTGTTTAAATCCATGACATGGGCTAAGAAAGCTTGACATCTGTTTTTTAATAAACAAATAGTTTTATGGCTTGATATGACAGTGATTGACTTTAGTGGTTTGGTTACTTGAATTTGCATAACAGGTTGGTTAGAAATATGAAAACTAACGACCTTAAGAAAACAATCAATTTTAGCATGATGAGTAGTTAACCAATCAATCTCTAAAATCATATCAAATACAAGTATTTTCAAAGAGATGAGATCAACAGGTAATGTGAGGGTTCCAATTTGAATCAAACAAGATTTATAAAAGTGGATGTAATGAAGATTTCTCCTAACAGAGTTTCAACAGATAAGTCAAAGTCTAATTTCTCAGGGGTCAAGTTCAAACGTTGAGCTCAAGCAGGTGAAATAAAAGAATGGGTAGAACCGGTATCTAATAAGGTATAGACTTTGCCAGAGTTTATGATTAGCTTACCCGTGATAACTTTGTTCGGGTTCCTCGCTTTTTGAGAAGTCACGACAAACGCTCTTCCTTGAACCATCGACTTTGACTTATCCAGGACAGCCTTTGGCGCCACCGTATCAGCTGGACTTGACTTCGCTATAAGATAAAATCGAGCTATGTGATCGTCCTTTCCACAACTAAAACACACTTTGGAAGGTTATGTACAATTTGGACTGATGTATCCTTCCTCTCCGTATATATAGCAACTAATTGGTGGTCGTTTTCCTCCCTTAGAAACGGTTGCTGGTGCTGCTACCGATGTCTTTTTGTCATTGTTGAATCTTCTCTTTTTGAAATTTCTACTTGACTCATTTCTTCAATTATCTTGGCCAGGATTACCACTGAAGTGGTTACCATTTTTGGCATGATAATTTTCTCCACGTTGGTTATCACTGCTCTGATGACTATTGCCATTGGTACAACTATTATCGTGTTACCGGTTGTTGTCTTTTGGTTGAATTATCTCATTATCTCGCTCCAATAATTGAGCCTATTCATAACATCTAAATACAATTTATGAGAAATGAGATATTGACGAATTTCGGGTTTCAAACATCTCAGAAATATTCGTGTAATTCGGTTCTCATTAACCATCAAATGGGATGAAAATCGGGATAAATCCGCAAACTTAGCCTCATATTGTGATACAGTCATATTGTTTTGTTCCAGTTTGATGAATTCCATCTCCTTCATATGATAAATTGTGACGCCCCCAAAATAGGTCTACACAACCCATCTTGGGTCCCCAGAAATACAACACTACTGACGCAAACTTTCCTATTACAACTATTAATTGTCGTGTAAAATACGACGACATATATACTGTGAGTTTCAATACAAATATTGTAACGTATATAATACGACAATATTCATACTTAAATTATTACAATGCCATATAAAATACAGCAGTAAATATTCAAGTCCTCAAATAAATATGAGAAGATTTCTGTCCTCCTCATTCTAATGGAGTGCATTTTTGACGCTTTCAAAGTCGAGTTCGCATCACCCTATTTGGTTCACCAAAATTAAATATTAAATGACGAATAAAATATGACACCCACATTTTAAGTCCTCAGTACAATTATTATGTCACACTGTTTCGTAACTTGATTAGGATTGCGACTAATTCAAAACACCACTTTATACCCATGTTCTCTATGCTAGTCCCAGCTACACTTTTATTACCTGAAAGGAATTGTGAAGTAAAAAGGTGAACACAAATAGCCTAGTAAAGAATATCATGACTTAAGATAATTAAATTATCAATAGCCTCAATTAGTAATAAATCAGATATTTAGAACATATGGTAGATGATAAAAGGTTTCAACCATAATAGCAGCGGAATCAACAATCCATTATAAGAGTCAAGTAGAACATAATGTCTACTACCTTCTCCAAATTAAAAGTCCATCATCAATATTTTATTCCTATAACACTAATCAACAGTTCTTCATTGTACCCAAGCCAAAGAGAACTTTCACCACATGTGTTTACTTGAAACAAAAATTTCATGGTTATACCAATTCACAGTTTATGTTTATAATTATGCCATTAAATTCATCTTTGCACTACGGGCTAAAGACATACAACTGTAAAACCAATAATTAACAGTCCATCTTTGCACTACGGGCCAAAGACATACAACTGTAAAACCAATAATCAACAGTCTATCTTTGCACTATGGGCCAACAATGACTTTCACCACATCATTTGTCTGTAACACCACATCATTTATCTGTAATATTACCGGTCATGATTATACCAATACATAATTCCTGGTCATAATTATACCAATCAACAGTCCATCTTTGCACTACGGGCCAAAGATATACAACTGTAAAACCAATAATCAACGGTCCATCTTTTACCATGATATAAGCATGAGGATGATGACAATGATATATATAATGAATGAACAGAAATAATCAGAATAATAAGATAAAATAACTCTTAGTGATTTTTAACTTAATTATTCAGAGTCCAAATTGCCAACATGATATCCAGAAAATCGATTATAATTCTTGATAGAATATAAAGTTCAAGTAAATGTGAAGTTCCCGGCTCAAAAATAATAACTTAAAACTGAATAGAAAGATTCAAGTCAAGATATTATATGAAGCACAAACTATTAAGGATATTCTAATCATTTCAGGACTTTTCACCATTTAATCATAAGCAGATGAAACGAATGATAATATCTTACCATAGTATGGAGTATGAAAGAAAATGATATCCCTTTACCATAAAAAAATTATGATACCCCCTTACCTTAACATGTGACTTGTTTTTGCTTTTTGTGAAATTGATCAACTTAAACAATGTTTGTATTCCTTATCTACACTTGGAGTAACCTTACACTCAACATAAATACTCACACTATTATACTCACAATATTGTAGTAAAAGAATTTTATATTTTTAGTATAGTGATAGTGTGTGTTTAGTTGCTCAACCTAGCAACCTATTTATATTGAAAATTGAGAAAACAATTAGCACACACACTTTGACAAAATAACCAAATGAGCTGCATAAAATAATGGTAGTGGAATTTATGGTCCCACAGAGAAAACCAAATTGTACACATTTTAACAAAATTTATTCAATAATAGAGTTGTGGTCCATATTACTTTAGAAAAAGTAGAGTGTCGACAAGTCATGCCAGACTTACTTTTGTAAAAAGAAAATAATTGAACAAACATCTGCACATCATACTTATCTTTAATCAATATCTTTTATTCATCAATTATTTACACATTTTCAATCTTTCAATAATTATTCATAATTATTAACATAGACTCACAATACTTCCAACTGGTATAATTATATCATATCAAATAATATGAGTTACTATGCAATAACTACTGTGACAATTATTGAATGAAAGATTGAGTGACTTCTTACGTAAGAATCAATAATATGAATAACTGTGGAATACCGTGTGCTACTGTGGAATACTGTGTGCTACTATGAAATACCGTGTACTACTGTATTTTTATCATCGGGTATTTTAACAGTTTAACGGTAAAAGTTTTGCCATTATTTTTTATAAAAAGGTTATTTCTATCGCTTTTTATATCTGACAATTATTTTGTTATAGGGCCCACCAATGATTGGTTAATTCGGCACCGTCATACGAATATTCCTCTACAAAAAGAATATTCCCCGACCAAATGAATATTTTATGACGACTTGCTTACTACATATATTTTTCACATTTTTCGGATTATCCGACAATTTTCTATAATTATTTCTATTTATAAAATCTATCATTTAATAGCTTCAAAATAAAAATACTAACTCCACATGCTTTTATCTCTTTAAAACATCATCAATATTAATATTATATTATTATAATATTTTCTAGCAAATTTCGTAATTTTCCACCATTCATAGAATTTTTTATGAATTTCCTCTATGTTTAAAATAGCTTAAAAATACAATAAATGTTTCTATTATTCAATAATTTTTTAAAACTGTCCAAAAATTATAAAATAATATTATAAGATTTTTTACCAAGTTTCATAATTTTTCATCATTCATAGAATTTTCTATGAATTTCTTATATTTCTAAACTAACTATAAATAGTTTAAAAATACAATAATTACTTCTGCTTTTTAGTAATTCATCAAAAATTTATAGAAATACTAAGATGATATTATAAGAATTCTATAAAAATATTTCAGCCCAAATAATTTTTCAGATAATTTAATTATAAATTCTAATATTCAGAAACTTTAATAATTCATAATAATTAGCCCTTTTATCAGAAAATTATGAATCTTATGTCTTTTTCATGTAAAATTTAATTCTATACAACTTTGTAAAAGAAAGTTTTTCCAAATTTCGTCTCTAACATAAAGAAATAGTCTTACCGAAAAATTCTGCTACAAAAATTATGAATCAGTCACCTCTTAAAATTAATAGCAAATCATACATTAATCTTTAACGGTTCAAAATTTGTGGACATATACTCAAATTATATATGTATAATATATCTCAAAATTACAATGATCCAACGGGCGGATTAAAAATTATAACACGCGCAATAGAGCTTAAGAACACTGATTTTTCAGACTATGAGTTCTTCGGACCAGTTTCATTCAAACAGTCACCACGAAAAATCCACAATGAATTTTTGGGTGATTCTAATTTTTGAATTTAGATTACTTCCAGGGCTTTCTTTTGATATGTGACACATCTCCTAATTCATTATACACAAAGAGTTATGAATTTTACAAAATCAAGTAGTAAACTAATTTTTCCTGAAAATTCCCAGATTTTGTTTTTCATTTGATTTCTTAATTTCTCACATTTGATTCATGTTTATGCAAGTTTAAATCATTCAATACATACATAAATATGTACTCATAAAATCCATAAATCTAAGAATAAATCAAAGATTTTAAAAATACTTTTTTTATTTCCTCTTCATTTCTTATTCTTCTTCTTCTTTCTCTTTTTCTCTCTCTCTCTCTGTGAACATTTTGGTACAAGAGGAAGTGTAATGTGAGAAGTGCTGAAAATACTTCTTTATTACATAACAAACATCAAGGCCCCCCTCATACCTAATAATTATCAACCAACCAGTCAAAGAAGGTGTTGGTGAGAAATTTGGGAAAATTTTGGAAATAAGTGGGCAATAATTTTAGCATTTCTATCCACATAATTCCGCTATAGCCACCCCTTTAATAGCCCACCATTCCATAAATCTAATTCCTCTTCTTCTATTTACTCACTTATCATTTAATTGTCCGTTTGACCATTTAACATTTTACAGTTTTAGAATAATAATCATAAATTAAATTAGAATTTTATTTCATAAAATTCGGGATCACGAATACTTTTCGAAAAATACTTGTTGTTGAATAATTCCTAGAACTTTTCCCAAGACATCTTAAGTGCAGAAAGATTAGTACGCTTTATAGATTCTCACCAGTAATTTGCCTCTCCACGCAAAATAAAGGTGGCGAAGGGAACCTTTTGCTCCTCTGTGCATCTCAAGACATCAAATATCTTGGTGATCTGCTTAATCCAAGCTTCTGTTTTGAGTGGCTCTGGCTTTCCCAAAAACTCCGGCGGTTCTAATTCCTTGAATTGCTTAGCAGTGACCAGCCCTGAGTTGCCATTTCTTCCACCTACATTTTGAACAGGAGTCTGTCTCGTTTGGTGTTACATGAATTGTAGAAAGCTCCTAAACATCCCATCGTTCATCATTTGGTCGGTGTTGTTGTTTACAAGAGAATTATTGCCTTCCTGATGCATATTATCCTGATTGTTGATTGGCGGTGACTCAATAGTCGCATGTGCTCCATTGCTTATCTCAAAATTTTCAGATGCCATTCTAAAATACTGCCTTAAAATAAGGGTTAATTAAAGAAATTGGCATGCCATATATTATCCCTATATTCTGACCGAACAATTAAATAACAAATAAGCTTAGGTAGGACACACTAGCGAAAGTTTTACACGTCTCTCCCCTCCTAGTTCTAATCCCAGATCTCCACCAGAGATCATATCTTTAAGCTATGATACTAACTGTGACGCCCCCAAAATAGGTCCACACAACGCATTTTGAGTCGCCAAATACATGGTACAAAAATCAAATACAAACGTCATTTATACAACTATTAATTTTTGTGTAAAATACGACAAAACATAAGCTGTGAGTTTTAATACAAATATTTTCTCGTAGACAATATCCAAACTCAAAAAAAATTCTCAATACAATTATGGTCACACTATTTTTCAAAATAGTGATGATTACTAAAATAACCATCTTAGACCATTACTCCACTCCCCGACTAGTCCCAGCTACATTCTCGCCTCCTGAGAAGAACAATGGAACCAAAAGAAAAATAGTGAGCTAAACTAGCCCAGTAAATAATATTATGACTAAGATAATGTAGAACAAATTATCTTTAGTTCTCAATAGGGAAAAATCTGATAGAGTACAATAGACAACAAGTTTTAGATCAACAATTGCAGCAGAAACATAAATCCATTAGAAGAGTCAAGTAGAGCATAATGTCTACTATCTTCTATGATTTAAAAGTTCATCATCAATATTTTATCCCTGTAACACCAATCAATAAATATTTCCAATCAACGAATTATCTATGCACTACGGGCCAAAGATAATCGTTTGCATCACCAGTGGTCATGATCGATCATGTCATGCATCTGTCCATCTATGCACTACGGGTCAAAGAGGACTTTCACCACAAACCTTTATCCGTAACATTAAAGGTTATGATTATACCAATACACAATTCTTGGTCATAATCATACCAATCAATAGTCCATCTTTGCACTACGGGCCAAAGATGACTTTAACCACAATATAAGCATGAGGACGATGACAATGATATAAAGAATCAATTAAGTGAGATCAATGATAAATATTAGAGATTTATAATTCAATTTATCCCGAGTTCAAGAATGTCCAAATTGTCAACACGATAACTAATTGTGGAGTAAAATTCAAGAATAATATTCATGTATCAAAAATAATTTGGACAGAAAAGAAAATTAAATTCTATTGTGAACAGTACTCATGAATAGTACCGTATGAATAGTACCCATGAATAATACCGTATGAATAGTACCCATGAATAGTACCCCAACATGAAAAGATTAAAATTTAATAAGAAAGTTCAGACCAATATTTCAGTAAAATGATATTAGATGAAGCGCAAACCTTAAGGAATTTCTAATCATTTCAGGAATTATAGAAACAATACTATCATAGTAAGTTTAAATTTAGGAATATGAAATGAAATAATATCACTTACATAATATGGAGTATGAAAGAAAATGATATTTCTTACGAGTATTAAAATAAAATAATATCCTTTACCTTAGTAGAAAACTAGATTTGATTGAAATATCGGATATTATCTTGCGAAAATCTTGCACTAAAAGCTACACTCAAAGTATTCTTATACTCAAAAGAAATACTCACAATATTACAGCAGGAATGCTTGAGATTTTTGGTGTGTTTAGGAAGGAGGGTTATCACCCTTTTATAGAGCAGCACGGAGGGAAAAAATAATTTTTTCTGCCTAACTCTTTCCTTCTTTCTCTGCCTAACCCTCATTTTCTCTGCCTAACCTCTCATTTTCTCTGCCTAACCTCTCATTTCCAAGGTTGAGGGCCCACACTTTAGAAAACATAGTTTGCATTGCCTTTGCAGGAGAAAAATATACCAGCACATGGTTTTGAAAAAGGAAGTGTAGTACCCGATTTTGAAAATCAAAGGAATGCAAAGCTAAGCTTTTCACCTCCACTTACCTTAACATATTCACATGCTTGCAAATCTTATATAATAATAGTACTACTATTTCAAAAGTTATAAATTATAAATTATACTATTATATTATCACATTATATTATTATAATGTAATATTATAATAATATATTTAATTAAATATTTTATCGAAGAAGATAATATGTCAAACTTTTAACAAATATTTTATGTTAAATTCCTTTATTTATATCAAAATTGAATCAATATCCACCACATAATAATTAATATTATAAGCTCACAATATTAACAACCAGATCATTCTCAGGAAATAGGGGGCTTTCCGATAAGGATTTATCCTTATTGACATGTAATTATATAACCTAACCCCTTTCCTCGATAGAACTTTCTAGACATGGCCAATAATGCTAACTAATAATATGAATAATTACGTCGTGTCAATTATTGATTTAATAATATAAAATATTATTCAGATAATACTGTGACAATAATTGAATCAATAATATAAGATACTATGCAACAATTACTGTGACAATTATTGAATGAAACTGAGTGACTTCGTACGTAAGAATCAATAATCAGAAATACAATGCAATACCGTGTGCTACTTTGCAACAACGCGTATTACTGTACTTTTATCACTGGGTATTTCAACAGTTAATTGTAAAAGCTTTGCCGTTATTTTTTATAAAAAGGTTATTCCTGTCGCTTTCTATATCCGACAGTTATTCCGCTATGTGGTCCACCAATGATTGCGTCGTCGTACGAATATTTCCCGACAAAAAGAATATTCCGCAACCAAGCGCATATTTTATGACAACTTGTTTACTTTGTAAAATTTTCACATATCATCCATAACTATAATATTATATCAAATTAACACCATTTTATTCAAAATAATATTTAGAGAAAATTAAATCTTTATTCATAAAAAGTTGGGGTCATACAATTATAGCTAACGAAGAACATATAATAAAACAGACAGGGATTACCTGTCCGATTATAACTGACGAAGAACATATACTAAAACAGACAAGGTTAACCTGTTTGATTATAACCTGTAGCAGAAGAGCTTAAAAATTGACCACTGTAGATCACTTTTGGTATTTACACATTTTCACTCCCCTCTAGGTGTGCTTATTTACAGAATTACATTTGGTATCAGAGCAAGCCTCTACTAATATTGATCTTTATAGGTCGTAGGGAAACATTATATGACACACCTTAATTTTCAAGAAGGTCAATCCACAAGCAGGCCACCTCTGTTGCTCGAAAGTGAGAATTTTAACTTTTGAAAGTTCAGAATGATGATCTATCTCTAACGAGACCTATGAGAGTGGTGGGATGTTGAAAATGGGCCTGTTATTTCGAGACATGATGATGGGAGACCCAAGACTCATGGAAATGGATCTAAATGAATCGTACATGGTATCCTATGATTCCAAAGCCATGAACACCTTGCTAAGCGGAATGTTCCAAACTGAAATTGATAAAGTATCATCGTGCAACACAGCAAAAGAAATGTGGGCCAGTATCTTGATGAGTCATGAAGGTACTTCTAAAGTCAAGGAGGTTAAATTAAGTATGCTAATGCAAGACTACGAATTGTTCAAATTAGAGAAAGATGAAACAATTCAAGAAGTTCAAGCAAGGTTCCTCACACTAATGAACTCTCTAAGTATGCTCGGCCGAAAAATTAATCAAAGGGAAATAGAAAGATACTTAGAGTCATGCCCAAACGGTTCGCACCAAAGATTACAATTCTTCAAGACTTAACAACAATCAGTACTATAGAAACTCTCACTTTATTTGGAGAGCTTGAAGAATTTGAGAATCAACTAAAGAGGTATGATGAAGAAGATGAGCGACCAAAAAGGAAGACTTTAGCCTTACAAGCTGAAAGTTACATGGAAGGTGATGATGAAGACTCCGATGAGAAAATAGCCATGATGACTCAAAAATTAAGAGAGTTGATTGGAAAGAAGAACAAATAAAAGTTTCATGGAAAAACATTTAACAACAAGAAAGACTTCAAGCAAAAGCCACAAGAGGAGACATATTTTGAATGTGGAAGGTCTTGTCACTGTAACGACTCCAAAATTCATATAATTAAACTCTCGACTTCGGTTGTTATCAATATATCTAACTTCTGATTTTACACCATTATTCGATGTTAAACTAATAAAATGCAGAATAGTTTCAAACTCTTCAATCTTCTTTCTGTAATTCCCTGAATTACAACCTTTATCTTTATCTACCTTTGAACCATACTTAGTTTATTACTCACTTTATCAGAGTTAATAAATAAAAATTTTATCTAGGTTCAATACCCTTTATACATCGGACACAATTCAAGCTTTATAACTCAACATTTATTGAAAATCGTACATTATCAAGTACATCATCTGGAACCTTAAACATGGTTTAAAATAATAACAACTCAGCCAAAATATATAAATCTTTATGCAGTATATCTGATTCATGTCTTTCAAGTAGCACATAGCGTTACCTTAAATCCTTAACATGCAAAAATGGTTATTTGCAAGGTTGAGCTCGACATCCCAATAAATCTAACAGTTTTCATGCAACACATAGCACATAAATAACATGCTCATCTTATACATCAGAAACATCTGTCTAAACACATTATACATGTTGTACATCACATATCGAATAAAGATTAAGTTCCATAACCCAATCAGCATTTGTTGGGTAATTTCTAGATACGCTCAACACGCAAGTGTACGTGGTCAACAAGTAATATAATGATGAATAGAGTATCGTTCTCACAAAGACAAGTATGAAATTTAATCTAACAATTACCAGTTTTATATTATTTTAATTTTATTAAACTATTCAAATTAATTATGGCAAATAATGAAAAACTAATATTAAAAATCAAAACAAGTCAACACAACTAATAACCGTAATTTCAATCAGATAATGGAGAATTAACCTTACAATTTCACTTTAAGTTTCACTCTGATTATCACACATTTTTCCAGTTTAATTTACAATCTCAGTTCATTAATCAAGAACACTAAAGTAGAATTAGCCATCTCTCGATGCACTAACACCATATCAACTTAAATCTATAAATTGATAGAATTAAGCCAAACACCCTAATTAACTAATTCACTATATCTCTATGTGAATTAAAGTCAAATAAGGTTTAAATCTCAAGTTCTTTAAGCGATTACATGCGATGTTCGGTATATCTCTATCCTAAACATTCATCAAGAGTTCCATCAAAACGCAGAATTTAAGAATACATGCTGTGAACCATCTACAACACAAATATCAACTACTCTAGCAAATCATCAACCCAATTTCCCCTTTTCCCAAGAAAACTTAAGAACATAAAACATGACTTTCAAAAATTTAACCACTAAAATTACTTATATATGATGATTATCAGATTTTTGCAGTACTTTACATACATATATCAACAATCCAACACAATTTCCAATTCACAGAAAATAGAAATTACATAATTACAAGTTAGGATTAGGAATAGATTATACCTTCTAGTCCTTGATTTTGCAAGATGATAACAAGGTTTAAGCAATTCTTCCTCTTCCTCTTCACAGCAAAACTCTCAATTTCTTCTCTAATTCTCTATCAAATTCTCTGTGTTTCTTTCTCCCTGCCTCTCTGTTCTTTAGCCTTAGGAAAAATTATGCGTAGATATAAACTGACATAGGCCTCTCCCCACGTACATCAGGTAAGAAACCAATAGGCTATGTCAGTTGTAATATGCCAAAGGCCACAAGGCCATGTTTGGCTACAACTTAGATTAAGTTCTAATTTATTTTTATATTATATAGTTCCATTTGTCACACACTTATTTAATTAATTTTATTAACTTACAATTTTTATTATAATTATATTTATGCTTAACAAATTACTACATATCTAATTTAATTATTAAATTAAACTAGAACATCATTTTATTTAATTTAATTATTTCATTAAATATTAAACAATCCATTTAATTTAATTATTTTATTAAATTAAATTTTCAAATAATAAAATTTACCATTCATTAATTTAGTCAACATACACACTTAACTAAATTATTACACTACAATTTCATCAATTATTTATTTATCTGAATAAATAAATAAATTAAAATATTTATTTAATCTAATAAATATTTAAAATTAAATACAAAATTCTCAATCATTACATCATTCCCTCCTTAAAAGGATTCTGTCCCCAGAATCACGACTCGATAAATTCATTCGTTACATTCTTCTCTCCTTAACAAGATTCTGTCCCCAGAATCGCTATACAAGATTAAACAAATAACTGAGGATAATTGCTTATCTAACCTCTTCAAGTTCTCACGTAGCTTCCTCAACATTGTGGTTCCTCCAAATTATCTTAACAAAATGTATTATTTTATTCCTTAGTACTTGCTCTTTCCTGTCAATAATCTGAACATGGACTTCTTCATAAGACAAATCCGTTTAGAACTGTAATGGTTCATATTCTATAATATGTTTATAATTGGACTTATATGGCCTCAATACTGAAACATGGAAAATGTTGTGAATATATTCTAATTCCGGAGGTAGAGCTACCTCATACGCCACTTCACCAACTTGTCGTAGCACTTCAAAATGTCCTATAAACCTAGGGCTTAGTTTTTCCTTTTTACCAAACCTGATTTTCCCTTTCCAGGGAGACATTTTTAAGAAAATAAAACTACCGACATCAAATTCCCAATTTTGTCAGTGTTGATCAACATATTTTTTTTGTCTATCCTGTGTAGCTATCAATCTTGCCCGAATCACCTTGATGATCTCGACAGTTTGTTGTACCAATTCTGGACCTAGTAGTTGACGTTCATCGGATGAAGTTCTGCATTTTCTGCCATACAACGCTTCGTAAGGCGGCATGCTAATACTTGCATGATAACTGTTATTATAGGCAAATTCAACTAATGGCAGATGGTCATCCCAATTCCCTTTAAAATTCATAATACATGCTCTGAGCATATCCTTTAGTGTCTGGATGGTCCTCTCACTTTATCCATCGGTTTGAGGATGATACGTTGTGCTCATTCTCAACTGCGGCCCCAAGTGTTCCTTTAGTCGTTTCCAAAAATTTGATGTGAAACGTGGATCTCTGTCTGATATAATGGACACCGGGACACCGTGTCTTGAAATAATTTCTTTCACGTACAGTTTTGCCAACCGATCTAGATTAAATCTAATCTTTATTGGCAAAAAGTGTGCCGACTTCGTCAATCGATCAACAATCACCCAGATTGCATTGTAACCTTGTTAAGTCGTTGGAAGACCTACTAAAAAATCCATTATGATATGCTCCCATTTCCATTCCGGTATCTCTAACGGTTGCAACAATCCACTTGGTCTTTGATGTTCAGCTTTAACTTTTTGACACGTTAAGCATTTCACCACACATTCAACAACATCCTTTTTCATATTCGACCACTAAAAATGATGTCTGAGATCCTGATACATTTTTGTACTTCCAGGGTGAATCGAGTATCGTGGGTTATGAGCCTCACTCAAAATTTTCTCTTTAATTTTTGGTACTTGCGGAACCCAAATTCTCCCTTCGAACCTAAGTAACCCTTCCGAGTTAACTTTAAATTTGTCTTCCTCACCCTTAGAGACTTTTGTTCTTATCTTTTCATAGTTTTCATCTTGAAGTTGTGCATTTCTTACCTTATCCACCACTATTAAACTGCTTCCCACCTGAAACAATTTTTCATCTAATTTTGTCAGATATTTAATTTCTAACTCCATCTTGGCCATCTCTGCTACAAGCTTTTCCAGAGCAGTCAACATCATTAATTTCTCCCGACCCTTTCTACTTAAGGCATTGGCAACAACATTCGCCTTTCCAGGATGATAAAGAATCTCGCAATCGTAGTCTTTAATCAACTCCAACCATCTTCTCTGTCGCATATTCAAATCTTTCTGTGTAAAGATATACTTCAGACTTTTATGGTCTATATATATCTCACACCTCTCTCCATACAGATAGTGCCTCCAAATCTTCAGAGCAAACACTACCGCAGTCAACTCCAAATCATGAGTCAGATATCGTAATATTTCAATTGACGTGATGCATACACAATAACCCTGTCGTTCTGCATAAGCACACATCCTAGTCCTTTATGCGATGCATCACTATACACTACAAAATTCCCTGCATTATCTGGCAATGATAACACAGGTGCTGAACTCAATCTTTTCTTTAATTCGTGAAAACTTTCCTCACACTTCTCTGTCCACTCAAACTTAACTGCCTTCCTAGAAAAATTCGTCAACGGAGTTGCGATCTTGGAAAAGTCTTGAATAAAATGCCTATAGTAACCTGCCAATCCTAAGAAACTTCTTACTTCTGACGGTGTCTTTGGCTGATCCCAGTTTATTATAGCTTCAACTTTTGATGGATCTACCGAGATTCCGTCCTTGTTAATTACGTGCCCAAGAAACTGTACACGTTCCAACCAAAACTCATATTTCGAGAATTTAGCGTACAACTTTTCTCTCCTCAATGTCTCCAACGTCACCCTTAAGTGTTCAACATGTTCCTCCTTGGTCTTAGAATACACCAATATATCATCGATAAACACCACTACAAATATATCTAAGAATGGCTTAAACACCCTGTTCATCAAATTCATGAATGCTGCAGGTGCATTGGTTAAACCAAATGACATAACCAGAAACTCGTAATGACCATACCGAGTTCTGAATGCCGCTTTCGGTACATCCTCTAGCCTTACCTTTAGCTGGTGATAACCACTCCTCAAGTCTATCTTTGAGAAATATCTCGCTCCCTTCAGTAGATCGAACAAGTCATCGATTCTTGGTAATGGGTACTTATTTTTAATCGTGACCTTATTCAATTCTCAGTAATTAATGCAGAGCCGCATTGATCCATCTTTCTTCTTAACAAACAACACCGGTGCTCCCCATGGCGATACATTCAGCTGAATATACTTCTTGTCCAGTAATTCTTGTAACTGTACCATCAACTCCTTCATCTCTACTGGGGTCATTCTATATGGGGCTTTAGATATCGGGGCTGTTCCTGGCATTAAATCAATCAAGAACTCAACCTCTCTATCTGACAGAAGTCCAGGCAAATCGTCTAAAAATACATCTGCAAAATCTCTAATAATTGGTATCTCTTTTAACCTCGCACTCTTCTTCTGTGTATCAACTATATAGGCTAAGTATCCTACACATTCTTGTCTTAGTAACTTCTTGGCTTGTATCACCGTCAGACAACTTGCTTGTCGAGGCGACTTGCTGCCATAAAACACCACCTTTAACGGAGTCATAAGGTTAACATATTTTTTTTGCAATCAATTACTGCTCCGTAATTGAATAACCAGTCCATTCCCAAAATAACATCAAACCGCCCAAGTTTAATTGGTATTAAATCCACCATCATCTCGTGACCCTTTATATCCACCCTACAATTCTTATATATAAACCTAACAGGAATCACTTCCCTATTTGCAATTTCTATGCTTAAAAGGGAAATCTAATTCTTCTTGAGGCAAATCTAAATTTTGAGCAAAATCATCGGATATAAATGAACAAGTAGCATCCGAATCAAATAGCACATAAGCATTAATACCATTAATCAGAATGATACCTGACACCACATCCTTTGACTGTACAACATCTTGCACGATCATATTGAAAGTTCTGGCAATAAGTCAGCTTGATTGCACTGGTCCAGTGATAGTTAAAGTACCACCACTTTTTTTTCCTTTTCCTCTACTTGCGCTTCCCGCTGTCTTTTTAGGGCAATCACGAGCCATATGATCCTTTGACCCGCAAGTGAAATAAGCTCCTTTCTTTGGGCTAAAACAGTTTAGTGCAATGTGACCCTCTTGGCCACAATTGAAACACACCCGCTTTCCCTTCAAACACACACTAGTGTGGTTCTTCCCGCAAGTAGCACAAGCTTCAAACTTCTTCTTTTGTTGACTTCCTTGTTGTCCTCCCGTATTCGAATTCTTACTCCATTTCCTCTTCTAGTTGTTATTTTCACCATTTCTTCCACCAGCTTTGTTTTCATTCTCATTCTTTCTCTTCTTTTGTTCTTGATTATATTTGGTTAAGGCATCGCTTCCACCTTCCGCGATAATTGCCTTTACCAATACCACCACAAACATGTTTAACTGGAACATTAAAACCTTGCTATACAGCCAGGGCTCCAACCCTTGTTCAAACCTTCTTGCCTTACGCTCATCAGTATTGACTTGATACGTAGCAAACCTTGCCAGCTCATTAAACTTTACAGCATACTCTGTCACAGACATGGTTCCTTGCTTTAACTCCAAGAATTGAACTTCTAACTGGTTCCGAGAACTAGTTGGAAAGTACATTTCGAAAAACATTTCTTTAAATCGATCCCACACTATTATTCCCTGTCCCCCACAAACCTTATTCGCCTACCACCAATAGCTAGCTTCAGACTTTAACATAAATGTTACGAAAGCGGTCTTCTGATCCTCGTTGACTTTGGCAACGTCGAACACCTTCTCCATTTCTATGATCCAAGTTTGGGCTTCAACTGGATTCATAGACCCTTGAAACTCTGGCGGTCCAACCGCTTTGAAGTCCTTGAAAGTCGTGACTTGAGCTTGCGGCTAATTCGCAAGTGCTCCCGTTAACAAACTCACCAACTGCTGAACTGGGTTAGCGTTGACCTCGTTATTTTTATTATTTGTAGACCCCTCAAGAGGTGGTTGTTGGCATGTTTGTCTTCTTCTAGGAGGCATTTTCTGTTAAAATATACGCTTATTAGTTCACTATTCAATTCCTTGAATATTTTAAAGTTTAACTTTAAACATTCTAAGATTAAAGCTTAACACATAACATTTCAATAAACTTCGACATTTATTTATTCATAGTTTTTCATAACATACTAAGGATAACATCTCTGGTATCAACATCAACTTTCTTGAACTAGACAAGTTTCAGGATCACATACTCATCCTACCCCTTTATTTATCTCAAAATATGGGATTTACAATTTATTTAATCACACATCTTATTACTCTCCCTATCTTGGCATATTAAGACGTCGAGAGGCTTCTTTATGCTCTTTCTCCATAATACGATACGCAGTCCTACGATCCATCATGTACCACGACAAGTCTTCAAATTGAGGTCGGTAATAAAAGACTTGATCCTTGGCCCAATCGATCGCAGAATGAAAAGCATAATCCATTTCATTCATCTTAACCTTCTTCGTCTGAACGTTGGCTTCAGCACGATCTGCACGCTGAGTAGCCTTCATCCAAATGTCTTCTGCTCTCACACGCTTAGCTGACTCCTCCTTAAAGTGGTCTTTCAGCTTTTCCACTTTAGTCTTCATCTTCTCATTCTCAGCCAATAGCTCCTCTTGATGTCCCTTTGTGTGAATTAGGTTCCATTCCGTGTTTCCAAGTCGTGAGTCGAGTTCCTAAATCTCCGCATCCTTCTGCTCTATAGTAGCTTGACGCATCTCAGCTAGCTCTTTCAGCTCCTCAATCTTATCTTGTAATTCTATGTTTCGGTCATACAACTCATCGTACATCTCAGCTGATATGGAGTTTGGTAGAAACTCCTCAGGATCCTCTTCCTCATCCTCCACCTCTATCTCCTCAGAGTCCTCCTCCTCTGGATCAGACATAGGCTCATTCTCCTGTTCTTCCTCAACAACCAAAAGAGAAGGATCCCTCTGGATTAACTGTTCCCGCACAACGTGGACATCTCAGGGTCCCTCATCTCTGGGTGTCTGAGGTATCTCTTCCCTAGCTTTACCGGATCCTTCACCGTTAGACATCCTGACAACAAAATACTTTTAATTTTTATTTATTACAGAACACTTTTCGATACTCGCGAGTACATAAGTTATTAACACATAACACATAAAGTCTTTTATTGTTTGTTTTATCTTTAACGAATTCCCCAATTCAATCCTTAGAACTCGATAAGAGTTTATCACCACTATTATAACGCCCGAGAAAAATCGGACTTATGTGAGTTAAATTTTTATTTGATTATTTGAATTAAATGAATTTAATTTTTTTTTATGTGAGTAAGTTATTTGAAGGTCGTTCTATGACTTAGAATGTGCGGATGTGGTTAGGATTCTGGCTATGTGCTAGGATTAATTGTTATGAATTTTCAAGACGAAAATAATAGTTTTCCGAGAAGTTTCCGTAAAAAAACAATTCATCCGTTTCTGCTCAGAGATTTAGTTTAAATTTCTGAGAAACGCGTAATGATAGAATACTAAGACGTAATAGAATATTCAATAATATTTCAATTATGGCAAACGAAGTTTTCGCCTGCAGACTTAAAACCTAAGGGTTAGGAAATGTGAATTTCTGAGAATTAAGTATCTACATATAATGATTATGGTTATTATACGTGAGAAATACGAGTATGATACTAGTTATTATACAAGTATAGTATGAAGATTATTACAACGTATAATACGAATATCGTACGAACTATATACGAAGAGAATACGAGAATTGTATGAGTAGAATACGATTAGTTCTTAATGGACTATTAGTAATTGAACTTTGTACAATCCAATTGGACTTGGATTATGTCAAGCCTAATGCATTGTTAAATCAAGTCCAAGGTAGGCCTAATATTAATTTATTCTAAGGCCCAAACCAAGAAACCAAATCGCGGATCGAACCGATGGGTCACCGGATGGGTAAAACCCATGGGACAACCTATGGGGGACCTATGGGCCATGTGGGCCGGCCACTTGGTGGCCAAGTAAAGTGAATTTACTTGGTGGCTAAGAAAATGAATAGTAGTAAGGAGGTGGCTTAATGACCATTTTACCCTCCATTAGACTTTTCTATAAAAGGAAGCTTAGGTTGTTCATTTGGTTGTTTTACCAAACTTGACCAATATATAGAGAGAGAGAGAGAGAGAGAGAGAGCTTTAACAAGTAATCAAGAGCAATCCAAGCAAAACATACAAGTTTTATACAAAAACGTGAAGAACGTTAAGGTAATATTACGTAAACCTAAGTCTTTGATCCTTTTCTATTTCTTTTTCTTATAGAAGTATGAATTGGTGGAGCATGTCTCTTCCGGAGTAATAAGGATGGCTAATAGTGGATTAAAACATTATAAGTCATGTATGATTAAGATTCATAAGCGTTTAAGTAAGTTTAAGCGAAGAAAACAAATAAGCGTTATTTTGGTTATTGATGGACAAGTTGAAAACCATCATAGGTTATGTGCACCTTGATTGGTTAGGATGTAGATGATGAATTAATGGATTGGTTCCATTTGATTTGGTGTATAGAACTCGAGTAACGAAGTTATGGCAAAATTTACGAGATTAGGCGTTAAATGTTGAAATCGTAAAATTTACGGATTAGTAGTCAAAAGTCAGCGTGTAACTCGGAAACCTTGGTTTTCTATGGCATAACGTAGAACAACGTATTTAAGAGTCATGGAATCAATAATCATCGAATTTTGACTTAGAACGAAGAAACGAGCTATGAACGTTCACGAACATTAAACGAACGCGTAATAAGACGTTAAATAGTGAATTCATTGTTAATGGATTTAAAAACTACTTTTATTTGAATGAAATCGAAGTATATGAGATATGTAAGATAACGGCTTTTGAACGAGCCAATTCCGACTTATAATGACCAAGTTACGAGCCCGGAAAGAATTGAACTGAGAAAACATAAAAATTTCTTAACGGCTAAGGGTTGGCGCCGCAGCGCCGCCCAAGCCTGTGTTACTTGCGCCGCAGTGCCGACACGGAGAGGTAGGCACTGCAGAGTCGCACTGTAGCGCCACTCATAGGTGTGAGTCTGGCGCCGCAGCGCCGAGACAGGGGTTGAAGTACTGGGAAGTGGCGCCGCAGCGCCACTGTTGTACTGAAAGTTGCCGCCGCAGCGCAGAGTGAGGAGAAATAATTGACCAAGTTTATTTGAACCTAATTATTGAATGACAATTATGGGGCAAGTGTATATACTTAATATACATGATAAAACCATTACTATATCACATATACAGTGATGACTTTGGGAAATGAAATTGTTTGTAATAATTAAACAAAGAATGTAATGTATAAGAAGGTAAACCATATTCAATTACTATGATACTTAACCAATGATTATTAAATGTTAGTTTAGTAACGTAGGAACGTTAATAAGCCGTAAAGAAGGATGAGTAATTCTTAACGAGTTTTATTAATGAAATAAATTCGGTTAAGTTATAGAAGAGAAAGAAGTTGGTAAAAACAATGTGATTAGATTGTTTGGTAGCTAATTACAGTGTGCAATGTGAATACACCATGTAGAGACTGTAAAGACCAAGAATTATTAAATATTTATTTGAAGACGCTTGAAGGCAAGTTTTCTTAACGCTTGTCTAACCTTCGTGTTAGCTAAGTTTTCTGTGATTCATGTTATGAGATGTATGAATTGTTTTACGAAAGGGTCGATGCCAGTTTTAACTCGGCTAGACTAATCTTAAAGAGTTTGATTGATTTGTTTACAAGTCTTTCAATATAGAATTGATAACGCTATCCTATGCCAATTGTTTGGTACGGATTCAAAGATAAGTTTGAGTATGAATAAATAAATGTATTTTACATCGATTATTCGATGGGCACGCGAGGTTGCCAAAACTTAAACGTAAATACGTTTAACGGATGAATGTTGATCAACATAGAGTACTATAGGCTGATCACCTAGAAGTACTCATAAGATATATCGGACTTACGGACTTAGTGTCGGGTTGTCTTTTTTTATGAATGAAAACTAAAGTGAATATTCATGGTCTTTTGACCTACTCAGAATTCTTAAGTTACTTTATGTACTTCAGAATTGTTTTAAGAGAATGAAAAGTGCTATTCAATGTTTCATAGTACTTCAGAGCTATTTGTTGAGTTATTGAAGAATAATCATATGATTCTCGACGTGGTATTTATATAATATGTTGCTAGACTTGCTGAGCTAATTATTTTCACTTCTTGCTTGAATTATATGATTGCAGCTAAGGCCGAGCGAACCGAGGGTTCTATTAAAGATAAAGGCAATGCTAAGATGGATAATTAGTTATCCTATAATAGACTAGTATGTTTGTATGAATTATACTTATGATAAACGACGAATGTATTCAGTTTCAGAACTTGGGAAAGGATTTATTATTATTGTAATAAGAATATAGTAAATACACTCATTTTGATGTTGTTTCAATGGAATGAATGTATAGTTGTGAGTACCATGTAACACCATCTGTCGGGTTGGAAGATACCCGGATTTAGGGGCGTCACAGGTTGGTATCAAAGTATTAGGTTATAAAACTTAAGAGGGGAAGAATCTTAGGCTAATAACCTCGTTAGTGGATGAGAAGTAGGAGCGAATGAACTCTAGTAGAATGAGTAATTAAGTATTGAGGAAACTCAGTATCGAAAGATTTAAAAGATGGAAATTAACCGTAAATAAATTAAATGTGATTTGTGCTTATACTATTGTGTATTATGTACTAATCAACATGTTATGTGTTATTGAAGATGTCCATCGATAGCTTCATGTATAGGGATATGTTGGTCGATGTGGATGAGGATATGGGGGTAACATCGTTTAATACGGCGGTACCTGCACTAGAGCCAACACCTCCAAAGGCAATGAGGGCCTTGTATTTGGCAGTGCTTGACCGAAATGTGCAACTGCGCACTATTGTGCAGAACCAGAGGGAGGAGATTAGTAATCTCCATGAAGCTAAGGAGTCTGCAGCGGCAGATTTTGAGAAAGAGCATGATGAGAAGGTGCTCATGAAGGATAAGGCGATGGAATTTAAGAATGAAGCCGATGAGCTTCGTAAAGAATTGCGGGAGAAGAACCAGAAGATAGCACAGATGTCTTACATCCATGAGAGTGCTCATGAGAATTTCAAGCTGAAAATTACTTATTATTCCATTGAGTCGAAACAAACTCGACATACTATTAGTCGGGATATTGTGTCGATTCTTGCGAATGAGAAATACGAGAATGCTGTTATGCATTATTAGTAGGCTAGATCGGTAAATATTTTGTGTAGTGACGTAAAACCCTCTTTTGTATAATTGAAGGGTAGTCTTTTTGTGAATCCCAATTTTTGTGAAATTTAATCACAGGATAGAAATGTAATAACTTTGGCTATGGAATCAATCTGTAAAGGGTTGAATTATGAAGAAGTATATTAATATATGAGGTTTTCATTAAATGTGCTTTGTTGTGGTATGAGTTGTTGTTTGAAGAGCAATAACTAAGTAAGCAAATAGATAATAATGAAACTTTATTTATTTAATCAGAAAAATACCGCCAAGAAGGAGACAGCGTAATCAGGAAGATGAATCCCATAACGATAACCAAGGGGGTCAGAACAACCCTATGCAAGAGTTCGTTAATTTATTAACAGTTGCATTTAACCAAACTAGGGGTAGAGCATCCGCAGTACCTAGGGTAGCCAGAACGACTACCTTTAAAGTATTTAGAAGTGTAGGTTCGTCGGAGTTCAAGGGAACTATGGACCCAATAGAGGCCCAAACATGGGTGAAGGAAATTAAGAAGGCATTTGTAATTACAAACGTAGGGGAGGCGTAAAAGACTTCTTTTGCGACCTATATGATGAAAGGGGAAGCCAACTTTTAGTTGGAGGCTCACCAAGGTGGGGCTAGAACTGATGCGGTAACGTGGGAATAGTTCAAGAAGGTTTTCTTTGAGAACTATTTTCCTACAAGCATGCAGGGGAGGATGGAGATTAAGTTCTTAGAACTTAAACAAGGGGACATGACGGTTCCCTAATATGCGGCCAAATTCAATGAATTGGCAAGATTTGCTCCACATCAAGTGGACACTGAGGAGGGGAAGGCTAGTAGGATTTTTGTGTTCCAGAGTGCTTCATACGGAACCATTCTGGAGAAAGAAATTATTACTGAGGGTGGTAGTGAGGCTTTGAGCCAATACCACAAAGAGATAAAGAATAAGAGTAAAGGAGAGGGAGTATCCAAGGTGGAGGGAGCCAATGGTAGTGGAAGTATGCCCAAGAGAAAGAGTTTTAACTCCGAGAATACTGGAGTGGGACAAGGGGATCCTAAGCGTAGGATCGAGGCGTGCAAGATATGCAGAAGGGATCATCTAGGAGTTTGTCTTAAAGGGAAGTCAGTTTGTTATAACTGTGGACTGGAGGGTCATATATCACCCAATTTTCCTAATCCTAAAAAGAACCAAGGCTATTTTGTTTGTGGGTCGATGGACTACATGGCAAGAAATTACCCAAAGAAGGGGTCAGAGGGTAGTAAGGGTGCTAGTAGTGGTAAGTTATCCATTACTGGACCAACACCACCAGGTAGACCCATGGCCCGTAATTTTAATATGACTGTCCAAGATACGGTTGCATCAGCAAATGTAGTAGCAGGTATCATTCCAGTCAATGAAATAAATGCTTAAGTGCTGGTTGATTCAGGTGCTACTTGTTCTTTTATAACATGTGAATTTGCTAAATGATTATGGTTATTCCCGAAAAGATTAGAAATACCTTTAAATGTTAAGGTAGCAAATGAAGAGATAATTCCCATTGATCCTATTCATAGGAATTATTTCGTAGAAATTAGAGGTAACGAATTATCGGTAAATCTTATACTGATAAGGTTGGGAGAATTTGAAGTAACGTATGGATGGTTTGATTAACCATAAAGCTATAATAGATTGCCATAGGAAAAGTGTGAACCTTCGAATTTCTAAGAAAACCCAAGGTAGTGTTCTACGGTAGTAAATCACCGGGATGCTCTTATTGTCTTACCATGACGTAAGCTAGGAAAATGTTGAAAAAGGGGTATAGGATACATGTGCCATGTTGTGGATACCCAGAGAGTGGGAGCACCAGTATTGTTTGTAAAGAAGAAGTATGGATCGTTACGATTGTGTATCGACTATCGTGAGTGAAGTAAGTTAACGATTAAGAATAATTATCCATTGTCCAAGATCGATGATCTATTTGATCAGTTGAAAGGGGCAAAGTATTTTTCTAAGATAGATTTGCGTTCGGGGTATCGTCAGTTGAAAGTAAGGAATGAGGATGTACCTAAGACGGTGCTTAGAACTCGTTATGTTCATTATGAGTTTCTGGTTATGTCGTTTGGGTTGACTAATACATCAAAGCTAGATTTTCCGTAGGGGATACCGAGCAAGTCGGTGGCAAATTGATAGGTACTTTGTGAGGTGCTATGGTTGAAAGTACCATTAGCGTCACAGAGTGTTCAAATAATATTTGGACAAGTTTGTCAAAATGTTCATTGATGATATTCTAGTCTATTCTAAGACGCCAGAAGATCACGCTGAACATTTAAGCATAGTGTTGGAAACACTACAGAGGCAGAAGTTGTATGTGAAATTCACTAAGTGTGAATAACTTTTCTAAAATAGCTATCCCGTTGAAGAATTTGATGGGGAAGTCAGTAAAGTATGTGTGGACTGAGAAGTGTGAAAATAGTTTTTAGGAACTAAAAACGAAGTTAAGTGAGGCACCTGTATTATCCTTATCAGATGATACGGGGAATTTTGTAGTTTATAGCGATGCTTCGCGTAGAGGACTGGGTTGCGTGCGAATGCAGCATGGCAAGGTCATTGTGTATGCGTCACGCCAGCTACATGATTATGAGAAGGTTTATCCTACTCATGATCTAGAGTTGGCAGCAGTAGTTTTTGCCTTAAAAATATGGAGACCTTATCTATACGGAGAGAAGTGTGAGATATATAAGAACCATAGAAGTCTAAAATACATCTTCACACAGAAGGAGTTGAATATGAGACAAAGAAGGTGATTAGAATTGATAAAAGATTACGACTGTGATATCTTATATCATCTGGGAAAAGCAAATGTAGTAGCGGATGCGTTAAGTAGGAAGGGTAGGCAAAAGCTATCAATGTTAACAACTCAGAATGAGTTAATAACAGAGATGACAAGAATGGAGCTAGAAGTTAAATTATCGAGTGAAGCGGTAGAAATGTTATTCACAATGGAGACTCGACCAACGAAAATGGAACTAGTTAAGGAAGTACAAATAGGAAACAAGGAGTGCGAACGAATGAAGAAGAGGATGGAGGATGAAGAGAAGACTAAGTGTAACTTCGTTTTGAAGGAAGAATTTATGTTTCAAATAATTTTGAGTTAAAAGAAGAAATAATGAGTGAGGCCCATAGTTCGAGGTGCTCGATACATCTAGGTAGTACTAAGACGTATTAAGACCTTTGACAGAACTTTTGTCGGCCAATCATGAAGAGGGAAATAGCAGAATATGTTAGTAAGTGCTTAACTTGTTAGAAAGTTAAGGCTGAACACCAAAGACTGAGTGGATTATTGCAATCACTAGAGATTCCAGAGTGGGAAGGGAAGATACGTTTTGGAATGAAAGGGAAGTTAAGTCCAAGGTTTGTAGGACCTTTTAAAATTTTAAGAAGGGTAGGAGAGGTAGCTTATGAAGTAGCTTTACCTCCAGAGATGGAACGAATACCTAATGTGTTTCATGTGTCAGTGTTGCATCCTTATAAACCACACGACAAACACGTAATAGAGTATGAATTGATTCAAGTAGAAAAAGACTTAACGTATGAAGAACTTCCAATTCAGATTGTTGATAGGAAGGAACGAGTCTTGAGAAATAAGATAATACCTTCGGTGAAGGTAAATTGGAGGAACCACAATGCCAAAGAAGCAACATGGGAACTCGAGAGTAAAATGAAGAAAAAATTTTCCTCATTTATTTAAGTAATTGTATCGAGATTTTGGGGACATAATCCTTATAAGGGGGAAATAATGTAACACTCGAGAAAAATCGGATTTATGTACATTAAATTTTTATTTGATTGTTTGAATTAAATGAATTTAATTGTTTATTTATGTGAGTAAGTTATTTGAAGGTCGTTCTATGACCTAGAATGTGCGAATGTGGTTAGGATTCTGGCTATGTGCTAGGATTAATTGTTATAAATTTTCAAGACAAAAATAATAATTTTTCGAGAAGTTTCTGTAAAAATACTATTCATCCATTTCTGCTCGGAGATTTAGTTTGAATTTCTAAGAAATGCGTAATGATAGAATACTAAGACGTAATGGAATATTCAATAATATTTCAGTTATGACAAACGAAGTTTTTTCCTACGGACTTAAAACCTAAGGTTTAGAAAAAGTTAATTTCCGAGAATTAAGTGTCTACGTATAATGATTATGGTTATTATACATGAGAAATACGAGTATGGTACTAGTTATTATATGAGTATAGTATGAAGATTATTACGACGTATAATACGAATATTGTACGAACTATATAAGAAGAGAATATGAGAATTGTACGAGTAGGATATGATTAGTTCTTAATGGACTATTAGTTATGGACTTTATAGAATCTAATTGGACTTGGATTATGTCAATCCCAATGCATTGTTAAATCAAGCCCAAGGTAGGCCCAATATGAATTAATTCTAAGGCCCAAACCAAGAAACTAAATCGCGGATTGAACCGATGGGTCACCGGATGGGTAAAACCCATGGGGTAACCCATGGGGGGACCCATGGGCCATGTGGGCCGGCCACTTGGTGGCCAAGTAAAGTGCATTTACTTGGTAGCTAAGAAAATGAATAGTAAGGAGGTGGCTTAATGACCATTTTACCCTCCATTAGACTTTTCTCTAAAAGGAAGCTTAGGTTGTTCATTTGGTTGTTTTACCCAACTTGACCAATATATTGAGAGAGAGAGAGAGAGAGAAAGAGCTTTAACAGGTAATCAAGAGCAATCCAAGCAAAACATATGAGTTTTATACAAGAACGCGATGAACGTTAAGGTAATATTACGTAAATATAAGTCTTTGATCCTTTTCTATTTCTTTTTCTTAAAGAAGCATGAATTGGTGGAGCATGTCTCTTACGGAGTAATAAGGATGGCTAATAGTGGATTAAAATATTATAAGTCATGTATGATTAAGATTCATAAGCGTTTAAGTAAGTTTAAGCGAAGAAAACCAATAAGCGTTATTTTGGTTGTTGATGGACAAATTAAAAACCATCATAGTTTAAGTGTATCTTTATTGGTTAGGATGTAGATGATGAATCAATGGATTGGTTCCATTTGATTTGGCGTATAGAACTTGAGTAACGAAGTTATGGCGAAATTTACGAGATTAGGCATTAAACGTTGAAATCGTAGAATTTCTGGATTAGTAGTCAAAAGTCACCGTGTAACTTGGAAACCATGGTTTTCAATAGCATAACATAGAATAATGTAATTAAGATTCATGGACTCAAGAATCGTCGAATTCTGACTTAGAATGAAGAAACGAGCTATGAACGTTCACGAACGTTAAACGAACGCGTAATAAGACGTTAAATAGTGAATTCATTGTTAACGGATTTAAAAACTACTTTTATCCAAATGAAATCAAAGTATATGAGATATGTAAGATAACGGCTTTTGAATGAGCTAATTCCGACTTATAATGACCAAGTTATGAGCCCGGAAAGAATTGAACTGAGAAAACATAAAAATTTCTTAAGGGCTAAGGGTCGGCGCCGCAGCGCCGGCATGGAGAGGTAGGCACTGCAAAGTAGTGCCGCAGCGCCACTCGTAGGTGTGAGTCTGGCGCCGCAGCGCCAAGACAGGGTTTGGAGTATTGGGAAGTGGCGCCGCAACGCCACTGTTGTACCGTAGCATCGAGTGAGGAGAAATAATTGACCAAGTTAATTTGAACCTAATTATTGCATGACAATTATGGGGCAAGTGTATATACTTAATATACATGATAAAACCATTTCTATATCACATATATAGTGATGACTTTGGGAAATGAAATTGTTTTTAGTAATTAAACAAAGAATGTAATGTATAAGAAGGTAAACCATATTCAATTACTATGATGCTTAACCAATGATTATTAAATGTTGGTTTAGTAACGTAGGAACGTTAATAAGCTGTAAAGAAGGATGAGTAACTCTTAACAAGTTTTATTAATGAAATAAATTCGGTTAAGTTATAGAAGAGAAAGAAGTTGGTAAAAACAATGTGATTAGATTGTTTGGTAGCTAATTACAGTGTGCTATGTGAATACATCATGTAGAGACTGTAAAGACTGAGAATTGTTGAATATTTATTTGAAGACGCTTGAAGGCAAGTTTTCTTAACATTTGTCTAACCTTCGTGTTAGCCAAGTTTTTTGTGATTCATGTTATGAGATGCATGAATTGTTTTACGAAAGGGTCGATGCCAGTTTTAACTCGGCTAGACGAATCTTAAAGAGTTTGATTGATTTGTTTACAAGTCTTTCAATATAGAATTGATAACGCTATCCTATGCCAATTGTTTGGTACAGATTCAAAGGTAAGCCTGAATATAAATAAACAAATGTATTTTACATCGATTATTCGATGGGCACACGAGGTTGCCCAAACTTAAACGTAAATACGTTTAACGGATGAATGTTGATCAACATAGAATACTATAGGCTGATCACCTAGAAGTGCTTGTAAGATATATCGAATTTACGGACTTAGTGACGAGTTGTCCTTTTTTATGAATGAAAGCTAAAGAGAATATTCATGGTCTTTTGACCTACTCAGAATTCCTAAGTTACTTTATGTACTTCGGAGTTGTTTTAAGAGAATGAAAAGTGCTATTCAATGTTTCATAGTACTTCATAGCTATTTGTTGAGTTATTGAAGAATAATCATATGATTCTCGACGTGGTATTTATATAATATGTTGCTAGACTTGCTGAGCTAGTTATGCGCACTTCTTGCTTGAATTATGTGATTGCAGCTAAGGCCGAGCGAATCGAGGATTCTAGTAAAGATAAAGGCAAGGCTAAGATGGATAATTAGTTATCCTATAATAGACTAGTATGTTTATATGAATTATACTTATGATAAACGAAGAATTTATTCGGTTTCAGAACCTGGGAAAGGATTTATTATTATTGTAATAAGAATATAGTAAATACACTCATTTTGATGTTGTTTCAATGGAATGAATGTATAGTTGTGAGTGCCTTGTAGCACCATCTGTCGGGTTAGAAGATACCTAGATTTGGGGGCGGCACAACTATGTTTTCTATCTCCTTAAAGGTTACTTCCTAAGGTTTTCCGCACCTAAGGTTCATAACCTAAGGCTTTGATACCAACCTATGACACCCCAAAATCCGGGTACTTCATTCCCACAGGATTTGGTGCTTACTATCCAAAATAATTACATCTAACTACTCATAATCAATGATAAAGACATAACTTAAACAATAATCTTCCCCATTTAAGGGTTACACCAACTTTAAACAATCTCATGTAATCTAACCTTAAACTGTTACATAAGTCTGCAGAATACATCACAAAATAACATAAGTCGTATAACATAAATTCAGTTAAGTAAATTCAAATAAGTCTTCATCACTTGGACATCTTGCCCTTTCCTTTGCTAGAAGACGGCTCATCAAAATTTTCAACTTTAGCTGCAGCGTTAATTGCAAGAGTTAGCAAACAATTGCTCACTAATATAAAGAAAGATAGTAGCATCAACATAAGGTTAAGAAATGAATAATGAATAAAAGAGAACTTGTTCTATGAATCATGAATAGAAAACAAGCTCAAGATTTATATTTGAGGGTCTTAAGACCATGTACTATGTCCCCGATAATTAGGTATTTTTACCTCAACCTTAACAGTCATTTAGACTATAAAAACCCTTCCTAACGTACTTAGGGCCATTAGCCTTTTGTACCATGTATTGTGCACAAACATCTAAACGCTACGTGTACATAGTCCCCTATATTAGGGTTGTTCATCTCAATTTGACTTTAGGATTTCTGCACTAAAGAAAGTTTAGTTTGGAACTAGCATATGAGTAGTTCTAGAATTTTAGAACACTCATCAACTATAGATTAGTCCAATCAATAAAAGTTTGTTTGCTATTCGAAGGTTCAACACAATAATATAAGATTGACAAGGATATTTAAGTCAAGATTGAATAATAACAACATACAATTGAATAGACATGGTATATACAAAGTATTACATCCAAAAGAGTTAGAAACTCATTTCAGACAATGATCTTGAACAATTTATGCTTTAAATAGCAAGAACAACAGTTAGGAATGTGGAACTCACTCAATGTAAAGAATTAGAATACAAGAGCTCGCGTAATCATAAACAAGATGGAATCAATAAACTTGCTCCACTTAAATATAAGGTTTAGAAATTTGCATAATGAACAATTAGAGTTATTGCTCGACAACAAAAGTAAATAGAGTTATGAAACTTTCAATCATTATAAAGAGAATGAAGTTAGGAAACTTGTCTCGTGTGTAAGCTACACAAGTATAATAAATGTTCGCCAAACACCCTACATATACCATTAGAGTTGCACCATCAGTTAGCTATACTATCATTAACCTTATAGGTTCGGTTCAATTCTCATAACCTTTAACTTAAAGTCTAACCATATTGGTTAACCACACAACACGAATCTGAAAACTCACTATCATATAATATAAAGCTTTAACATTCACCTCTAACTCTTACAAACATCAAATTTCAATCATTATATAACTTGTTAAGTAATTACTTACAAATCTTCATTTTTTTTGGTATTACAATACATTACAATCTGTTATTATATTTTATGGTATGATTAATATCTTATTATACATACTAGACTAGGTTATGTCAACACATCACATACTGCAATCTAAAAAAAATGCACTGTCACTGCTCAGGGTACAGCGCAGCTATGCTGCCCCAAGCATTGGCACCGTCGCAACTGCCCTGGTGCTCAACCTCAGAAAGCCAACAGACGCAGCTGCGCCGTTTCTGCCTTTGGTACCGGTGCAGCTGTTCCAGTACGCAGATAGAAACTGCAGCAGCTTCCCCTATTACAATCCAAACTCCACTTTTCTCAATTTCTACAGCAATTCACCAAACCCAAAAGCTATAAACTTACTACAACATTGCTAAGCATAGATATAATACTTCTAACAACAAAACAACCAAACTTTAAAGGATTAAAACCATGTTTTTGTTGTTTTCTCCATTTTCAACACATGTAGTGAATTCAATCACCAAATCTCCAATTCTTAATCAAATTACACCATTTCAATTGCGTTGTTTTCGTTTCTGAATGTATTAACACAATCTACAATCAATTTACAAATTGTAATAAGGATTGAACATAACTTTTGGACTCAATTAAGCCATTTTCACACATGTTTACACTGTTACTTTAATTTTCTTCTTACAACCCAATTTTCATGAATTTGATACTCCAAAATCGTTTGAAAGCAACCTATAACAGATTATGAACCATGTACAACAAAAATATCAACTACTCTAACAAATCATCAACCCAATTTCCCCTTTTTCCCAAGAAAACTCAAAAACATAAAACATGACTTTCATAAATTTAACCACTAAAATTACTTATATATATAATGATTATCAGATTTTTGCAATACTTTACATACATATATCAACAATCCAACATAATTTTTAATTCACAGAGAATAGAAATTACAAAATTACAAGTTAGGATTAGGAATAGATTATACTTTCTAGTCCTTGATTTTGCAAGATGATAACAAGGTTTAAGCAATTCTTCATCTTCCTCTTCACAACAAAACTCTCAATTTCTTCTCTAACTCTCAATTCCCTGTAGAACTTGCTATTTTTTTGCTTTCATGCCAAATCTTGCCACATTACCACCATTATGCCACCAATAACACGTAATGCACCCTAAACATAAAGCAAGTAAAACTATACAGAAATAGACAGGATAAACATCGTTTAAGTCCATATCAGAAGCCAATTCGTAGGTATTAAACTTACCTATCAAACTTCCCCAAACTTAAATTGTGCTAGTCCTCGAGCACAACACAATATGCAATGCAAGGTACCTAACTACATGCCTATGAATCCAGCGGTAAGACAGAACACAGTCTAATCACACGGCCTCAGAGAAATCAAGTAAACACGATGGTATATCATATCAAGGTAAATCAATAACTTCCCAATCAATCATCAAATCTTTAACTGTTCTAACTAATATAGTGCGTGTGTGCTCAACAACCATGCTAACTGATATTAAATCAAATACAACACATAATAAACCTCTTTGAAGGACTCAAACAGTGTAAACGCAAAAAATCCAAAAATAAGCTAGATCCAACTAAAATCAAACAGTTACCAATTTTAAAGGTCCAAATGGGGTACTTATGCTTTATTTATCACATACGAGAGCTTTTTTGCTCTTTTTTCCCATTTTCACTTTTTATTTTCCTCATGACTGTGCAATGTCTAGTTCCTTTAGGTTTTCAAAGCTACCCCTTAGCGAGCTTTCAACCAACAACTCCCAAACTGTGCTTTAGGGTGCTAGGTGTAGAGACATCCCCTCGGGCGTACTTAATCAAGTAACAAATGCCACATAACTAGACTAACCACGGTGTTTATTCATATTTTTCTTTTTTTCTTTTTTTAAAAAACTTATATATCCCAAATTTCCCCCCAAACTTAAGCTCTTGTCTAATTTTAGCCATCACTGCCTATTCATGTGTTCCTTTCATTCACACTAGCATTATCCTTTAGAGTTCCATTATGTGTCCATTTAAACTCAATCAGTCAACATGATCGTTTCTAAGGTACTAACCTGATTATATCAGTTTCAAACAGATAAAGATCTAAATCAAGACAAGAAATCACATCAAAGCCTTAATAGTCAATACTATACTTGTCTATTCAATTCCAATCTCATCATTAGACAAAACAGACTTAACTATCTTAACAGCTGGAAACATGCAAGTATGAACTAAATGCAATATAAACACAATAAACTAACTAATATTTTTGAAAATTTTCAAATTTTTTATTTTTTTTCCTATCATAATAAGAACAGAAACAAGAAACTATTTACAATACTAACTACTAACTTAAACTACTATGCAACTACACTACATGAATGCATTATTAACATGAAAACAAACTAAACATGAAAGCAAACTAAACATATGACATAAACACAAATCTAAAACTTAAAACAAATAACTATACTAAACTCCCCAAAACTTAACACTTACAATGTTCTCATTGTAAAAATATAGCAGTAAAGAGTAAGAGGACTTCCTTGTAAAGTGCTAAGCAGGAGGTGATGGTGGTCGTGGAACAAAAACTCTACGCTCCTCCATATCTGAATCTGATGGAGGATATTGTGGCATGGGCTCAGGTGTCTGGAACTGGAATTGATTGGCAGCGACCGAATTTAGACATTTTAATATCATATGCAAGGAGGCAAATGAACTGTTCATGGCATTGAACATGTGGTCCTGCCTGGCTGCCAGTCGATTCATCTTTCTATTCGCTTCTTTGTCTTGCTTATCCATATGTCGTTGAAGTTTGTGGAACTGATTACTAAACATATACTTGTTTGTCCTGCTACTTCCTGCAGTCTCCTCCTCACCAGTCATCTCATCTACTTGGAACTCATCATCCTCCGAGGTGTCCTCAGCCTCCTCTTCATCAGTAGCCTCAGGAAATATGAAATCGACACCTCGTGGATGTGACTCCCCTCTAGCCCAGAAAGAGTATCTAGCAATCATCATGTGGTCTAATAGTTAAAGTGGCTGCTGCACAAGCTCATCACCTGACCATCTAACGCTTGACTGACTACACAACCCACATATGAGAGATGGGTGTGGCAGTCCGCCATAGAATGGCCCGCGCATACATTACTGTATAAAGAAACTGATGATCGAGTTGATGTTGATGTCAAAATCTTTTACTATCGCATACAATAGTAGCACTTTTTCCCTTGTCACCTCGCTGGCATGCGTCGAAGGAAATAGCTTTGCGCATAGAAACGTATACCAATTTTTCCATATAAGCTGAGGTCCTTACTCATGAAAATCGTGCCACCCTTTCTTCCTTTCACCCAAACTGTTCTCGATTTAGATATTTCTGTCAAAATCTGGTCATAGTTGGGATTGCTATCTCTGAGCTGAGCATACTGGCACACTCTAGTGGCTTGTAGACTATAGTATGCATTGATTGCCTCTGCACTAAAAGGAACCTATTTACCCCTACCAAATGCCATATATGGCACCCTATCCTCAGAGTTTGCATATAATTCCTTCACCACATTCACTATCGCCGAGTCCAGATCAGCTGTGAGCATTTCCCAGTCCTGCTCATGTATCTATCTACGCATATGCCCATCGAATGAATCTGGTGCCAAGCCCCGTTCAAGCGTTAGTGATTTGGGCACTAAGTAGTCATACTATCTACGGTGTTTGCACTAACAAACTTCCTCTTATTAAATGCTCAGACCGGTGATGAAGAACCTGAATCCTCATCCCTTTGGCATTTTAATTGAGTTTTAGGTGTCATTCTTCTCAATACAGTCAACAATATCCCCCAAACTTGGCTTTGGCAATATCTCGAACACTTGGCGTGTACACCCTCACAATACCCCAAATTGATAAACTTGAATTCCAAAGTGTGATGAACAACTTTAACTAGTAGCTTACCCACTGATTTCACCCTCTGTTGATGATATTGTTGCAATATGTGATGCCCCAATTGAAGTTTCCCCCTTCCTTGTTGCTATCAAATCCGAAATTGGTGAAACCCTAACTTTTGGTATATGAAATTGAGAGGATTGGATGGAGAATGGTGTGAAATTGGGGAATTAGGGTTTAGATTTATAGAGGATGATAATAGTGGTCGAATTCGTGGGTTAATAGAGATGTATGAGGCAATTTTCATGGGTGTATGGAAGTAAGGGGGTCGGTTATGGGAGATAAAAGTGGAGAAGTGGGAAGGCCAAGTGCAGAAGTTGTTTAAAAAAAATCAGGAAATCCGTACCCCCACCGGGATGGGGGGTAATTGCACTATAAAGGCCTGCCAGGGCGGGCTATTTCAAAGGAACCCCCCGCCGGGGCGGGCATGTCATGTAAGACCCCTAATTTTATGAAATAAAAGTATTCAATTTTCTTATAATTATTATTTTATTTAGTAAATGGTTAAATTGATAAAGGTTAAAGTTAAGGGTGACATTTGAAAATTTTGCAAAGTAAGCAAGTTGTTATAAAATATTCGATTTGTCGGGAATATTCGTACGACGACACAATCATTGGTGAACCCCACAACGGAAGTATTGTCGTAGTTAGAAAACGAGATAAATATCTTTTTATAAAAATAACGGCGAAAGTTTTACCGTTAAATTGTTGAACTACCCGGTGGTAAAAGTACAGTAATACGCGTGGTTGCATAGTAGCACACGGTATTGATTATTGATGCTTACGTGAGAAGTCACTCAGTTATACTCAATTATTGCTACAATAATTGCTGCATAATATCTCTCATATTATTGATTCAATTATTGTCACAGTATCATCTGTATAATATTTTATATTATTAAATCAATAATTTAGACGACAAAGTTATTCGTATTATTATTTGCAATATTAACGATGTCTAGAAAGTTCTGTCAAGGAGAGGTTTGGTCACCTAATTGCGCGCCTATAGGGAGAAATTCTTATCAAAAAGCCCCCTCTTTCTTGGGAATTATCTGGTTGTTAAATATTATGAGTTATAATATTAATGATGAATAAGTTCGTGTTGATTAAAGATAAAATTGATATTTCCATTGTGTTGGAATTATTAGTATTTGTGGAAATCGACATTTATTTCGATAATAATTGATTTCTGGAGGTTATATTGACCAATCGGGTAATTAATCGGTTAAATGAGCAATTAATTGCTATTAATTCATATGCTTATAACTATTTGTTCACATGTATGTGCTATTGATTCACATGCATGTACTATTAGGGGAGGTGGTGCAAGATTGATAATACTTGCATGACTAAATTAAAAATAGAGGTATAGATGAAAGTACTTATTGTAACTATTTTTTCATATGTATAGAACTATTGATTCACATGACTAAACTATTGATTCACATGATGTACTATTAGGGGAGGTGGTGCAAGTTTGATAATACTTGTAGGACTAAATTAAAAATAGAGAAAAAGATGAAGGTATTATACTGTAATATTTTGAGCCCCAAAACTTGCAATTATCGAAACTATATTTTCCTATAAATAGAAGCTCATTCTTCTTTCATTCTAACCAATTCACTAAGACTCATAAGAGAAATTATAAAGAGAGAAGAGGAGAAGTCTACTACTTCACTATTCCAGTATCTAGTCTTCTTCTGAGGTAAGGGGTATTATTTATTTCATATTCAGAAGAGATATTATTTTTCGTATTCGTATGAATATTATCTTCGTTCAATATTCGTATGAAATAGTATTTTCTTCCATACTCTGTAGTATGTAAGTAATATTATTTCGTTTCGTATTCCTACTTCTACACTCATTTTGTTGAAGTATTGCTTCTATACTCCGTGAAATTAGTAGAATATCCTTGATATTTGTGCTTCATCTAGTATCTTTTCATGGAAATATTATTCTGAGCTTTCTTGATAATTATTGATCTTTTCATATCTAAATACTATTCACAAGTTACTATTCATGAGTTACTATTTACAGGTTACTATTCACTCGAATATTATTCACTCGGGTATCCGGGATACTTTTCGTGCCGGAGTACTATTCACGAGTTACTATTCACGGGTTACTGTTTTCCCGGTTACTATTCATTCGAATATTATTCACTCGAGTATTTGGAGCACTTTTCACGCCGGAGTACTATTCACAAGTTACTATTCCTGAAGTACTATTCATAGGATTCTATTCACGGGGTACTATTCACCCGAAAAATATATTTCTTTTCTGTCCAAATTATTTTTGATACATGAATATTATTCTTGAATTTTACTTCACAAAACAGTATCATGTTGACAATTTGGATATTTTTAAACTCTAGATAAATTTAAAGTCTTTAATATTTATCCTTGATTTCGTTTGATTAATGCTTATATCATTGTCATCATCCACATGCTTATATTGTGATGAAAGTCATCTTTAGCTTACGTGCATAGATGAACTGTTGAATGGTATGATTATGACCAGGGATCATTTAGTATAATCATGACCCGTAATGTTACAAATGATGTGGTAAAAGTCCTCATTGGCCCGTAGTGCATTGATGGACAGTTGTTGGTATGATTATGACCAAGGATTATTTGGTATAATCATGACCATTGATGATTACATGAATATCCTTGGGCCGTAGTGTAGGGATGGTTCGATGATGTGATTTATTTATTAAGCTGAGTCTCAGCGATAAAGTGGATGAAAAACTTTTTAAATCATAGAAGATAGTAGATATCATGATCTACTTGACTTTTCTAATGGATTACTTGCAGTTAAACTTGATGTTTATTGTATTTTATCAGTTTAACACTGTTGAAGGCTAATAATAATTTATTATGCATTATCTTAGTCATAATATTTCTTACTGGGCTAGTTGAGCTTACCCTTTTTTACTTTCATTGTTCTCTTCAGGAAATGAGAACGTAGCCGGGACGAGTCAGGAAATGGAGTGATGGTCTAGGATAAGTGGCTATAGTAGTCCTCACTATTCTATGAAATAGTGTGATAATAATTGTAATAAGGACTCCATTGAGTGCGGATATTGTCTAGAAGATAATATTCGTGTTAAAACTCTTAGCTATGTTTTGTCGTATTTTACACGACAGTTGTATAAAAGAAGTTTGTAGTTGTATTATGTACCATATATTTGGCGACCCAAGATGGATGATGTATACCTATTTTGGGGGCGTCACAGTTGGTATCAAAGCTTAGGCATATGATCCTTGGCTGAGATGTGAGACAAGAAATAGGAGGGGAGAGACGGGGAATTCCTTTGCTAGTGTGACCTATCTAAGTTTATTTGGTATTTAATTGGTCGGTCAGAGTATAGGGATAACATGTGACATGTCAATTAACCCTTATTTTGTGGCAGTATTTGAAAATTACAACTGAAAATGTTAACAATTGAGTGAATGAGACCGTGGAGACACCTCTAATCACCAACCAGGATAATGTGATGTCAGGCGAAGAAGGAATTAGAGATATCCATGTGGTAAGTGAAGAATTAATAGTTGCACCCGAGCTAGTCGCAGAGGTAACAGCTGAGAGTGAGGAAGAAGAGGAACCTGAGGAGAATTTATTAGAAGAAGTTTATGATTAAAATATAGAATTGCAAAATCGTATTCATGAGTTAGAAGAACAGGCTGAAGAACGGCAGGCGGTCGTGGAAAAAAGGGATGCAACAATTCAAAATTGTGTTACCCGATGTGCGATGCTTGAACAGAAGCACTCTTTGGCAGAGTATAAGATATTAGAGCTGGAATCTAAGAATTCTATGATCAAAATTCTGATGAAAGAAGAAACAACTGAATGAATGAGAATGGAGGATGCATGGGTAAAAGCCGCACGACGCGCTAATATTGTAGAAAAAGACGTTCGATCCAATAAGGCCAAAATAGATGAAATGGATTTCACTTTTTGGACAGCAATTGGGAGAATCCAACATAGAGTTCAGAATTACCCTGTGCAGAGCGGTCAACCCCAATTCAATATGGATCGGAGAGTAATGATTCAAATCATGGATCAGGAATGTGATGAAGTAATTGAGGGTGGAATATACTCTATAGCAAAGTTAAGTCCAGTTGATACGATGGCACAAAAGGCGGAAACGGACAAAACAAAGTCGGTGGTTTCAGGAAGAGCGTTTTTCGTGACTTCTCAAAAAGCGAGTAACCCGAACGAAGTTATCACGGGTTAGTTAATCATAAACTCTAGCGAAGTCTATACCTTATTTGATACCAGTTCTACCCATTCTTTTATTTCTCCTACTTGTGCTCAACGTTTAAATTTAACTCCAGAGAAATTAGACTTTGACTTATCTGTTGAAACTTCGTTAGGAGAAACCTTCATTACATGTGCTATCCAAGTCTTGGATGAGAGTCACAATTTTTAAATGATATTTCTATCGTTAATAAATTTTCTTACGTATTCTCGAAGAACTTGCTGGCCTACCCCAGAGCGTGAAATCGAATTTTGTATTGACCCCAGTACAAAACCCATTTCTAAAACCCTCAAATATTTCTTCACCCAAAATGAACGTATCATGCGCCAAACATGTTGGCTCGAGCTTGTGACACCCCAAATTCGGGTACTTCATTCCCACAAGATTCGGTGTTTACTTGATAAAAATATTTATATCTAACTACCCAATCATAATAGAATTTAATAATAAACCTTCCCATTAAAGGATTACATCAATAAGTTCAATAAAATCTCCCAAGTTATTTAGCCTTTAAATACAAATATCATATGAGGAAAATTAAATAATTACATCACAAGATTTAAAATAAAGTCTGACAATATTAAAAGTCAACATGTTTACAAGTCTTCAATACTTGTTCATCTTTCCTTTCCTTTTACTGGTGCTAGGTACATCGACCTTCTCAACTTTAGCTGTAATAGTTATATAAGCAAGAGTGAGCAAACAATGCTCACTTGAAATGACAATGAACAAAACTTCATAACAGAAATAGGCTCAATAGAACTGAACAATATGCTCTATCAGTGATAATCAAAATTTGAAATATTTATGTGAGGGTCATAAGACCACGAACTATGTCCATAGTTATAAGTAATCTTTCAACTTAAACTTTAACAATCATAAGACTATAGGGACTCCTCGTACTTAGGGGGATCATCCCTTCGTACAATGGATTGTGCATAAACATTTCAACGCTATGTGTAAATTATCCCCTATAATAGGGTTGTTCATCTCAGCATTTAGAATACGAGTCCGCACCAAAGTAAGTTTGGTTTGGATAACTTTCAAGGTAATTTAGGTTTAATGAACGTCAACTAAGGATTAGTTGAATAAAAGGTAATGATATTATGCTATGGAATAAAACATAAGTGAATCAACATTATATACTAAGGTTATGCTTTAGGAATAATCTAAGAGCATAAGCATTGAGTAACATAACATACCTTGCTTGAACAATATTAAGCTAAGGTTATTTAGAATTGAACGATAAAACTTGTTCAACATTAGTATATCAGAATGTAGAAACTTGCATGCTAAAATAACAAGTTAAAGATTAGAGAAACTTGCTCGATATCAAGAGATAAGGTTTAAGAGCTTGCACAATATAATTAGAGTTAAGTAACTTGCTCAACGACAATTTAAAGTTAAAAAACTTGCTCAACGAAAGTTTACAGTTAGAAAACTTGCCTTACGTGTAAGCTAAACCGTAATAATTCGATTCACAATATCCTATACTCATATCATCATGACATAATTAGTCATTATAAATACTCTATATATAAATAAGTATCTATTTCATGTATGGTTTGATTTTTAACCACATTGTCAAGTTACATTAGTAATAAAAATCGTTAATTATTAATAATATGCTCATTCTTAGTATAGTAATACCAAATTCACATCCTAACAGTCATACTATTTCACTTAACAACTTTTTTTTAGACTTTATGTAACTAAAACACACTGTCTGACCATTCTGCTAACTTGCGCTGCGGCGCCATAGTTTACACTGTGGGACGGCGCTGCGGCGCGGCGTTGGTGCTGCTGCGCGAGGCACAAGCCAATACTTAGCGCTGCGGTGTGGCGCTGGTGCTACGGGGGGAGACATATACTGCGAGGCCGCTCTACGGCGCCGAATTACAGTCCCCGGCGACCTACTTCGGCAACAACTTAAACAAAGCCAATTTTGGCCTACAAGCTACTTTCTAACAACTAAATTAACACGTAATACATATATAGACTTCACACAAACATAATTTAAGGTCTCTTAACATGATTTTACCCATATAACAATATAAACATCGAATTTAACACCTCTAATTTCACTATTTTTGCTAAAACTTCACTTTTTGACATTTTTAGTGAAAATCATCACCGTGACTTTGTTTTTCAACCAAAACAGTTAATTCAAAATACTTTAATTTAGTTTCTTCATCTACTTTCAAAATAAATAGTCAATTTATATGTTATACAAAGAATTAAACCTCAATTTTACTTTAAACTAAGCCATACTCATATGTATTCATACCAATTCACTGTAATATGATTTCCTTCATAAATAAATACATAACATGAATCAATTTACTATAACTCATCTATAAACTTATGAAAATAATTTTATAACAACCAATTATCATATAAAACTATATATAACAAATAATTTAACCCTCACAAAGTTTTATAGAGGATTTTTGAATATAATAAAACTACAACTTTTGAAAAATAAAAGAGTAAGATGATACCTTTGTTTCCTAGAAGATGATAGCTACCCTTTTGATTATCAAGCTTCCTTCCCACAATTCCTCTCTCAAAATCTCTCTAGAATTCTCCCAATTATCTTTCAACTTTTTCTTCTTTTTCTTCTTCTGTGTTCTTCCTCCCTATTCTAATCTTACGTAATAAAAATATAACGTATAGGATATAATAGTATTAATTATATAATATAAATATATCTATAACTGACATCAGTTATTTTATTTTTGAAAATCAAAAGCCATAAGGCTTGTTTGGCTCACTACCTCAAAATTAACCAATTAAATCCTTATGCCTTGTTTGGTAAAACATATTTAAATTAAAGACTTAACATTCATTAAGCTTTGTTTGGCAAAACTGAATTAACCTCCCTTAACTTATTTTAATAACTCCTTTATAGTATAGTTTATGGTCATACTTAATTTAATTTAATTTTAATAATTAATTAATTAATTCTAATAACAATTTATTACATTAGTTTACCACATAAATCAATACAACAAAATTATAATTTTTTTATAATTATAATTTTATTTAATAAATTAACACATCATTTTAATTACAATTTCAAACTAAAATACCATTATAATAATTCATTTGATCATTATAAACTCTCTAACTTAATTATAATTTAAATTAGAATATTATCTCATGATGATCAATTTTCTTAACCCAAAAATTATTTAACACATAAATAATCAAATCAAATCACCTTAAACAAATATTTATTCGATCAATAAACACATCAATTAAAATATTTATATAACTCAATAAATATTTTGAATTACAATTTAAAATTCTGGATTGTTACAGAGCTGTTGAAGATTACGACTATACCATTCAATACTATCATGGAAAAAGCGAACGTGGTAGCTGACGCATTTAGTAGAAGATCGTATGCGTTTACGAGTGCGATATTGTTAACACAAAGACCCATTTCATATGACTTACAAGTGATAGAGATAGAGTTAAAGACTCTAGGGACCCACGTGATGTTATCAAATAATACGAGTAGAATCGATGTTAATCGATAAAGTTAAAGCCGCTCAAGCTACACACCCGGAGCTGATGAATGTGAAGAAGAAGGTTCAAGAGGGCATTATTCTAGAAGCAAGAATCGACGAAGAGAGTAAATCTCAAACCTCGATTTAATTGGGCCATTCGAAATCCTCGATCGAGTAGAAACTGTGGCCTATAGACTCGCTTTACCGCCAAGTATGTTTCATGTTCATAACGTTTTTAACATATCTATTTTACGTAAATATGTGGACGACCCGATCCACATTATTGAATTAGAAGTAGACGAGATAGCAGAAGATTTAACATATAAGAAGATACCTGTTAAAATGTTGGATAAGAATGAATATATTCTACGCTCAAAGGTTATACCTCAAGAGTTAGAATCTGACGAGGTATCCTCATCTCTTCGACATACCAGGTACGTACGTAAATTTCGAGGGCAAAATTTCATAAGGAGGGGAGATTGTAAGACCCCGAATTTTATGAAATAAAAGTATTCAATTTTCTTATAATTATTATTTTATTTAGTAAATGGTTAAATTGATAAAGGCTAAAGTTAAGGGTGCCATTTGAAAATTTTGCAAAGTAAGAAAGTTGTTATAAAATATTCGATTAGTCGGGAAATACTCGTTTTAACAGGGAATATTCGTACGACGGCACAATCATTGGTAGACCCCACAACGGAAGTATTGTCATAGTTAGAAAACGACATAAATATCTTTTTATAAAAATAACGGCGAAAGTTTTACCGTTAAACTGTTGAACTACCCGGTGGTAAAAGTACAGTAATACGCGTGGTAGCATAGTAGCACACGGTATTGATTATTGATGCTTACGTGAAAAGTCACTCAGTTATACTCAATTATTGCTACAATAATTGCTGCATAATATCTCTTATAGTATTTATTGGAGTGTGATTATTTGGGTCTAGCCAAGGTGTAATCCAATTTATTTAATGGACTAAATTTGGTGTTGACCCATAATATATTTATTTTGACAATAAGAGAGTTTTTTTTAAAATAGGATTGTATTTCCTTATTTGGAGGATAAGGGGTCCTTCTCCTAGTTAAATTCAGGTGGAGGTGACTTCTATATATACGACTATAAGCTAGGGTTTTGGGGGGACAAAAGAGAAGACAATATAATAAGGCACAAGAGATATAACACACATACACAACTTGTACTCCCAACAATATTATTATAGTGGATTACTCTCTCTCTCCGTGGTTTTTTCCCAATTGGGTTTTCACGTAAATCTTGTGTTCATACTTTATATTCTTTTATTTATGTTTATGTGAGTGTATTTTGTGAGTTTGATTTCACAATAATTACTCCATCAATCGTTGGCGCGATTTTGGCCTGCTGTTTTGGTGATTTCGTCAGCGTACAAAATCAGGCGTTAAAATTGGCGCCGTCTGTGGGAAAACATATTTTAGTGTTAAATCAAAATCAACCATCATTGATTATATAATTCTGAGAGGCAGCGATTAGAGGAGGATGCTTCCAATTTTTTGCAGATTTATTTTTGGCAGACATACGTCCGGAAGCTAAGTCTCCATCTCTGTCTATTTTTCAAATGAATATTATAATAATATGCATTAATATGTAGAATACTTGGTAGGCCTAATCTCTACATGATTGCATTATATGCTACAGTATAAATGCTTTAACTACTCGTGGTTGCCAACCATTTTGCTAAAATAGGCTCTATTTTATAGTAAGTTATTTACACATGTCGCTAATTGTGGGTCCTATCTAATTTATAGATCCATTAATCAAAACTATGGAAGATTTTTCTGGATACCCGATGATTAACACCAATAATTACAATCTCAGACTAAACCCACTTCGATTGACCCTTTTGGTGTCTCGGCTCTGTCAAAATTAGCTCATTTAGTGGTCCCTGAGCAAACCCGTAACAAAAATCGGCTAAACTCATATTACCCACAACAACGGCAGTAACAACAGGTTAAGGTTGGGGAGGAAAGGAAGAATCCTTGGACCAGTTACATGTGCCAATGTGCTCCTCTACGAGGGTAAAAATCCCGAGGATACAAATCCTGAAGAGATTTTTTGAGTACTCTCTTATTTATAAGTTCCTTATAAATAAGAAACTGGGGGGCAATTAAAGTTCGTACTTTGTTGGACTTTTGGCGGCTCTCCCTTGACATTTGGACAACAACCCACTTCGGGCAACAACAATTCTCTTCGGATAATTACAGTTATCCTCGGACTATATCACATTGGCTTCATCATGTCTTCGGTTGTCTACATTTGGGGATAAAAGGTCAGATGGCGGTATAAGGTTGGGTAAACTTCCGTCGGGACAGATTAACGTCATCTCCGAACGGATAACTTCCTTCGGGACGGATCAACGTCTTCCCGAACGGATAAATTCCTTCGGGACGGACCATCGTCCTCTCGATTGGACAATATCCTTTGGGACGGACCAACGTCCTCCCGAACGGTCAAACATCTTTTGGGACGGACCAACGTCCTCCCGAACGGTCAAACATCCTTTGGGACGGACTATCGTCCTTCCGAACGGATTACTTCATTCGGGACGGACCGACGTCCTCTCGAACGGACAACTTCCTTCGGAACGGACCATTGTCCTCTCGATCAGACAATATCCTTCGGGATGGATCAACGTCCTCTCGAACGATCAAAATAAACATTTATACAGTTCTTCGGAATGAATACGTTTAGTTCCTCAGAACGAACTTTATAATTGGTGCTCGGTTGGATGAATTCTGTAACAACCCGATATTTTTTATATAATTAAATCAGAAATTTTGCGTATAAATTTTTTTTTTATTTTAAGGATGAGGATTTGTACAAGATATAGTGTATATGTAATTATGTGGTAAATAAAAATATATTTATTACATAAATATTTACAAATAATTTTATTTTAGAATTATTGATTATTATAGAATATATTCTTATAATAATTACTTTTATAGCAGAAATATTTTTATTAATTATTTTCCATGAATATATAATCATATATTCTTTAAATAATATATGGAGTGATTTTTAGAATAATTATAACCATTATTTTATTATATGAGTGTTAGTACAGATTATTAAGTTAATTATTTTACCTTAATTATTAAGGTTAAATATGGAAGAATAAATCAGATATGAAATCCAAACCCTAATTTTGGATTTTTATCAAGGAATGGGAATAATAAGATAATATTAATTATATTTTGATTTTTCAGTGCTATAAATATGTACTGTATGTACGTATTGATGATGGTTGGTCAATTATGGTGTTTAATGTCAAAACCCTAGTTTTACTATGAGAAACCCTAATTTGAAAATTAATTGTGAGTTTAAGACCGTGATATAACTGTGTGATATGATTTATGTTGTGTATTATATAATGATTTGATTAATTAGGTCAACCCTAATTAACATTTAGATTGAAAAATTTAGAAAACCCTAAGTTATTAAAAATCCTAATTTTAAATGTTAAACCCTAATTTGAAACTCAAATTAGTGTTCAAGATTGTTTGATAACGGTGTTAATGTGATTAATTAACAAGTATTAGAATTACAATTGTTAATTATGAAAACCCTAAAATTTTTAAACCCTAATTTAGTAATTGAAAACCCTAATTGTAATTTGGTAACCCTAATTACTAAAAGTATAAACCCTAATTGCTAATTCAGTAGGGTTAATTATAATTAGTGACATTAAGCCCTAATATTTATATATAATGTAATTAGAAATGTAAGTGTAGTTAGTAAACTCTAAATTTCATTTTTGGAAACTAATTTGTATTTTATTTTATTTCATTTTTTTATAAACCCTAAATGAAAACCTAGAATTTTATTTTGTGCTAAACCTTAGGGTTAAACCCTAAGAGCAAACCCTAAGGGTTTGCAAGGATCACAAGAATGCCATTAAATGGAAAATACAAAAGACATTTTTACCCTTAGTTATATTATTTGAGCTTGCTTGCAAATCTTTCCAAGATGGGAGTTGGTAACCTAATGTGTTGACATTGTGGCTAACAAATAATCAGTAACAAGCCACCTTTACCAGCCATGTGCATTATAACATTATATATATATCGATTGGAGAGAGAAAATAATTCATTTGTTAGCTTATTTTTGCAAAACTCTCATCCTTGAGCCTCTCTCTCTAAAACCCACGAGATTTGGTAGTATATCAGTCACATAATCAAGCCCCACGAACACCATAACCAAATCAGAAGTACAGAATCAAAAATTTATCAAAGAAGGTATAAAACCCTAGCAAGATTTTTGTCCATAAATCTGTTATTTGATATTGTTTTTTTTTGTGTGTTAAACATGTTAGATATAGTATATAATGATGATCTGGATTGCTAGATATTAGATCCATAACATCTAGAGGCTCGGATTTGACATTTTACAAAATTTGAAAAAAAAGTTCAACAGTTGTCTCACAATGAATGTCAGTGGCCATAGATCTCGGTATGATATGTGATTTTGTTGTTTTAATGTTTGATCTTGTAGTGTGTCATGAGATCTGTGTTCTGAAATTCATAGGAGGTCCAGATCAGGCCTAGATTGATAGGTATTATTGGTCAAAGGTCGTTGACCGACCATGACCGGACCATTTCTGGGCAACCCAAAAATGGGTTTTCAGTGTCTGACAAGTTGTTGTTGAGCCTTGATCTCGCTGCTGGATGTTGTTTTGTTGTTGTTATGGTAATAGATTTGTACTATGGTATATGGAGTATGAGATTAAGCTTTGGTATAGCCTAAATATCAATCTGATCGAAATCAGTGGAAGGTCAAACCAAACCAGAAGATCACGAACTTGGTTTTTTGGGTTACCCAGAAAACTTAAGAGCGTGATCTCTGACAAGGTTTGACCGATCCGGATCTGACGAGTGTATTGTGATTTTGTTGATGTTATGTGATAGATCTCTTTTCCTACATGTTGGCTACATACTGCACCATTTATATCACACAAACATTACATGTATTACAAGTTGTAGAAGCCCAAAAGTGGACAGTCGAACTGTTCTTCATTTTTGGGTAACCCAGAAATCAAAAACAAGTCTGACAGTCCCTTTGAAGGCTCAGATCTCTTTGGTTATGCATGTTATGATCATGTTTGTTGCTGGGTCATGTAGTCCTACATTAGTACTACATGATCTGATCAACAACATGTCCAGAAACATCGCAGGTTCGATTTTATTTCCGGTCAAACGAGGCATCTCGAAACTGGCATGAATGTTCTAGGTTTAGCCAAGAATACGAAGAACACATATAGCGACGGTTCTGTCGCTATAGGCAGTCTTTAGCAACACTTTTATTAAAATTAATTAAATTAATTTCTGAAAATTATTTAAAAATAGTATTTAATTTCTGAAAAATACAAAAATAATTTTAATAATAATTTTAAGTTATAAAAATTAACTTTTAATAATTTGAAATATTTTTCATAAATATTAGTATTTATTTAAATATTATTGATAATTAATTTATTTATTAAATGCATTAAATTAATTAGTTAAAAATGATTTTATTATATTAAAAATCATTTTAAATGATAATAAGATATTTAAAAATATTTTAAGTTATAAAATATAACTTTTAATATTTTAATACAAATGTCATTAATTATTTACTATTAATGATATTAAAGTTATTTAGTAATTATATTAAATAATTTAGTTTAAAAATAATTTTAATATTATAAAAATTATTTTAAATAAAAATAAAGTGTTTAAAGATATTTTAAGTTATAAAATATAACTTTTAATATTTAAAGGATAATTTCATTAATAATTTGATATTAATGATATTAATTTAATATTAATGATATTAAATTTATTTAATAATTATATTAAATAAATAGTTTAAAAATGGTTTTAAATATTTAAAACTCATTTAAAACGGATATAAATGAAGTAAAAATATTTTAAGTTATAATTAATGACTTTTAATATTTTGATAAATAGTACATTAATATTTAAATATTAATGGTAATTAATTAAAAATGATTTTAATTGTTTTAAAAATTATTTAAGGGTAATATAAATACTTTAAAAATATTGTAAGTTATTATAAATAACTTTAATATTTTGGCAATGGTTTTATTAATAGTTTAATATTAATTTAATATTAATGATAATAGAATTGTTTAATATTTAAATCATTTAAAAATAATTCCAGTGTTTGAAAACTCATGATAAATTATAATAAATGTTTAAAAATTATTATAAGTCATTTAAAAATAATATGTCTGATACTTGAAGATATTGAGTTACAGAATAGAGTCCTAGACTCGATAATTACCCGATAAAGCTGTCGGTACACCGACATATTTCAAAAATTGATCTGGACTTAAATAATTTGATTAGAGATGTGTTTATTTGTGATTCAATAGCTGTTAAACTTATGTGCCAATGTGATTAGGATATGTGCTGACTGTAATAAGCAGTATTATGTGTTGAGATATATTGTTCTAATCGAACGAATGATCTGATTAATGATAGGTCGTGATATAAAAGATAGAACTAAGTTACAAATTGTAAGCAGCGCATCAGGCAAGTATCTTTTGCATTTTCTTTATGCAATGGACATGAGTAAGAATATTTCTAAGTTATATTATTATTGTACAGATTATTAACCTTATATTATATACGCTCATTGCTTATCAACATGTTAGTATATGGTAATTCAGATATATATTCTGTTCGTTAATTTCTATAAATGGTTATACAAGTGTCCCCACTTAGATAATCATGGTATTTAATCACATGTTGATACACCTTTGTCAATTACCCGTATATATATATATATATATATATATATATATATATATATATATATATATATATATATATATATATATATATGTTGAATTATAGATTATTGTTGAACAAGATAAAACCTTTGATTTGGAACCCATACAAGTATGAACATCCCTACACGGGAAAACTTTTATGCGCCCAAGGCGGACAGAGTGAACGATACCCTCGTTCTTGCATGTAGTATTAATCAATGTAGGGTACAACGGGCTGATCACCCCCATGCCTATAAGTTATGACGGTTTACAGATGAATTTCTGTTTAACCTTTTCGAAAATGAAAACAATGTTCATAGTATGTCATCTTAACCCTATTTATAGTCATTACGTAGTTTCAAAATTTGAAAGAGGGTTGTTATATTATTATTATCGGTATAGATACTTCACAACTTTTGATCTGTTGTAGAAGGGTAGTACAAAGAAAACATTTAAAATTCTTTCAACTTATATATATAATTGCTATTACTTGATGGGCACTCAAATGCTCATCCTTGCTTAATTTAAATGTTTTCAGCTAAGTGTGAAGAACCAGAAGGCTCATGCAGAAGTAAAGGAAAAGGAAAGCTAACCAAATAAGATTTGTGGTAGTTATGTAATAGTTTGATATTATTATTAAGACAATGATATATATTATCTATTATGGGTTGTAAGGAATGTATTAAAGGTTACGTACTTGGGAGCTAGACTCTGATAATCATGTAAATTAAGTTGATCTTTATATTATCGTTATTATTATTAGTATTATTCCGCTCATAGAAATGGTATCGTGAAGCACCGAGTTTGGGTTTCAAGTACCCAGATTTGGGGGCTTTATATGTTGGTATTAGAGCTTAGGGTTAAAAATCTTAGGTGAGTCAGACCTTAGGCTATAACCTTAGAACAGAGAGAAACGTTGAAATATAAATAACTCATTTAGAGTTTAAAAAAAGATGAATTGAATAAATTCATCGTCAAACAAAATAAAAGATAACTTATATAAAACTCTTATTTGCTGTGTGTATATACTATATGCTAATCAGAATAATTTATGTGTGTAGATGTCTGGTGGAAAAGGCTTGTTATATGCATATAGCATGAAGATGGATCAAACCCATACACCTGAGCTGATATCGAAGCCAATAGCTGAAATAGAAGCTCACGATGAAAACAACTCAGACGAGGTGGTTATTGTAGAAAACGTAGTACCAGGAGATGGTGGAGCTGACAGATAGTGATTCGGACACTAAAGTTAAAGCTGATCAAGCATCAACGGAGGTGCAGGATCTGAGGAACAAAGTTTCTTCTCTAGAAAGGCTGTGGGAAATAGAAAAGTTGTTGAATAGTCAGTTGCATCAAGCGTTAATAGAAACAATGGAAGAACAAGATAAGCTTAAAATCAAAATTGATCAGATGGGAGCCACAAGCAACACATCGTGTGCAGCTCCGAGCAAGAAGGGGAAAAGAAAGATAGAAGATCATGACTTAGGAAAATCCGGTAACAACCAAGAGGACGCTAACAAAATAGAAAAGTGTACAAACTGTGACAAGAAACATGAAGGCGTATGCAGGAAAGGGAGAAAGATATGTTACATTTACGGACATGAGGAACATACCTCTCATCATTGTCCCGACTTTAAGCTAGGAGCATGTTTTATCTGTGGGATGGAAGGTCACCGAGCGAAATGTTGTCCAAGGAAAAAGGCGTAGCAAATAGGTAGTATAGGTTATGTAGTGTAGGCGTGTTTAATGTAATAAGTGTGCTTAGTTGTCTGTGTAATGTAATATTCTAAAACTTTTGTAATGATCAAGTTTGTAAATCCCGACTTTTGTAGTCATAAAGGGATAGCTGATGTTTAAAGCAGTATATACTATGCTATGTAAAATATTCGTTAAATGAATATGAATCTAAGTTTGAGAAATGAAACAAGTTTAACATACTCATCTTATGCGATAAGGTTTAGAATGTAAGTTAAATTTATGGTTTTATTTAATCAGATAATGTCGTCAAGACGTCGAACTAGAAATCAAAGGGTAAAAGAATCTGTCAACAACGCTGAGGGACAACAATAAGCAGACCCGATGCAGAACTTCGCAAATATGATAGCACAAGCTATGCAGCAAGGGATACCGGTCGCTGGGAATCAGCCGGACAATCGCTTGGCGAACTTTAAAGATTTCAAGGCTGTGGGACCACCAGAATTTAAAGGTACCACTGACCCTGTTGAAGCCCAAACTTGGGTTAAGGAGATTGAAAAGGCGTTCGTGATAGCTAGAGTAGCTGAAGGACAAAAGACCGCTTTTGCCACCTACATGATGAAGGGTGAGGCAAATTTTTGGTGGGAAGCGAATCAGGCAAGGGCAGGAGAAGGAGTAGTTACATGGGATATGTTCAAAACTTTATTTTTTGAAAACAATTTTTTACGTAGTATGCAGGTTAGGATGGAGGTAAAATTTTTAGAGTTGAAGTAAGAGAATATGACGGTGTCTGAATATGCCGCAAAATTTAATGAGTTAGCTAGGTTTGCCCCGCATCAAGTTGATACGGAGGCTAGAAAAGTGAGAAGGTTTGAGCTGGGATTAAAACCCTGGCTCTACAACAAGGTGGCAGTGTTGCAGATCCCTACATTTGTAGCACTCATGGAGAAGGCGATTATTACTGAGGAGGGAAGTGAGGCCATGAGCCTCTACAATAGGGAGAGGAAGAATAAGGGTAAGACCGAAGGAGCTGGGAAGGTAGGAACTAATAGTGGGATCAGGAGTGGAGATGGCAAGAGGAAGGTGAACAACTTTGGGAATGTGCAGGTGAAGCAAGAAGGTGTGAAGAAACAAACTGTGGTGTGTAAGAATTGTGGAAAGAACCATACAGGTGAGTGTCTGAAAAGAAAGTTTGTATGCTATAAGTGCGGGCAGGAGGGTCATATCTCTCCCAACTGCCTCAATCCTAGGATGAACAGTGGGTGTTTCCAGTGCGGATCGACGGAGCACAAGGTGAAAGATTGTCTGAAGAGGAGGGCGGAGGCAGGAAGTGTGAACACGAGCACTAGCAGCAAAACTTTAGCAATCACGGGACCTACGTCATCAAGCAAGCAAACAAAATCAACAACAAGGGTCTACAACATGACTGTCCAAGATACGACAGCAGCTGGTAATGGAACTCCAGGTATTATTCGTATAACTTCTATTTTATTATAAACATGATTTTCCTATATATAGTAAATTATTTTATAAAGAAATTTTGAGGGAGGAATTTGAGTTCTTTTAGAAATCAAATTTTCGTTTAATCAGAATGATAAGCTTTATGTGAATAGTTAAAGATCAGTTCCATCAAAGTTGATCGAGATCTACTTGCAATGATTGTGTATGTTATGTACCCGTGTATGTGTAAGTTTTAAAACGGAGATTCTGGGGACGAAATCTTAATAAGGGAGGGTGAATGTAACAACCCGATATTTTCTATATAATTAAATCAGAAATTTTGCGTATAAATTTTTTATTTTATTTTATTTTAAGGATGAGGATTTGTATAAGATATAGTGTATATGTAATTATGTGGTAAATAAAAATATATTTATTACATAAATATTTACAAATAATTTTATTTTAGAATTATTGATTATTATAGAATATATTCTTATAATAATTACTTTTATAGCAGAAATATTTTTATTAATTATTTTCCATGAATATATAATCATATATTATTTAAATAATATATGGAGTGATTTTTAGAATAATTATAACCATTATTTTATTATATGAGTTTTAGTACAGATTATTAAGTTAATTATTTTACCTTAATTATTAAGGTTAAATATGGAAGAATAAATCATATATGAAATCCAAACCCTAATTTTGGATTTTTATCAAGGAATGAGAATAATAAGATAATATTAATTATATTTTGATTTTTCAGTGCTATAAATATGTACTGTATGTACGTATTGATGATGGTTGGTCAATTATGGTGTTTAATGTCAAAATCCTAGTTTTACTATGGAAAACCCTAATTTGAAAATCAATTGTGAGTTTAAGACCGTGATATAACTGTGTGATATGATTGTTGTGTATTATATAATGATTTGATTAATTAGGTCAATCCTAATTAACATTTAGATTGAAAAATTTAGAAAATCCTAAGTTATTAAATGTGACGTCCCCAAAATTAGGTATTCATCACCCATCTTGAGTCGCCAAATACATGGTACAAAATACAAATACAAACTTAATTATACAAATGTCGTGTAACATACGACAATGCATAAACTGAGAGTTCTAATAGGAATATTGTCATCTAGACAATATCCATACTCAAGGAGTCCTCATTACATTTATTGTCGCACTATTTAACAGAATAGTGAGGACTACTATTGCTATCTTCTGGACCATCACTCCTTTCCCTGACTCGTCCCAGCTATATTCTCATTTCCTGAAGAGAACATTGAAAGAAAGGGTGAGCTCAACTAGCCCAGTAAGAAATATTATAACTAAGATAATGGCGAATAAATTATCAATAGTCTTCAACAATGTTAAACTGATAAAATACAACAGACATCAAGTTTAACTGCAACGAAATAAGCAATCCATTAGAAGAGTCAAGTAGAGAATAAAACCTACTATCTTCTATGATTTAAAAAAGTTTTTTAACACTGTTATCGCTGGGACTCAGCTTAATAAAATAATCCACATCATCTAATCATCCCTGTATTACGGGCCAAGGATATTCATTAAATCATCAATGGTCATGACTATACCGAAAAATTCCTGGTCATAATCATACCAAAAACTGTCTATCAATGCATTACAGGCCACTGAGGACTTTTACCACACCACTTATAACATCACAGTTCATGATTATACCGAATGATCCCTGGTCATAATCATACTAAGTCTATCTATGCACGTAAGCCAAAGATGACTTTCAACATAAAATAAACATGAGGATGATGACAATGTTATAGGAATTCAATTAAACAAGTTCAAGAATTAGTTTATCTAGGAACTAATAATATCCAAATTGTCAACATGATACTTCTTTGTAAAGTAACAGTCAAGAATGCTCAGAAGAATATTTCCATGAAAAGATACTAGATGAAGCGCAAATATCAAGGATATTCCACTAATTTCATGGAGTATAGAAATCAAAACTTTAACCAAATGAGTATAATAAAGAATATATGAAACTGCAAATAGATTTTCACCAGCCATGCGGTAATCCACGTATACAGATCATTTCCACAATTTAATAAGGAATGAATATAAAGGAATTCACCATGCATGTGGCAATCCACATAGACAGGTTATTTTAACAGAATAATAAAGAATGGAATAACAGAAGGATTCAACATGCATGCGATAGAGACCGCACAGACAGGTTATTCCCAACAGAATAATAAATGCGGAATAATAAATATGGAACCAGGTCAGGTGAAATTCACACCGACAGGATATTCCGACAGAATAATAAATGCGGAATAATAAATGATGGAACCAGGTCAGGTGAAATTCACACCGACAGGATATTCCGACAAAATCGTAAAGAACGGAATAATGAAAGAGTTTCACCAAGTATGCGGTACTTCGCATAAACAGGTTATTCTAACATAATAATAAAGAATGGAATAATAGAAGAAGATCACCAAGTATTGGGTAAACCGCATATACAGGTCATTCCACCAAGTATAGGGTAAACCACGCATACAGGTTATTCCAACAGAATAATAAAGGATGAAATTACATAAGTTCTCTTCATGAATAAAAAAGAATAACACCCCTTACCGTTTTAAAGAAGAACTGAAATAAAGAAGTAGTTAAGTGGTAGAATACTCTTCTTCTTTCTCTATAGTTTCTCTCTCTAGAGTTCAGTGAATTCGTAAGAAAATAATGAAGGAATGAGCTTCTATTTATAGGAAAATGGAATGCATAGTAACTAATCCATGAACGGTTCAGATTGATTTACTTTAATCTGACGGTCCATATTTAAAGCAAAACCTTTTAAATAAAATATAATATATTCTAATTATTGCCTAATAAAACAAACAACTTTAATAAAGTATTCTGTTTTATATAAAAAGATGTTTCTGTTTTATTACGTTAATAATACGAATAAAACAAAACTTCATTATCGCTAAATAATTTATATTATTAATTGACAATAATTAAATCAAAATGAGTGACTTCTCACATAAGCATTAATAATCAATACCGTGTGCTACTATGCAACCACACATATTACTGTACTTTTACTACCGAGTAGTTTAACAGTATCAACGGTAAAACTTCCGCCGTTATTTTTAATAAAATATTTTTGTCGTTTTCTCAATCCGACAATAATTCTGTTGTGGGGTTCACCAATGATTGTACCGTTGTACAAATATTCCCCGACAAATCGAATATTTCCCGTAAATAGTAACTCGTGAATAGTAACTCGTGAATAGTAACTCATGAATAGTAACTCATGAATAGTAACTCATGAATAGTACTCCGACACAAAAAGTACCCTAAAAACTCGAGTGAACAATATTAGAGTGAATAGTAACCGGGTATTTTATGACAACTTGTCTACTTTGAAAAATTTTCACATATCACCTTTAACTTTAACCTTTTATCAATTTAACCATTTACCAAAATAGAAAAATTGAATACTTTTATTTCATAAAATTCGGGGTCTCACATTAAAAACCCTACTTTTAAATGTTAAACCCTAATTTGAAACTCAAATTAGAGTTCAACATTGTTTGATAACTGTGTTAATGTGATTAATTAACAAGTATTAGAATTACAATTGTTAATTATGGAAATCCTAAAAATTTTAAACCCTAATTTAGTAATTGGAAATCCTAATTGTAATTTGGTAACCCTTATTACTAAAAGTATAAACCTTAATTGCTAATTTAGCAGGGTTAATTATAATTAGTGACATTAAGCCCTAATGTTCATGTATAATGTAATTAGAAATGTAAGTGTAGTTAGTAAACTCTAAATTTCATTTTTGGAAACTAATTTGTATTTTATTTTATTTCATTTTTTTATAAACCCTAAATGAAAACCTAGAATTTCATTTTGTGCTAAACCTTAGGGTTAAACCCTAAGGGTCAAACCCTAAGGGTTTGCAAGGATGACAAGAATGCCATTAAATGGAAAATACAAAAGACATTTTTACCCTTAGTTGTATTATTTGAGCTTGCTTGCAAATCTTTCCAAGATGGGAGTTGGTAACCTAATGTGTTGACATTGTGACTAACAAATAATCAGCAACAAACTACCTTTACCAGCCATGTGCATTATAACATTATATATATCGATTGGAGAGAGAAAATAATTCATGTGTTAGCTTATTTTTGCAAAACTCTCATCCTTGAGCCTCTCTCTCTAAAACCCACGAGATTTGGTAGTATATCAGTCACATAATCAAGCCCCACGAACACCATAACCAAATTAGAAGCACAGAATCAGAAATTGATCAAAGAAGGTATAAAACCCTAGCAAGATTTCTGTCCATAAATCTGTTATTTGATGTTGTTTTTTTTTGTGTTAAACATGTTAGATATAGTGTATAATGATGATCTGGGTTACTAGATGTTTGATCCATAATACCTAGAGGCTCGGATTTGACATTTTACAAAATCTGGAAAAAAAGTTCAACAGTCGTCTGACAATGAATGTCAGTGGCCATAGATCTCGGTATGATATGTGATTTTGTTGTTTTAATGTTTGATCTTGTAGTGTGTCATGAGATCTGTGTTCTAAAATTCATAGGAGGTCCAGATCAGACCTAGATTGATAGGTATTGTTGGTCAAAGGTCATTGATCGACCATGACTAGACCATTTCTAGGCAACCCAGAAATGGGTTTTCAGTGTCTGATAAGTTATTGTTGAGCCTTGATCTCGCTGCTGGATGTTGTTTTGTTGTTGTTGTGGTAATAGATTTGTGCTATGGTATATGGAATACGTGATTAAGCTTTGGTATAGCCTAATTATCAATCTGATCGAAATAAGTGGAAGGTCAAACCAAACCAGAAGATCACAAACTTGGTTTTCTGGGTAACCCAGAAAACTTAAGAGCGTGATCTCTGACAAGGTTTGACCGGTCCGGATCTGACGAATGTATTGTGATTTTGTTGATGTTATGTGATAGATCTCTTTTCCTACATGTTGGCTACATACTGCACCATTTATATCACACAAACATTACATGTATTACAAGTTGTAGAAGCCCAAAAGTGGACAGTCGAACTGTTCTTCATTTCTGGGTAACCCAGAAATGAAGAACAGGTTTGACAGTCCCTTTGAAGGCTCAGATCTCTTTGGTTATGCATGTTATGATCATGTTTGTTGCTGGGTCATGTAGTCCTACATTAGTACTACATGATCTGATCAACAACATGTCCAGAAACATCACAGGTTCGATTTTATTTCCGGTCAAACGAGGCATCTCGAAACTGGCATGAATGTTCTGGGTTTAGCCAAGAACACGAAGAACACCTATAGCGACGGTTCTGTCGCTATAAGCAGTCTTTAGCAACACTTTTATTAAAATTAATTAAATTAATTTCTGAAAATAATTTAAAAATAGTATTTAATTTCTGAAAAATACAAAAATAATTTTAAGTTATAAAAATTAACTTTTAATAATTTAAAATATTTTTCATAAATATTAGTATTTATTTAAATATTATTGATAATTAATTTATTTATTAAATGCATTAAATAAATTAATTAAAAATAATTTTATTATATTAAAAATTATTTTAAATGATAATAAGATATTTAAAAATATTTTAAGTTATAAAATATAACTTTTAATATTTTAATACAAATATCACTAATTATTTACTATTAATGATATTAAAGTTATTTAATAATTATATTAAATAATTAGTTTAAAATAATTTTAATATTATAAAAATTATTTTAAATGAAAATAAAGTGTTTAAATATATTTTAAGTTATAAAATATAACTTTTAATATTTAAAGGATAATTTCATTAATAATTTAATATTAATGATATTAATTTAATATTAATGATATTAAATTTATTTTATAATTATATTAAATAAATAGTTTAAAAATAATTTTAAATATTTAAAAATAATTTTAAATATTTAAAAATAATTTTAAATATTTAAAAATCATTTAAAACGGATATAAATGAAGTAAAAATATTTTAAGTTATAATTAATGACTTTTAATATTTTGATAAATAGTACATTAATATTTAAATATTAATGGCAATTAAATAAAAATAATTTTAATTATTTTAAATATCATTTAAGGGTAATATAAATACTTTAAAAATATTATAATTTATTAGAAATAACTTTAATATTTTGGCAATTGTTTCATTAATAGTTTAATATTAGTGATAATAGAATTGTTTAATATTTAAATCATTTAAAAATAATTCCAGTGTTTGAAAATGCATGATAAATTATAATAAATGTTTAAAAATTATTATAAGTCATTTAAAAATAATATGACTGATACTTGAAGATATTGAGTTACAGAATAGAGTCCTATACTCGATAATTACCCGATAAAGCTGTCGGTACACCGACATATTTTAGAAATTAATCTGGACTTAAATAATTTGATTAGAGATGTGTTTATTTATGATTCAATGGTTGTTAAACTTATGTACCAATATGATTAGGATATGTACTGACTGTAATAAGCAGTATTATGTGTTGAGATATATTGTTCTAATCGAACGAATGATCTAATTAATGATAGGTCGTGATATAAAAGATAGAACTGAGTTGCAAATTGTAAGCAGCACATCAGGCAAGTATCTTACCTTTGCATTTTCTTTATGCAATGGACATGAGTAAGAATGTTTCTAAGTTATATTATTATTGTACAGATTATTAACCCTATATTATATACGCTCATTGCTTATCAACATGTTAGTATATGGTAATTCAGATATATATTCTGTTCGTTAATTTCTATAAATGGTTATACAAGTGTCCCCACTTAGATAATCATGGTATTTAATCACATGCTGATACATCTTTGTCAATTACCCGTATATATATATATATGTTGAATTATAGATTATTATTGAACAAGATAAAACCTTTGATTTGGAACCCATACAGGTATAAACATCCCTACACGAGAAAACTTTTATGCGCCCAAGGTGGACAGAGTGAACGATACCCTCGTTCTTGCATGTAATATTGATCAATGCAGGGTACAACGGGCTAATCACCCCCGGGCCCGTAAGTTATGACGGTTTACAGATGAATTTCTGTTTAACCTTTTCAAAAATAAAAACAATGTTCATAGTATGTCACCTTAACCCTATTTATAGTCATTACATAGTTTCAAAATTTGAAAGAGGGTTGTTATGTTATTATTATCGGTATAGATACTTCACAACTATTGATCTGTTGTAGAAGGGTAGTACAAAGAAAACATTTAAAATTCTTTTAGCTTATATATATAATTGCTATTACTTGCTGGGCACTCAAATGTTCATCCTTGCTTAATTTAAATGTTTTCAGCTAAGTGTGAAGAACTAGAAGGCTCATGCAGAAACAAAGGAAAAGGAAAGCTAACTAAATAAGATTTGTGGTAGTTATGTAATAGTTTGATATTATTATTAACACAATGATATATTATCTATTATGGGTTGTAAGGAATGTATTAAAGGTTACGTACTTGAGAGCTAGACTCTGATAATTATGTAAATTAAGTTGATCTTTATATTATTGTTATTATTATTAGTATTATTTTGCTCATAGAAATGGAATCGTGAAGCACCGAGTTTGGGTTTCAAGTACCCAGATTTGTGGGCTTTACAAATTCCGTGGGTTATTTATATCTTCGATAGTGATAAGGTTGGTTCGGTTGGTATAAGGTTGGTTCTCTATATATTCGGTTGTGATAAGGTTGGTTCTTTATATCTTCGGTAGTGATAAGGTTGGTTCGGTTGGTATAAGGTTGGTTCTCTATATATTCGGTTGTGATAAGGTTGGTTCTTTATATCTTCGGCTGTGATAAGATTAGTTCTTTATATCTTCGGTAGTGATAAGGTTGGTTCGGTTGGTATAAGGTTGGTTCTTTATATCTTCGGTAGTAATAAGAAAAATTGTTTATCTATCTTATGAGTAAACAAGAGGAGTGCGGCGGCAATATTTGGAGCCAACAATTTTAGTTTGGCACATGAAGTTCAGGTGTGATATTTTGTCTTCGGCAAATATGGTCGTTTTGTTGGGATAAATTTGTATACTCTCTCATTTATAAGTTCCTTATAAATAAGAGACTAGGGGGGGCAATGTTGGAGTGTGATTAGTTGGGTCTAGCCAAGGTGTAATCCAATTTATTTAATGGGCTAAATTTGGTGTTGACCCATAATATATTTATTTTGACAATAAGAAAGTCCTTATTAAAATAGGATTGTATTTTCTTATTTGGAGGGATAAGGGGTCCTTCTCCTAGTTGGATTCAGGTGGAGGTGACTTCTATATATACGGCTATAAGCTAGGGTTTTGGGGGGACAAAAGAGAAGACAATATAATAGGGCACAAGAGATATAACACACATACACAATTTGTACTCCCAACAATATTATTATAGTGGATTACTTTCTCTCTCCGTGATTTTTTCTCAATTGGGTTTCCACGTAAATCTTGTGTTCATACTTTATATTCTTTTATTTATGTTTATGTGAGTGTATTTCGTGAGTTTGATTTCACAATAATTACTCCATCAACCGTTGGCGCGATTTTGGCCTGCTGTTTTGGTGATTTCATCAGGCGTACAAAATCAGGCGTTAACATTATTGATTCAATTATTGTCATAGTATCATCTGCATAATATTTTATATTATTAAATCAATAATTGAGTCGAAAAAGTTATTCATATTATTATTTATAATATTGACGATGTCTAGAAAGTTCTGTCAAGGAGAGGTTTGGTCACATAATTACGCGCCAATAGAGAGAAATCCTTATCGGAAAGCCCCCTCTTTCCTGGGAATAATCTGGTTGTTAAATATTGTGAGTTATAATATTAATGATGAATAAGTTCGTGTTGATTAAAGATAAAATTGATATTTTTATTGTGTTAGGATTATTAATGTTAGTAGAAATTGACATTTATTTCGATAATAATTGATATCTGGAGGTTATATTGACTAATCAGGTAATTAATAGAATAAATGAGCAATTAATTGCTATTAATTCACATGCTTATAACTATTTGTTCACATGTATGTACTATTGATTCACATGCATATACTATTAGGGGACGTGATGCAAGAATGATAATATTTGCATGACTAAATTAAAAATAGAGGTATAGATGAAGGTACTATACTGTAACTATTTTTTTCACATGTATAGAACTATTGATTCACATGACTGAACTATTGATTCACATGATGTATTATTAGGGGAGGTGGTGCAAGCTTGATAATACTTGTAGGACTAAATTAAAAATGAAGGAAAAGATGAAGGTATTATACTGTAATGTTTTGAGTCCCAAAACGTGCAATTATTGAAACTATATTTTACTATAAATAGAAGCTCATTCTTCTTTCACTCTCACCAATTCACTAAGACTCAAAAGAGAAGCTATAGAGAGAGAAGCTATAAAGAGAAAGAAGAAGAGAAAGAAGAAGAGAAGTCTGCTACTTCACTATTCCAGTATCTAGTCTTCTTCTGAGGTAAGGGGTATTATTTATTTCATATTCAGAAGAGATATTATTTTTTGTATTTTCGTATGGATATTATCTTCTTTTAATATTCGTATGAAATAATATTTTCTTCTATACTATGTAGTATGTAAGTAATATTATTTCGTTTCGTATTCCTACTTCTACACTCATTTTGTTGAAGTATTGCTTCTATACTCCGTGAAATTAGTAGAATATCCTTGATATTTGTGCTTCATCCAGTATCTTTTCATGGAAATATTATTCTGAGCTTTCTTGATAATTATTGATCTTTTCATACCAAAATACTATTCACAAGTTACTATTCATGAGTTACTATTTACGTGTTACTATTCACCTGATTACTATTCACTCGAATATTATTCACTCGGGTATTTGAGATACTTTTTGTGCTGGAGTACTATTCACGAGTTACTATTCACCCGATTACTATTCACTCGAATATTATTCACTCGGGTATTTAGGACACTTTTCATGCTGGGGTACTATTTACAAGGTACTATTCCCGAAGTACTATTCACAGGGTACTATTCACGGGGTACAATTCACTCGAAAAATATATTTCTTTTCTGTCCAAATTATTTTTGATACGTGAATATTATTCTTGAATTTTACTCCACAAAGCAGTATCATGTTGACAATTTGGATATTTTTAAATTCTGGATAAATTTAAAGTTTTTAATATTTATCCTTGATTTTATTTGATTAATGCTTATATCATTGTCACCATCCTCATGCTTATATTGTGATGAAAGTCATCTTTGGCTTACATGCATAGATGGACTGTTAATTAGTATGATTATGACTAGGGATCATTCAGTATAATCATGACCCGTAATGTTACAAATGATGTGGTAAAAGTCCTCATTGGCCCGTAATGCATTGATGGACAGTTGTTGGTATGATTATGACCATGGATTATTCGGTATAATCATGACCATTGATGATTACATGAATATCCTTGGCCCGTAGTGCAGGGATGATTCGATGATGTGGTTTATTTATTAAGTTGAGTCTCATCGATAAAGTGGATGAAAAACTTTTTAAATCATAGAAGATAGTAGATATCATGCTCTACTTGACTCTTCTAATGGATTGCTTGTTCCGCTGCAGTTAAACTTGATGTAATTGACAAAGGTGTATCAACATGTGATTGAATACCATGATTATCTAAGTGGGGACACTTGTATAACCATTTATAGTAATTAACGAACAGAATATATATCTGAATTACCATATACTAACATGTTGATAAGCAATGAGCGTATATAATATAGGGTTAATAATCTGTACAATAATAATATAACTTAGAAACATTCTTACTCATGTCCATTGCATAAAGAAAATGCAAAGGTAAGATACTTGCCTGATATGCTGCTTACAGTTCGTAACTTAGTTCTATCTTTTATATCACGACCTATCATTAATCAGATCATTCGTTCGATTAGAACAATATATCTTAACACATAATACTGCTTATTGTAGTCAACACATTACCTAATCACATTATTACAAATGCGGGAAAGAGGGACATATCAGCCCAAACTGCCCACAACAATCTAAGGTATGTTATAACTGTGGAAAGGAGGGTCATATAGCTCGAGAGTGTTCTATAGAAAAACCAAGTTCAGTGGGGATGGTGACTCCAAAAGCTGTCCCGGATAAGTCGAAATCAGCGGTTCCTGGAAGAGCGTTTGTCGTGACTGACCAAAACGTGAGAAACCCGAATGAGGTGATCACGGGTAAGCTAATCTTGAATTCTTGCAAAGTTTATACTTTACTAGATACCGGTTCTACCCATTCTTTTATCTCTCCTGCTTGTGCTCAACGTTTAGACTTGACTCCAGAGAAATTAGACTTTGACCTATCTGTGGAGACTCTGTTAGGAGAAACTTTCATTACATCTACAGTTTATAATCTTGCTTAATCCAAGTTGGCACAATCACATTACCTGTTGACCTTATCTCTTTAAAGATACTTGCTTTTGATGTGATTTTAAGAATTAATTGGTTAACTACTCATCATGCCTAAATTGATTGTTTTCGTAAGGTTATTAGTTTTCATATTCTTAACCAACCTGTTATGCGAATTCACGCAACCAAACTACTAAAATCAATCGCTTTCATATCAAGCCATAAAGCCATTCGTTTATTGAAAAATGGATGTCAAGCTTTCTTAGCCCATGTTATGGACTTGAACAAAAACACGTCAGATTTGAATAATATTTCTATTGTTAGTGAATTTCCTGACGTATTTCCTAAAGAACTTCATGGTCTACCCCCAGAACGTGAAGTTGAATTCTTTATTGACTTTAAACCTGGTACAAAGCCCATTTCTAAAACTCCATATCGAATGGCTCCTATTAAACTTCAGGAGTTAAAAGTCCAATTACAGGAGTTATTAGACATCGGTTTCATTCGTCCTAGTACGTCTCCTTGGGGTGCTCCTATTTTATTCATAAAGAAGAAAAATGAGAGTATGCGACTTTGTATTGACTATCGAGAATTGAACCATGTCACCATCAAGAATAGGTATCCGCTACCTCGTATTGATGACCTGTTCGACCAGTTGCAAGGAGTACAATTCTTTTCAAAGATCGAGCTTCGTTCTGGATATCATCAGCTGAATATTAAAACTGAGGATATTCCAAAGACTGCCTTCAGAACTCGGTACGTGCATTATGAATTCTTAGTCATGTCTTTTGGATTGACTAATTCTCCTGTTGCTTTCATGAATATGATGAATCGTGTATTCAAGGAATATTTGGATCAGTTCGTTGTTGTCTTTATTGATGACATCCTCATCTATTCCAAAAGCCGTAAAGATCATGAGCACCATTTAAAGCTGGTACTTCAAAGGCTTTGCGATAACAAGCTATATGCCAAGCTAAAGAAATGCGAGTTCTGACATGAGGAAGTAGCATTTCTTGGGCACGTGGTGTCAAAATATGGAGTATCAGTTGACCCGGCGAAGATTAAAGCCATACAAAGTTGGGAGCAACAGAAGTCGGTGACCTAAGTACGTAGTTTTCTGGGCTTAGCTAGTTATTATCGGAGATTTGTGGAAGGATTTTCTCAAATCGCTACTCCGTTAACTCAGCTGACTCAGAAAAAATAAAATTCATATGGAGTGAGGAATACGAGAAGAGTTTCCAAGAGCTCAAGAGGAGACTCATTTCGGCACCTGTTCTGACAATACCATCTAGTTCTGATGGATTTGTTATCTACAGCGATGCTTCAGGTAAAGGGTTAGGATGTGTTCTCATGCAACATGAAAAAATCATAGCTTATGCCTCGCGACAACTCAAAGAATATGAGAGGAATTATCCTACTCATGATTTGGAGTTGGCAGCAGTCGTTTTCGCGTTGAAGATTTGGAGACACTACCTGTATGGGGAGAAAGTGGAGATCTATATGGATCATAAAAGCCTCAAATATTTCTTCACCCAAAAGGAACTCAACATGCGGCAACGATGTTGGCTCGAGCTGTTGAAAGATTACGACCATACCATCCAATATCATCCTGGAAAAGTAAACGTGGTAGCTGACGCATTGAGTAGAAGATCATATGCGGGTACACGTGCGATATTGTCAACACAAAGGCCCATTTTGTATGACTTGCAAAGGATGGAGATAGAGGTAAAGGCTCCAAGTACCCACGTGATGATATCAAATATACGAGTAGAACCGACTTTAATCGATAAAGTTAAAGCTGCTCAAGCTATGGGCATGGAGCTGATGCGTATGAAGAAGAAAGTGCAAGAAGGTGCTATTCAGGAAGCAAGAATCGATGAAGAAGGAATACTTCGAGTCAACTCCAAGCTTTGTGTTCCTAACGATTCTGACTTGAAGCATAGAATCATGATGGAGGCACACAACACACCGTTTGCAATCCATCCTGGGAGTACCAAAATGTATTATGATCTTCGACATATATTTTGGTGGAGCAATATTAAGAGAGAGATTGCGGAGTCTATCTCAAGGTGTTTAACTTGTCAATGTGTAAAGGCGGAGCATTAAAATGCCAAAGGGTCCATTGCAACCACTTGAGATCCCGAAATAGAAGTGGGAACACATTACCATGGATTTCATTACAGATCTTCCCAAAGTTTCTCAAGGCATAGATGCAATTTGGGTTTTTATTGATAGATTAACCAAGTCTGCTCATTTCTTACATATACGGGAGACTTATTCCCTTGAACGTCTTGCTCGTATGTACGTGAATGAGATTGTGAGATTGCATGGCATGCCAGTATCTATAGTTTCGGATCGTGACCCAAGATTCACTTCACGATTTTGGGTTAGCTTGCAGAAAGCTATGGGCACGGATTTACGATTCAGTTTAGTATACCATCCTCAAACGGACGGGCAATCAGAGAGGACTATTCAAACTCTTGAAGATCTATTAAGACTCTGTGTTTTAGATTTTAAAGGAAGTTGGGATAAGTACTTGCCACTGGTGGAATTCTCCTACAACAACAGTTATCAGAAAAGTATAGGTATGGCTCCATTTGAAGCCTTGTATGGACGAAAGTGTCGTTCTCCAGTATGCTGGGACGAGGTGGGTGAAGCAACGTTGTTGGGACCAGAATTGGTACGCATAACTACAGAGAAGATCCAAACGATTCGACAACGTATACAAACGGCACAGGATCGACAAAAGAGTTATGCGGATCTTCATTGAAAGGATGTAGAATTTAGTATTGGGGATCATGTATTGTTACGTGTTGCACCATGGAAAAGAGTTATAAGATTTGGGAAGAGAGAAAAACTCAATCCACGATTTGTTGGTCCATTTGAAATTCTTGATCGAATAGGAAATGTGGCATATCGACTCGCATTACCTCCAAGCATGTCTCGTGTTCATAATGTTTTTCACGTATCTGTGCTTCGTAAATATGTGAAAGACCCAAAACACATAATTGAGTTAGAACCAGAAGAGATAGCCGAAGATTAAACGTACAAGGAGGTACCTGTTAAGATCTTGGATAGGAAAGAGCATGTCATACGCACCAAGGTTATACCACAAGTTAAGGTTTTGTGGAAAAACCATGCTATTGAAGAAATGACCTGGGAGTTAGAATCAGAAATGAAAGCGAGGTATCCTCACCTTTTCGAAACACCAAGTACGTACGTCAATTTCGAGAACGAAATTTCATAAGGAGGGGAGGTTATAAGACCCCAACTTATTATTAAATGAAATTAAATTTTCTCTATTTATTATTTTGAAATAGTAAGGGTTGATTTGATTAATGTGGTTAGTTATGGGTAAAATGCGCAAATATTTTAAATAAGCAAGTGGTTATAAAATATTTATTTTTGTCAGTGAATATTTGTTTGGTCGTGGAATATTCTTGCTGTCGGGGAATATTCATACGACGGCGCAACCTTGTGTGGGCCTCATAACGAAAAGCGATTGGATGCAGAAAATGACAAGTATAAGTTGTTTATAAATAACGGCGTAGTTGTTACCGTTAATACTGTTGGAATACCCGGGAGTTAAAACACAGTAGCATACGGTATTGTACCAATTATTAATTCTTACGTAAGAAGGCACTACTCAATAATTATTACAGTAATTACTGTTTAATATTTTATTTTATTGATTCAATAATTGCTACGTTGATATTTTATATTATTGTTGTTTCAATAATTGTCGTTGCACAGTATTTTCCATTATCAGATCAATAATTTATATTATTTGAATAATATTATTAGATAGCATTATTGACAATGTCTAGAAAGTTCTGTCTAAAGAGAGGTTTGGTCATCTAATTGCGCGCCAATAAGGAGAAATCCTTATTGGAAAGCCCCCTCTTTCCTGGAAACGGCCTGGTTGTCATAATTGTGATTCTGTAATATTATTTATGAATAATTAATTATTGATTTATATGATAAGGAAATATTTATTTTATGTAGATATAATTGATGGATATATTTATTTTATGTGAAGGAATTAATGTTGAGGTGTTTTTGTCGGAATGGAGGTATTAAAAATTAAATCACTGTTCTTGAGATATATTGCGTGAGTTATAATTTTTAATCTGACCGTTGCATCGTTGTGATTTTTGGATATGTTATACATATATAAGTTGAGTATATGTCTGTAACGATCCCAAAATAGATCCATTCCATCCAACCTATTCTGAGTCGCCAAATACATGGTACAGAAAACAACTATAACTTTATTACAACAATTGTCGTGTAAAATACAACAACACATATGCTGTGAGTTTGGATACAAATATATACCAAATGTGACTCATGTTCCAACCGTGGACATCACCTCACAATGACACCTTACATAAAGGTATAGTCAAAAACTGTTTTAGAAATTAGAATCTTTGGGAAGTGCTCAAGGAAACCTTCGTACATGGGAGGCCATGCGTCTAGGTTATGATAGATATCATATGGCCACAGAATTATCCTTGGTTGACCCAATAGACCCCAAAGAAAAACGAGAAGATTACTAGCATATTCTTCCCAATGGTGAGTCTTCTCTTGACTTATCATTATCTCCACTGTATCTAACTGAGAATTTTACTTCAAACAAACACCAAGATTATATAGGTAGTGCTTGTAGATATACTCGGCAAGCGGATGTGCACAATCATGTCTTATGATGACACAAGGTTGTATGTCGTTAGACATCTTGTATTATAGTGGCAAAACACCCTTCCAACGTTGGGTTCGCCTCACCCTATTTTCTTCACCAAATATAACTACTAAATGATGACCACCGTTCTATTCCCTTGTTACCCCCGCTCGACCCAGCTACACTCTTATTACCTGAAAGGAATTGTGAAGCAAAAGGGTGAGCACAACTAGCTCAGTAAAGAATATCATGACTAAAGATAATTAAATTATCAATAGCCTTCATCAATAATAAATCAGAGATTTAGAACATATGGTAAATGATAAAAATTTCAACCATAGTTGCAGCGGAACGAGCAATCCATTAGAAGAGTCAAATAGACTATAAAGTCTATTATCTTCTCCATGTTAAAAATCCACCAACAATATTTTATCCATGTAACATCACTCAACAGTTCCTTTCCACAATCATATGAATAACTCATGATCATAATTATGACTATAAATTTTTCTTCGCACCCAGGACGAAGAATATTTTCATCACCTGTCTTTACCTGAAACATCAAAGATCATGGTTATACCAAATCACAATTTCTGTTTATAATCATACTAACAAATCCATCTTTGCACTACGGGCCAAAGATATTCATCAACAAACCATCTTTGCACTACGGGCCAAAGATATTCAACAACAGTTCATCTTTGCACTACAGGCCAAAGATATTCAACAACAGTTCATCTTTGCACTACAGGCCAAAGATATTCATCAACAATTCATATTTGCACTACAGGCCAAATATATTCATATCTCAAAGAAATATATAATCATTTCAGAATTTATATAAACAATAATTATAACCATGTTGATCAATTCACCTTTGCACTTAAGCTTAAGATATTCAATTATAAATTCAATGGTCATGATCATACCAGTCACAATTCAACTTTGCACTACAGGCCAAAGAGAACCCTAGTCATGATCATACCAATAATCTACCCATCTTTACACTCCAGTGAAAGAGAATTTCAACATCAGGGTTATAAAAATGTTATATATGATGATAAAAATAATATGATCAACATATAGTTTTAATCTCAAGAGTAATATTCGTAACTCATGAATAGTAACCCCGACACAAAAGATAGAAATTCTACAATAAAATTCATACCAATATTTCGGTATAATGATATTGAAAGAATAACATTACTTAAATTTATAAACAATTTATTTTAATTGTTTACACTTTACTAATTAATGCATTTAATCATCATAAAATGCCAACTCTTATAATTTCATCATCAATAACCAAAACCCTCATCAAAAATCTGCATATACCTCATATAGGATTCTCAAGCCATAAAATCCTATTTTCCAATTTTCTTTCTTCACAAAACATATTTAATTCATTTACTCATAACTAGACCATTTTCATGAAAAATATCAAATCAGTTCCAAAAATATTTCTTTTCTGGGATTTAGCATAATATAGTCCCATAGTGAACATATATTTTTCTCAGAATTTTTAAAAGTCATTTACTATTTTTCATATGGCCAAAATAGCCGAATATTTAGACATTTATCAAAAATTGTACTTTTGTCTAAAAATTCTGAAATTTACAGAGTATACTTCTATCATATACATGTACTCCCAATAAAAATTTCATCAATTTTGGAGTTAACCACAAGGAATTATAAGCTGTTACTTCTAAAATAGTCTTTTCTCATAAAATTCATAACTCTCAATCTATACATCCAAAAATCACCATTTTTGGACACAATCAAGAAAACTCATCAAAATATCATTTCAAATTTTTCCAGAATTTTTGAAGATCAGAAAAATTACGAAACTGAAAATCATAACAACCCTTAAAATCCCTTAATATCCCTTACCTCAAAAGTGCAGTATTTCTGACTGAAATGCAAAGCCGAAGGAAACTTGCACTGAATAGCAACTCTCAAAGTATCTAAATACTCACAAAATATGCTTCATAATATAGAGAGAGAAAGAGAGAAATCTTATGTTTTTGGTGTGATTTTCAATTCTAACTTAGCCCTCTATTTATAGGAAAATTTTGGTAGGTTTGACCTGCAACCTGATGGCTTTACCTGCTACTATTCCCACCCATCACATTTGAAATATAATTCAGCACATTTCTTCACCAACCACAAGTGGGGCCCACCAATTCTAGAATTTTCCACCAAAATGATAAACTCCGAAAATTCAACAATTTCTGAACCAGTCATCTCGTAAAATTCATAACAAATCATACGTTCATTTTTAACGGTTCAAAATTTGTGGACATATACTCAACTTATATATGTATAACATATCCAAAAATTACCACGATCCAACGGTCGGATTAAAAATTATAACCCCCGCAAAATATCTCAAAAACCCTGATTTTTAATACCTCCATTCCGACAAAAATACTGATAAAAACCTCAACATTAACTCCTTCATTTTTAACCACAAAAATATATCCCTCATTTATATCCACATAAAATAAATATTTTCTTATCATATAAATCAATAATTAATTATTCACAAATAATATTACAGAATCACATTTATGACAACCAGGCCGTTCCCAGGAAAGAGGGGGCTTTCCAATAAGGATTTCTCCTTACTAGCGCGCAATTAGATGACCAAACCTCTCCTTAGACAGAACTTTCTAGACATTGCCAATAATGCTATCTAATAATATTATTCAAATAATATGAATTATTGATCTGATAATGGAAAATACTGTGCAGCAACAATTATTGAACAACAATAATATAAAATTTTAACGTAGCAATTATTGAATCAATAAAATAAAATATTGAACAGTAATTACTGTAACAATTATTGAGTAGTGCCTTCTTACGTAAGAATCAATACTTTCAAAAATACTATGCAATACCGTGTGCTACTGTGCAATAACGCGTATTACTGTATTTTAACCATCGGGTATTCCAACAGTGTTAACAGTAACAACTACGTCGTTATTTGTAAAAACTCAAATTTGTCGTTTTCTTCACCCGATAGTTATTCGTTATGGGGCCCACAAATAGCTGCGCCGTCGTATGAATATTCTCCGACAACAATGATTATTTTATAACTACTTGTGTAATTTGAAAAAAAAATCATATATCACCCTTAACTTTAACATTTATCAATTTAACCATTTACTGAATAGTAATTATAAGAAAAATTGAATACTTTTATTTCATAAAATTCGGGGTCTTACAATGTCCACAAATTTTGAACCGTTAAAAATGAACGTATAATTTGTTATGAATTTTAAGAGGTGACTGATTCAGAAATTAAGTTTATAAATGATTTTGGTGGAAAATTCTAGAATTGAGTGGGCCCCACTTGTGGTTGGTAAAGAAATATGCTGAATTTTATTTCAAATGTGGTGGGTGGCAATAGTAGCAGGTAAAGCCATCAGGTAGCAGGTCAAGTCTGCTTTGGCGTGCTAACATTTTCCTATAAATAGAGGGCTAAGTTAGAATTTAAAATTACACCAGAAACATAAACTTTCTCTCTTTCTCTCTCTCTATATTATCGAGCGTATTTTGTGAATATTTAGATACTTTGTGAGTTTTTATTTATCAGTGTAAGTTTCCTTCAACCTTATACTGATATTTCGAATAAAAGTACTGTTATCTTGAGGTAAGGGATGTTATTCTCTTCGTAAATGATATTATTTCTTTCGATGTCATTATGCCGAAATATTGGTTTGAACTTTTTATCAAATTTAAAACTTTTTGTGTCGGAATTACTATTCATGTATACGACACTATTCATGTATACGGCACTATTCACGAATACGGCACTATTCATCGAAAAAATAAAATTTTTCCTTTTTGTCCAAGATGTCTATTATGGTTACTATCTTTGATTGTATCCATGTTTTGATCTTTATTTTTGAATTCTACTTCACAATTGGTTGTTATGGAGTATTATTGCACTTGGATAAACTGTAATACGAATCCCTAATATTTGTCCTTCTGTCTCACTGGATTAGTTTTTTTTTTAAATATTTTTCATCATCCTCAGTCTTAAATAATGATATTACTGAATATCTTTGGCCTGTAGTGCAAAGATGAATGATTAACTGATGAATATCTTTGTCCTGTAGTGCAAAGATGAATAGGTGTTGAGATGAACATGACCGACTGGTGATACAAATGAATATCTTTGGCACGTAGTGCAAAGATGAATATTTGATTCAAGATGTATATTGATTGATGTTACAGGGATAAAATATCGTTGATGGTCTTTTAAATCTTAGAAGATAGTAGAATTCATTCTCTACTTGACTCTTTTAATGGTTTGTTGTTTCCGCTGCAGTTGTTGATCTAAAACTTATTGTCTATTATATTTTATCAGATTTTTTCCTGTTGAAGACTAATGATAAGGTGTTGTTTATTATCTTAGTCATAATATTCTTTACTGGGCTAGTTGAGCTCACCCTTTTCTTTTTGTTCCATTTTTCTCAGGAGGCGAGAATATAGCGGGAACTAGTCAAGGTGTGGAGTGATATTTCTAGTCAGTTGTGTTAGCAGTCCTCACTATTTTATAAAATAGTGTTTCAATAATTGTAATGAGGACTTATTTGAGTGTGGATATTGTCTAGAAGACAATATTTGTATTTAAACTCATAGTATTGTGTTGTCGTATTTTGCGTAACAAGTGTTTTAATGAAGTTGTATTTGTTTTCTGTACCATGTATTTGGCAACTCAGAATGGGTGATGTATACCTATTTTGGGGGCGTCACATTAGTGGGGTGAAGGCATCTTAGAGTTAACAATTGAAGAAATTTCAAGGATTTCCACTTTCTGACCACCCGGCGCGGGGCGCTCCATGATTGTATAGGAACTGGCGTGGGGTGCGCTGCATGAAGTCTATAAGCTGATGGAACAACGCGGGCCGCGTTGCAATAAGGAAGGACTCGGCGCGGGGCGCGCCGGTCGGACGGGTCAGATGCAGAATTTTGTTTCTTATGCATGAAGTTGAGTTTTAATTGGACTAATGAATTCTTTATGTAATAAGGTCAAGATAGGAGTGTAACAAGGAAATTATTTCTTAGTAATTGGGATTTTTGGGACTGATAACTTGGTGGGTACAAAAAGGAGTTTGATTTTGATTCAAACTCTCATAAGGCTTGGACTGGATGACTTTGATATGGATTGGGATTGGATTTGGTTCAGCCATGGGCAATAACTTAGTCAATTAGAAGAAAAAAATGGGGAGACACGGAGATAATCAATTACACTTTGGAGAGCTCTAATTGAGAGAAGATCATTGGAGGAGTAAAGCAAGGAAGGAGATTCACAAAGATTGCAGAATTGAAGGCCAAGAAGGGTGGTGTATTACTATTCTATCTTTTTAATTCAGTTCTTGTAATTGGGATGAAGATTTCTTTACTTTATTCAGATTTTAATTCATTGATTATGAACTAATTTACTTTTTAGGCTTGCAATGGATCTTTAGTGTTAGCCAGTAATTGTCATGCCTTAATTTCATTTTAATAGTATTATCAATTCAGTTTATCTGTTGTGATTTATAATAATTTATGAATTGCTTGATCCCCAATTTTATGTGGATTTGTATGGATTCGAGAGATGATGTATGAATCTAGACCTAATCACAATAGCATGTGTTCTTGAATTCTATGTTTTGATGGGATCTTGATGAATGTTTAGGATAGAGAAATGCCTAACATCGCATGTAATCCTTAAAGAACTTGGAATTTAAACCTTATTTTATTTTAATTCACATAGAGATATAGTGAGTTAGTTAATTAGGGTGTTTGGCTTAATTCTATCAAATTATAGATTTAAGTTAATATGATATTAGTGCATCGAGAGATGGTTAATTCTACTTAAGTGTTCTTGAGTAATAAACTGAGATAGTAATTTAAACTGGAAAAAGGTGTGATAATTAGAGTGAATCATAAAGTGAAATTGTAAGTCTAATTCTCCATTTTTTACTTGAAATTACATTCAATAAATTGTGTTGATTTACTTTGATTTTTAATTTATTAGTATTTAATAATTATAATCATTAAATTGGATAGTTTAATAAAACTGAAATAATATAAAGTTGGTAATTGGTAGATTAAATTTCATACTAGTCTCTGTGGGAACGATTCTCAACTTATCACTTTATTACTTGTTGATCACGTATACTTGCGTGTGAACGTATCTAGATTTTACCCAACAATTATTCTAGAAATGTGCAATTGCTCTTGTGGCATGTGTGCGTGGTTCATAGCTTTTTGTGACCCTTTTGTACAGAGTAATCATTCCTTCAATGCACGTGAAATTGAGGGTTTTTTGGAGAATAAATTGAATTGGGTTTGTTTAATTTAATTGAAGAGAGTTGTTTTCAAGGGGTATCAGTGAAATTGGGGGTTAATTTGAATTCTAATGTAGAGAGAGAGGAGGGAGACTTGAAGGTTTGAAGGGGTATATGAGAAGTTATAGGAGACAGAAAGATAGGTCTTAAATTCGTTTTTGACTCATTTATAAGGTATCCGTCAAATTTTACCCGATTAAAGGTTGATGATGATATCCGTTTTGGGACATCTAGTTTTTTTATTTTCTTTTTAAATTTGATGTGGCAGCCATGTTTTGTTTTTTTTTTTTCTTTTCATGTGTCATTTTTTCATGTCATTTTTTTTGATTTTATATTTTTTGTTTACACAACCATGTAAGAAAAAAACTAATATACACCCAATTTTTTTTAACAGAGTGGTACAATTTCTAAATTTTTATTAATACAATAGGTTAATTGTATATTTTTAAAATTTAGTAGGTTAATAAGTAAAAAGTGCCGACTACAATGGAAAAATTCTTAGTTTTGTCCAAAAAATTGAAGCAAGTTAACTTTCATCCAAATTTTTTTTAACATCTGATCTAATTTCACTATTTTAATTAATTTAATGCCGTAATTGAATAAATTAAAAATATGTAATGTTATAATAAATAAAAGATATCAAGTACAACTGGAAAGTCATTAGTTTTGCCGTTTCAACATAGGCTATTGTCAACTTATTTGAAATTATAATCATATTGTGATAAAATACCACATGTACCAAACAAACACTTAAGACTTATTTATTTGCTTTAAATTTAGGAAACTGATATTTTTGGAAGAAAATATAATATTTGTTCATTAGTCTCTGACGTCAATGTGGAATCCACTCACTACTACTCATGTGAGATCTTAGATTTGATTATAGATTTCAAAAAGAAAAATTTCACATTTTTCATATAAAAATATTAGTTTCTTAAATTTACAATTTAAAGTTTTTGAAAACAAAGTTAAAATATCCATACACTTGAAAAATAACTTCCATCAACTACCTGTTTAGTGCCATATCAAAAATACTTTAAATAAGAAAAGTCTGTTCAAATAATAATTACGTTGAGTTAATGGGAGTCTAAAACGAAAATAGAATATGAACTTATATATGTACACTTTAAATAATAGTTGCACACTTAAATATAAAAAAATGATTACATTATCTTTAATAAATAAAAAAGTAATTACATCGAAATATGTTTAGGTGAAGGTAATTTAATCAATTTCTTTTAATTTGAATGTATAATTATCAAGTGCGGATATCACCTCTCTTTAATTATAGGGTTATTTACACTTCCTAGTACATTTTTAGAAAAAATTATAACAAAAGTGCATCCATAAAATATTTACATAATTAGTACATTTTCAATATTTTATGTACAAAATAAAATATTTTATTTTCACTGATGTGGCAAATCAGTGAGACCTCTAAGTCAAAGCTCCCCATTCCGATTAACCGGCAATGCCTCTTCGCTCTCCGGATCAACAATCTTCACCTTCATGCTCGGCGCCAACTACCCCGCCAACACGTATCTTCTACCCTCCTCCAACGAAATCGTCGCTGACCTTTTCCCAGTCGATTCTGTCAATCCATACCCCTGCAAAATCTTCACCGCCAGGAACTTCTCAAGAAATCCCTCTACCACCTCTTTACTTGGCGGTTGTGATGCCCCCAAAATAGGTCTACACAACCCATTCTGAGTCGCCAAACACATGATACATAATCCAAATACAAACTCCCTATATACAACTATTAATTGTCATGTAAAATACGATAAAATATAAGCTGTGAGTTGCAATACAAATATTGTCTCGTAGACAATATCCAAACTCAAATAAAGTCCTCATTACAATTATTGTCACACTATTTTATAGAATAGTGAGGACTACTATAGCAATCATCTTGGATCATCACTCCATTTCTCGACTAGTCCCAACTATATTCTCATTTCCTGAAGAGAATAATGAAAGAAAAGGGTGAGCTCAACTAGCCTAGTAAAGAATATTATGACTAAGATAATGTAGAATGAATTATCCTTAGTCCTTAACAGGTGAAAATATATTAGAATACAATAGATAACAAGTTTTAGATCAACAAATGCAGCGAAAATAACAATCCATTAGAAGAGTCAAGTAGAACATGATGTCTACTATCTTCTATGATTTAAAAGTCCATCATCAATATTTTATTATTGTAATACCAATCAATAATTATTTTTAATCAACAAATTATCTATGCACTATGGGCCAAAGATAATCGTTTACATCACTAGTGGTCATGATCATGCCAAACACATGTCCATCTATGCACTACGGGTCAAAGAGGACTTTCATCACAAACTTTTATCTGTAATATTAAAGGTCATGATTATACCAATATACAATTCCTGGTCATAATTATACCAATCAATAGTCCATATTTGCACTACGGGCCAAAGATGACTTTCAACACAATATAAGCATGAGGATGATGACACTGATATAAAGAATTAATAAAGTGAGATCAATGATAAATATTAGAGATTTATAATTTAATTTATCTGGAGTTCAATAATGTTCAAATTGTCAACATGATAACAAATTGTGGAGTAAAATTCAAGAATGATATTCATATATCAAAAATAATTTGGACAGAAAAGAAATCAATTTTGCCGTGAATAGTACCCCGAATGAAAATATTAAAATTTAATAAGAATGTTTAGAGAAATATTTCAGTAAAATGATACTAGATGAAGTGTAAAACTCAAAGATATTCAACTAATTTTACGGATTTTCACAATTTAATAATAAGGTTATGGAAACAAACAATAATTTTGTACCATAAATGGAGAAAAATATGAAAGAAAATGATATTCCTTGACTAGTACAAAAGAAATGATATCTCATACGAGTATGAAAGAATATACGAAACTGCAAATAGATTTTCACTAGTCATGCGGTAATCTGCGTAGACAGATCATTTTCACAATTTAATAATGATTGAATACGAAAGGTTATTCATCAGGCATGCGGTAGTCTACGTATACATGTTATTCCCACTAATTAATAAGAAATAGAAAGACAACCCTTATGAATATGAAGAAAATAACATCATTTACTTTAGTAGGAGACTAAATCTGACTGGTATAACGGAGATATTTTTGAGAAAATCTTGCACTATTAACTACACTCAAAATATTCTTATACTCATGTAGAAGTATATAATTAAGGGTTCTTTACACTAATATACAACAATTAGAAAGTAATTACAAGATTAGTGCATCCACAAAATAATTACAAAAAGAGTGCAAACAACAATTTGGTTAACATTAACCTTCACGAAAAAAAGTTCAAACAAGTTAGTCAGATCTTCTTCTATTGTTGGGCATTTCCCGCTAGTTATGGACGAGCATGAGGCGTTGACGCCGCCGGCGACTGTGGCGGCTTATACGGGCCTTGTGAGGACTTTTTCACTTCCGGTGAAGACGGAGGAGGAATGACGGAAAAGGAAGGAGATGCAGTCTTTGAGGAGAATAGAGGCTAAGTAGAGGCTGTCCGAGAAATAGGGTTTTTAAGGGAGATCATAAAGATGAGGAAAGGAGAGAAATTGAGGTAGATTTGAAGGGGATAGCTCAAAGAGATCAGAATATAGATATAATGAATAAGGTGGGCTCATCGGTGGCACTGCAGTTTGGGCTACCTTCATGGGCTGCAGCTGCTAGACAGACTATTCTTGGAGGTGGGATTGAGGCCTTGATAGGGAGAGGGAAGGGTAATTATGTAACTGGTGATGCTGGTTCTGGTGGTAGTAGGCAAGGATCAATAGATTCACAAGGGGGATGCTCTTCAAGATTACAAGATTTATGGTTACTAATTAGATATATTTTGGTTATTGCATAATGTTGATTTGGTCACCATTCACAATATTGTATTATTTTTAATGCTTCAGTTGTCACAGTAAACAATGGATGTTTACTATGAGTAACCAATAACTAGATATATGGTAACCTTTTTATTGATGTAAGGTAACTGAGATTGTGTTACACAATATTGAATAATATTTTGTATTTTTTCTTCTTCTTACATTAAGAGAAAAATCACACGACTACTCTCTGATTCCATCATGGTTTCACAAGATAAAGAAAAAAAATACATGTAACACTTGGTAACTATTTGAATTTTTTTTATAACTATTTGGTTACCCACAAAAACTAAATTTGTTACTTGTATATGAAGGTTTGGCTACTAACTACACCATATTCAACATAATTTTATTTTTAAAAGGTTATTTATAAGTAACCAACATAATGAAGTTCTTTCACTCACTAATACGCATTTGGTTACCTCTAAAGAAAAGAGTCCAAAAACACCAATATGAATAAACAAACAATGTCAAACTACTGGTAATAGAATCAAAGACCAATCAGTTGTATCCAACTATATAAACACTAGTAATCAAAACACAATCAACATGTTTTCAAAACCAATTTAATCAACCTCCATATTGTAAAAAAGAACCTAGTAACCAGATTAGAATATAACAGTAACCAAACGAAGCAACTAATTAGTAATTGAAAAACAATATTGGACAATTATATAGTTGTTGAGAAAAGAGGTGCCATCGGGCAGAGCCCCGCTGTAAGACCCCAACTTTTATGACTAAAGATTTAATTCTCTCTAAATATTATTTTGAATAGTAAGGTGTTAATTTGATATAATGCTATAATTATGGGTGATATGTGCAAATTTTACAAAGTAAGCAAGTTGTCATAAAATATTCGTTTGGTCAGGGAATATTTTTTTTGTCGGGGAATATTCGTACGACGGCACAATCATTGGTGGACCCCACAACGGAATAACTGTCGGATATAGAAAGCGACAAAAATAACCTTTTCATGAAATAACGACAAGACTTTTACCGTTAAACTGTTGAAATACCTGGTGATAAAAGTACAATAATACGCGTTGTTCCATAGTGGTACGAGGTATTACACAGTAGCACGCAGTATTGTACAGTATCTCTGATTATTGAGACTTACGTAAGAAGTCACTCAGTTTCATTCAATAATTGCCACATTAGTTGCTGCATAGTATCTCATATTATTGATTCAATAATTATTACAGTAACATATGCATAATATTTTATATTATTAAATTAATAATTGACACGACAAAGTTATTGTGACGCCCCCAAAATTAGGTATACATCACCCATCTTGGGTCGTCAGATACATAGTACAGAATACAAATACAACTTATTAATACAACTGTCGTGTACAAAACGACAAAACATAAACTGTGAGTTTGAATACAAATATTATCTTCTAGAGAGTATTCATACTCAAAAGGAGTCCTCATTACATTTATTATCATACTATTACATAGAATAGTGAGGACTACTAACTAATACTATCATTCGGACCATCACTCCGTTTCCCGACTTCCCCAGCTACGTTCTCATTTCCTGAAGAGAACAGTGAAAGAAAGGGTGAGCTCAACTAGCCCAGTAAGAAATATTATGACTAAGATAATGCAGAATAAATTATCATTAGCCTTCAACAATGTTAAACTGATAAAATATAATAGACATCAAGTTTAACTGCAGCGGAACAAGCAATCCATTAAAAGAGTCAAGTAGAAAATAAACTCTACTATCTTTTATGATTTAAAAGGTTTTTCAACACTGTGATCGCTGGGACTCAGCTTAATAAAATAATCCACATCATCGAATCACCCCTGCACTACGGCCAAAGATATTCGTGTATTCATTAATGGTCATGATCATGCCAACAACTGTCCATCAATGCACTACGGGCCTATGAGGACTTTTACCACATTATTTATAATATTACGGTCATGATTATACCGAATAATCCCTGGTCATAATCATACCAAGTCCATCTATGCACTACAGGCCACAAATGACTTTTAACATTTTATAAACATGAGGATGATGACAATGATATAAGAATTCAATAAAACAAGTTCAAGAATTAATTTATCCAAGAATTAACAACGTCTAAATTGTCAACATGATACTGCTTTGTGGAGTAAAATTCAAGAATGCTTAGAAGAATATTTTCATGAAAAGATACTGGATGAAACACAATTATCAAGGATATTCCACAAATTTCATGGAGTATAGAAGTCAAAACTTAACCAACTGAGTATAATAAAGAATGGAATAACAAAAGAAATCACCATGCATGCGATAGATCACACAGACAGGTTATTCCAACAGAATAATAAATAATGGAACCAGGTCCGGCGTAAAACGCACAGACAGGATGTTCTAACAGAATAATAATAAAGACGGAACCAGGTTCGGTGTAAAACACACAGACAAGATGTTCCAACAGAATAATAATAAAGACGGAACCAGGTCCGGTATAAAACACACAGACAGGATGTTCCAACAGAATAATAATAAAGATGAAACCAGGTCCGGTGTAAAACACACAGACAGGATGTTCCAACAGAATAATAATAAAGACGGAACCAGGTCCGGTATAAAACACACAGACAGGATGTTCCAACAGAATAATAATAAAGACAAAACCAGATTCGGTGTAAAACACACAGACAGGATGTTCCAACAGAATAATAATAAAGACGGAACCAGGTCCGGTGTAAAACACACAGACAGGATGTTCCAACAGAATAATAGAAGAATGTCACCAAGTATAGGGTAGACCGCGTATACAGGTTATTCTAACAGAATAATAAGAAATGGAATAACAACAGTTCTCTTCATGAATAAGAAAGAATAACACCCCTTACCGTTTTAAAAAAGAGCTGAAATAAGGAAGTAGTTAAGTAGCAGAATACTCTTCTTCTCTCTCTCTATAGTTTCTCTCTCTAGAGTTCAGTGAATTCGTAAGAAATAATGAAGGATTGAGCTGTTATTTATAAAAAAATAGAATGTATAGTAACTAATCCATGAACGGTCCAGATTGATTACTTTAATCTGGCGGTCCATATTTAAAGAAAAATCTTTTAAATAAAATATAATATATTCTATTTATAGAATAACTTTAATAAAGTATTCTGTTTTATATAAAAAGATGTTTCTGTTTTATTACGTTAATAATACGAATAAAACAAAACGTCATTATCGCTAAATAATTCATATTATTAACTGACAATAATTGAATCAAACTAAGTGACTTCTCACATAAGCATTAATAATCAATACCGTGTGCTATTATGCAACCACACGTATTACTGTACTTTTACTACCGAGTAGTTCAACAGTATCAATGGTAAAACTTCCGCCGTTATTTTTAATAAAATATTTTTGTCATTTTCTCAATCCGACAATAATTCCGTTGTGGGGTCCACCAATGATTGTGTCGTTGTACGAATATTCTCTGTTAAAACGAATATTCCCCAACCAATCGAATATTATATAACAACTTGCGTACTTTACAAAATTTATAAATATTACCCACAACTATAACATTATATCAAATTAACTCCATAATATTCAAAAATAATATTTATAGAAAATTCATCTTTAGTTATAAAAGTTGGGGTCTTACAACCTCCCCTTCTTATGAAATTTCGCCTTCGAAATTAGGGTACGTACCTGGTATGTCGAAGAGGTAAGGATACCTTAATTTCATTTCAGATTCTAACTCCCAAGTTATTTCCTCAACATCGTGGTTTCTCCACAAAACTTTGACTTGAGGTATAACCTTGGAGCGTAGAATATGTTCCTTCTTATCCAAGATTTAAACAGGAACTTCTTCATACGTCAAATCCTCCGCTATTTCGTCGGGTTCTAACTCAATAATGTGGTTCGGGTCTTCCACATATTTGCGTAACATGGATATGTGAAAAACGTTATGAACACGAGACATACTTGGTGGTAAAGCGAGTCTATAAGCCACAGTTCCTATTCGATCGAGGATTAAAAATGGACCGATGAATCGAGGATTGAGCTTTCCTCTCTTTCCAAATCTCGTAACTCCTTTCCATGGAGCAACACGTAAGAACACATGATCTCCTATATCAAATTCCACGTCCTTTCGATGAAGATCAGCATAACTCTTTTGTCGATCTTGTGATGTTTTTATACGTTGTCGGATCTTTTGAATCTTTTCTGTAGTCATACGTACCAACTCCGGTCCCAACAACGTTGCTTCACCCACTTCATCCTAACATACTGGAGAACGACATTTTCTTCCATACAATGCTTCGAATGGAGCCATGCCAATACTTGCTTGATAACTGCTGTTGTAGGAAAACTCTACCAATGATAAGAACTTATCCCAACTTCCCTTGAAGTCAAGGACACATAGTCTTAATAAATCTTCCAGAGTTTGAATAGTCCTCTCTGATTGTCCGTCCGTCTGAGGATGATATGCCGAACTAAATCGTAAATATGCACCCATAGCTTTTTGTAAGCTAACCCAAAATCGTGAAGTGAATCTTGGGTCTCGGTCAGAAACTATGGATACTGGCATACCATGCAGTCTTACAATCTCGTTCATGTACATACGAGCAAGACGTTCAAGTGTATAAGTTTCTCGCATCGGTAAGAAATGAGCAGACTTGGTCAATCTATCAACAATGACCCAAATCGCATTTATACCTTGAGAAACCTTAGGAAGACCGGTAATGAAATCCATGGTAATGTGCTCCCACTTCCATTCTGGAATTTCAAGTGGTTGCAATGGACCTTTTGGTACTTGATGCTCCGCTTTGATTCGTTGACAAGTTAGACACCTTGAGATAAACAACGCCATCTCTCTCTTCATATTGCTCCACCAAAATGTATGACGAAGATCATGATACATTTTGGTACTTCCAGGATGGATTGCAAACGGTGTGTTGTGCGCCTCCATCATGATTTCATACTTTAAATCAGGGTCGTTAGGAACACAAAGTCTGGAGTTGACTCGAAGTATTCCTTCTTCATCGATTCTTGCTTCCGACATAGCACCTTCTTGCACTTTCTTCCTCATACGCATCAGCTCCAAGTCTGTAGCTTGAGCAGCTTTAATTTTATCGATTAAAGTTGGTTCTACTCGTATATTCGCCATCATCACATGGGTCCCTGGAGTCTTTAACTCTATCTCCATCCTTTGCAAGTCACACAAAATGGGCCTTTGTGTTGACAATATCACACTCGTACTTTCATATGATCTTCTACTCAATGCGTCAGCTACCACGTTCGCTTTTCCAGGATGGTATTGAATGGTATGATCATAATCTTTCAACAGTTCAAGCCAACGTCGTTGTCGCATATTGAGTTCCTTTTGAGTGAAGAAATATTTGAGGCTTTTATGATCCGTAAAGATCTCCACCTTCTCCCCATACAAGTAATACCTCCAAATTTTAAGTGCAAAGACAACAGCTGCCAACTCTAGATCATGAGTAGGATAATTCCTCTCATATTCCTTGAGTTGTCTTGATGCATAGGCTATGACTTTTCCATGTTGCATGAGAATGCATCCCAACCCTTTGCTCGAAGCATCACTGTAGATGACAAATCTCTTCGAGCCAGATGGTATTGTTAGAGCAGGTGCTGAAATGAGTCTCCTCTTGAGTTCTTGAAAGCTCTTCTCACATTCTTTGCTCCAACCGAACTTTGTATCTTTCCGAGTCAGCTGAGTTAGTGGAGTAGCGATTCGAGAAAATCCTTCCACGAATCTCCAATAATAACCAGCTAAACCAAGAAAGCTACGTACTTCGGTCACTGATTTAGGTTGTTCCCAGCTTTGAATAGCTTCAATCTTTGTCGGGTCAACAGATATTCCATGACTTGATACTACATGCCCAAGGAATGCTACCTCCTCCAGTCAGAACTCGCATTTCTTTAACTTGGTATAAAGCTTGTATTCACGAAGCTTTTGGAGTACCAGCCTCAAGTGTTGCTCATGATCTTCACGACTTTTGGAATAAATAAGGATGTCATCAATAAAGACGACCACAAAGTGATCCAAATATTCCTTGAATACCCGGTTCATCATATACATGAAGGCAGCAGGAGCATTAGTCAATCCAAAGGACATGACTAGGAATTCATAATGCCCGTACCGAGTTCTGAAAGCCGTCTTTGGAATATCCTCAGTTCTAACCTTCAGCTGATGATATCCAGAACGAAGATCGATCTTTGAAAAGAATTGTGCTCCTTGCAACTGGTCAAATAGGTCATCAATACGTGGCAATGGGTACCTGTTTTTGATGGTGACATGATTCAACTCCCGATAATCAATACAAAGTCGCATACTTCCATCTTTCTTCTTCAAGAATAGCACAGGAGCACCCCAAGGAGAAGTACTAGGACGAATAAAGCCAATGTCTAACAATTCCTGCAGTTGGATCTTTAACTCCTGAAGTTTAATATGAGCCTTTCAATATGGGGCTTTGGAAATAGGTTTTGTACCGGGTTCAAGGTCGATACAAAATTTAATTTCACGCTCTGGGGGTAGGACAGGAAGTTCTTTAGGGAATACGTCAGGGAATTTATTAACAATAGAAATATCATTCAAAACTGACGTATTTTTGTTTAGATCCATGACATGAGCTAAGAAAGCTTGACATCCATTTTTTAATAAACGAATAGCTTTATGGCTTGAGATGACAGCGATTGATTTTAATGGTTTAGTTGCTTGAATTTGCATAATAGGTCGATTAGGTATATGAAAGCTAACAACCTTACGAAAATAATCAATTTATTCATGATGAGTAGTTAACCAATCAATCCCTAGAAGCACGTCAAATGTAAGTATTTTTAATGAAATAAGATCAACAGGTAATGTGTGGGTACCAACTTGAACCAAACAAGACTTATAAATCGTGGATGTAATGAAGGTTTCTCCCAAAAGAGTTTCAACAGATAAATCAAAGTCTAATTTTTCCGGAGTCAAATTTAATCGATGAGCGCAAGTAGGAGAAATAAAAGAATGGGTAGAACCGGTATCAAATAAAGTATAGACTTCGTTAGAGTTTATGATAAGCTTACCCGTGATAACCTCATTCGGGTTCCTTGCTTTCTGGGAGGTCACAACAAACGCTCTCCCTTGCACTACTGGTTTTGACTTTTCTGGGACGGCCTTTGGTGTCTCCATCTTGGCTGAACTTGTTTTTGGTAAACGACAAAATCGAGCTAAATGACCTTCTCTTCCACAATTATAACATGCTTTAGACGGCATCGCGCAGTTTGGACTGATGTGCCCCTCCTCTCCGCATTTGAAACATATGATAGGTGGTCGTTCTCCTTCCTTAACAACGGGTGCTGGTGCTGACGTCTTTCCATCATTGTTGAATCTCCTCTTCTTGAAATGACAATTCTTATTGTTTTGGCCCTGATTACCACCGAAGTGGTTACCATTTTTGGCCTGTTGATTCCCTCCACGCTTGTTGTCACCGCTTCGATGACTGCTTTCACTAGTATTATCATTTTGCCGACTGCTCTCTTTTGGTTGCGTTGACTCGTTATCACGCTCTACTAACTGAGCCCTATTCACAACATCTGAATACAAACACAGTTTATGAGAAATAAGATGTTGACGTATCTCAGGTTTCAAACCTCGCAAAAACATTTGCGTCATTCGCTCTTTATTATCCACCAAGTGGGACGCAAACCGGGACAACTCAACAAATTTAGCCTCATACTGCGACACGGTCATATTATTCTGCTCCAATTTGATGAACTCCACCTCCTTCACGTGACGAACACTTTCGGGAAAGTATTTGTCATTGAATAGCTCTTGGAACTTCTCCCAAGACATCTTCAGTGCAGCAGGTTGAGTACGCTTAATTGATTCCCACCAGTAATCTGCCTCTCCTCGCAACATAAAGGTGGCAAAGGGAACCTTTTGCTCCTCGGAGTATCCCAAGACATCAAATATCTTGGTAATCTACTTTATCCATGTTTCCGCTATAAGTGGTTTTGGCTCTCCCTTAAACTCTGGTGGTCCCAGCTCCTTGAACTGTTTAGCGGTGACCGTCCGAGAGTTTTCAGTGTTTCCACCTATATTTTGGACAGGAGCCGCTCTCGCCTGCTGTTGCATGAACTGCATAAAGTTTCTGAACATTCTATCATTCATCATCTGGTCAGTGTTGTTGTTTGCATGAGGATTGTCACCTTCTTGATGCACATTATCCTGATTATTGATATGTGGTGAATCAACAGTCGCCTGTGCTCCATTGCTATTCTCAACATTCTCAGATGCCATTTTCAGATACTGCCACAAAATAAAAGTTAATTGATATGTCATATATTATCCTTATATTATGACCGACCAATTAAATACCATACAAATAAACTTAGGTAGGTCATACTAGCGAAGGAATTCTCCGTCTCTCCCCTCCTAGTTCTATTCTCACATCTTAGCCATGGATCATATCCCTAAGCTCTGATACCAACTGTGACGCCCCCAAAATTAGGTATACATCACCCATCTTGGGTCGTCAGATATATAGTACAGAATACAAATACAACTTATTAATACAACTGTCGTGTACAATACGACAAAACATAAACTGTGAGTTTGAATACAAATATTGTCTTCTAGAGAGTATTCATACTCAAAAGGAGTCCTCATTACATTTATTATCACACTATTACATAGAATAGTGAGGACTACTAACTAATACTATCATTCGGACCATCACTCCGTTCCCCGACTTGCCGCAGCTACGTTCTCATTTCTTGAAGAGAACAGTGAAAGAAAGGGTGAGCTCAACTAGCCCAGTAAGAAATATTATGACTAAGATAATGCAGAATAAATTATCATTAGCCTTCAACAATGTTAAACTGATAAAATATAATAGACATCAAGTTTAACTGCAGCGGAACAAGCAATCCATTAAAAGAGTCAAGTAGAAAATAAACTCTACTATCTTTTATGATTTAAAAGGTTTTTCAACACTGTGATCGCTGGGACTCAGCTTAATAAAATAATCCACATCATCGAATCACCCCTGCACTACGGCCAAAGATATTCGTGTATTCATTAATGGTCATGATCATGCCAACAACTGTCCATCAATGCACTACGGGCCAATGAGGACTTTTACCACATTATTTATAATATTACGGTCATGATTATACCGAATAATCCCTGGTCATAATCATACCAAGTCCATCTATGCACTACAGGCCACAGATGACTTTCAACATTTTATAAACATGAGGATGATGACAATGATATAAGAATTCAATAAAACAAGTTCAAGAATTAATTTATCCAAGAATTAACAACGTCTAAATTGTCAACATGATACTGCTTTGTGGAGTAAAATTCAAGAATGCTTAGAAGAATATTTTCATGAAAAGATACTGGATGAAACATAATTATCAAGGATATTCCACAAATTTCATGGAGTATAGAAGTCAAAACTTAACCAACTGAGTATAATAAAGAATGGAATAACAAAAGAAATCACCATGCATGCGATAGATCGCACAGAAAGGATATTCCAACAGAATAATAATAAAGATGGAACTAGGTCCGGCGTAAAACGCACAGACAGGATGTTCTAACAGAATAATAATAAAGACGGAACCAGGTCCGGTGTAAAACACACAGACAAGATGTTCCAACAGAATAATAATAAAGACGGAACCAGGTCCGGTGTAAAACACACAGACATGATGTTCTAACAGAATAATAATAAAGACGGAACCAGGTCCGGTGTAAAACACACAGACAGGATGTTCCAACAGAATAATAGAAGAATGTCACCAAGTATAGGGTAGACCGCGTATACAGGTTATTCCAACAGAATAATAAGAAATGGAATAACAACAGTTCTCTTCATGAATAAGAAAGAATAACACCCCTTACCGTTTTAAAGAAGAGCTGAAATAAGGAAGTAGTTAAGTAGCAGAATACTCTTCTTCTCTCTCTCTATAGTTTCTCTCTCTAGAGTTCAGTGAATTCGTAAGAAATAATGAAGGAATGAGCTGCTATTTATAGAAAAATAGAATGCATAGTAACTAATCCATGAACGGTCCAGATTGATTACTTTAATCTGGCGGTCCATATTTAAAGAAAAATCTTTTAAATAAAATATAATATATTCTATTTATAGAATAACTTTAATAAAGTATTCTGTTTTATATAAAAAGATGTTTCTGTTTTATTACGTTAATAATACGAATAAAACAAAACGTCATTATCGCTAAATAATTCATATTTTTAACTGACAATAATTGAATCAAACTGAGTGACTTCTCACATAAGCATTAATAATCAATACCGTGTGCTACTATGCAACCACACGTATTACTGTACTTTTACTACCGAGTAGTTCAACAGTATCAATGGTAAAACTTCCGCCGTTATTTTTAATAAAATATTTTTGTCGTTTTCTCAATCCGACAATAATTTCGTTGTGGGGTCCACCAATGATTGTGCCGTTGTACGAATATTCTCTATTAAAATGAATATTCCCCGACCAATTGAATATTATATAACAACTTGCGTACTTTGCAAAATTTATAAATATTACCCACAACTATAACATTATATCAAATTAACTCCATAATATTCAAAAATAATATTTATAGAAAATTCATCTTTATTTATAAAAGTTGGGGACTTACAGTTATTCATATTATTATTTGCATTATTGATAATGTCTAGAAAGTTCTATCAAGGAAAATGGTTAGGTTATTTAATTGCGCGCCAATAAGGAGAAATCCTTATCGGAAAGCCCCCTCTTTTCTGAAAATAATGTGGTTGTCAATATTGTGAGTTATAATATTAATGATGAATAATTTTCGAAAGATTGTGTTGATTAATAATATGTATAATAATTGATGAGTGGAAGATATTTATTCAATTTTGTTATATCGGTAGGGGTATTTTAGTCAAATAAAGAAATTTTCTTTTATAAAAAATGTTTAAATTAGCGAATGGAGAATATAAGTATAGGAAATATTTAGGAGAATGTTCAAAACAAAATAGTGGGATAATAATCCACATAAACTTATGATAGAGAAATGGAGCTAATAGGATAAAAAGTTCCTGGACTAAATTTCCAATTCCATTATTCACTTTAAAGACTTTGCAAACTTTCCATGCACATGTTTTGAAAAAAAGGCCAATTGTTGATAATAATGTAATAGGTGGTTAAACTTAGCATGCCAAGTCCTCTTTTGACAAAAACTTTCAAATTTGGCGTGAAAAATTTTCATTAGACGAACGATTAGGTTTACTGTGTGTCCATGATTATTTTTAAATAGTGTCCTGCCATTCTCCTATAAATAGGATGCTTAGTTATGAAATGAAAATCACACCAGAATCAGAGAATTCTTCTTCTATAATATTGTGTGTATTTCTTTTTAGCATCTCTATTTTGTCTAGTCTGATAAGATAGATAATTTGTAGTACATTTAGGCCCAAAATCAAAAAAAGATTTCTAAACCGGCCTAATGATTTTTTCTTTTTAATGGATTTGAGTAGTTTGAAAAGTATGTTTGGACGGTTTTTAAGTTTCAAACATACTACACTAATAAGAGAAAGATATTTTTAGGGTCTGGCAGGGCCTGGCCTGAAGGCCTTAACAGACTTCTTATTATTGTGCCAAGTCTGGCTTGGCCTAGCCTAATAGTTCAAAAGTCAAGGCCTGGCATGGTCAACAGCAAAAGCCTAGTCGACTTTGGTCGATTTAGGCCAGACCAGCCCGTTATGCATCACTACTCTAAACACTCCACAAACTAAGTGCATACAAATATGAGGTGCAGAAGCATTTTATCTTTGGATTATCATCTTGTTTATTCGAATTCAATTATATTAATAGGAAATTCAATTTATATTGGAATATGATGAATATTCAAATCTGACTATAAAATATAAATAATCAAAGTCAATTAATAGATTTTAAAATGTTAGTTACTATATTTGGGGGGGGGGGGAATACAAAATACTCTATCCGTTCTAAAATTAGAGATACATTTTGAATTTTGAAGTTAATTTACAAAATCCTAAAATTTAAAATTCATGCAAAATGATTTAGTTTTAAAACAAATAATTATAACAATTTTAAATTAGCTATAAAATACTATTAATGTTTGTTATTTTCAAAATCTAAACAAAATTATATCAATTTTGACATTTAAAATTCCACAAATAAACAAAATAAATTTGAACTGATTGAATATATAATTTGATTCAATCAAATATTCATATCCATCCTCAAAAGGATGATTAAAGGTATAATTTTTTTTTTGTCCTCAAAAAAATAAAGTACATAAAGTGAAGGGTAAGTATGTCATTTAGTGGGGTGCATTAGCTAGTATAAAAATTAAAGCACTTATCAATTTTATGTAATACTATGAAATTATTAAAAATAAATTTTAAAAGTTTTTTATTCTTTTTTCTCTACTTTACTTTTCTTAATATGTGTGAAAAATGTATTTTGCTCATTTTTTAGGACAAAGCTAATATTCGAAATAGAATCACATTAAGCTTTTCCCTTGCCACTAAAATGGGAAAGGAAGGGTGGTAGTACTAACTTAGGTCTAGTGTCGACCCTAGGAAGTTTTTGTATAATTAGTATTTATTAACACACTATCATTTTTCTTTAATTTGGTGAAATTATGTGAGATCTTTGGAAAATGACTCTTTCGTCAACAGGTTTTAGAAAGATTGATTTTTAGATATTTGTCAATATAACAAAGTCTTCAGTTGATATAAGTTTAACTGGATGTACCAACCCATCCGAGTTTTTAAGGTTTTTAACAATAGATGACCCATAATGTGACTCCACTACATTGGTTCACAATCGAGATTCAAAGAGTTTGGAGGCCTGCTTAAGCGTGGGGAAGGTGTTAGGCCACCTCCTCCCGACTTCTATGAATTACAGTTACTGTCTTCCTAATCTTTTCTCATTTTTTGAAAGAGTTGTCTTAGTGTGTGTTCTAAATATGTCGGTGCCTGAGTATATTGTGTCATTCTATAGTGCATGTGTGTTGTGAGGTGAGTGAGTCCATTTTCATTCTAGTGGGGTTCGATTTGGCTAGGAAGAGACTTTTGGTTTTGTTTTGTTTTGTGAGTTTGGTTTTTAAACTCGTGTGTGCGGGTTTAAAGGTTTTGAGAGTTTGGTTTCTAAAATCGGAGAAGGTGTTTTTCAAAAGAAGTCGAGTTTGGTTCGAGTTAATTGATATTTTAATTATTGTACTAGATATTAATTTTCATTTTAATTACTAATTTTTTTTTGTTACATAAACATTATTGTACTATAAAATATATTTCAATTGAGTCATTTTATAATATTCCGTTTAAAAAATAGACTACATAACTGCATGTGCAGGGCATGTAAGAGAAAAAATTCGAAATGTGAATTAATTATGTTAGAATTTGAGCCTAATTTGAAGTGAGTTTCATTAATCATTTGTAATGAATCCACATATTAATGTGTTCTACTTCATGAGTAGATTAAAATCAAGTATTTGGAAACCCAAATTTATGGGTTAATGAATGAGAAATTAACTCTCAAAGATCAACATTGTAAATGATAATAAATACTTGTAGGAAGCTAAGTCCCACATCAGTTAAGAACTAAAAATAAATTGAGTTTATATACAATTAGTTAGCTCTTGGGTTTGGGCCCCAAGGGGCACCCCACAGGACCTAGCCAAGGCTTGGTTTGAACCACACACGCGAGTCGCTGCTGACCGGCCGGGCTAGGATCGTGAAGAAAATTTATTTAAATTTTGTTTTATTTAGTTCTATTACCAAAATTGTGTTGTTTTGAGAATCACTATTTATTATCAAAACTGTGTCATTTTGGAAAGCGACATTTGTCTGAATGGACTCGTCAATACTGCGTCCTTTTAGAAGCGTCATCTGCCCGAATGGATGCCCCAAAACTATGTCGTTTTGGCCTGAACGGACGTATCCATTCAGCCATGCCAAAAACTACGTCGTTTTTGACTGAACAGACGCATTCCATGCCTTTTACAAGGGGTTGTGTTGTTCGATTTATATAATGACAAATACTCACAAGTGCACACGGTCATTCAAGTAATAAAAAAGTAAGAAGAGTGTCGAATCCACAAGGAACAATTACTAACAATTAATCTAATTACCAAGCTTTTATCAATTCCAATTCACTTAAAAAGTTCACTTAAACAGTCACTCCAATTGTTTTGTGAAAATTAATTTAAGTAAGAACAAATAAAAAGAAAACTAAATTAACTAACAATTGTTGATCACTAGATGATAAAGACATAGGAATACAATTTCCTTAATTGCCAAACAATAATCACCTTATCTTATCCCCACTTGATTATTCCAACAAGTTACCAACTAGGATTACCCATCAATTTATTAACATCTTTCAATGACTAATAAAAATATATATTTCAGTTATTTTGCTAGTTTCGTGTAAGATACTTACTACAAGAAAAAGGCCTAACAATGACCAAAACTAGCAGCGACTACATATACGGTTGCTTGCATAAATTTGCCTCCCAAAATTGGCGTAAAATGTTGGCACGTAGGTTTTTTGCGACCACTTACTATCAGCGACCGCATGCGGTCGCTGATATGTCCATGTCATTAAGAATTAGTGACCACATGCAGTCGCTGATCAATTTTAATGTAACCAGTATCAGGCGTTTGCTCGTCACAGCAGCGGAAGGAAAAAGAAAGAGGGATGAGAAAAGGGAGAAGGGGGAGAAGAGAAGAGCGAGAAGAGGGACCAGACCCGCCACCGCCGCCCCAATCACCACCGCTTAGGTAACCCTTTTTAATTTGTTCTGTATGTGTTAATGCAATAATAATTCCAATTTCTGCCAGGGTATGTTGATGCTTTGTTCCTCATAAATAAATTATTGACCCAAGTCGTTAGTTCCATAGCTATGAGAGTGAATTCCATTGTTCTTTGGGATTTAACTTTGTTTGATGTGTCAATTATAGAATTAAGTAGATTGAGAAGGAGCATGATGTGAAGAACTTCTTTAAATTGGGAGTCTATTATGAAAACTTATTTTAATGTATTCTAATTTTTCCTATTATTTGATTATTCAATATCTTGCTGAACCTTTCTAGGATGAATATGTTTTGGGTGATTATATTTTAGAAAGATTTTTATTGGTGAAGCATGACAAGTTTGTTAATACAACTGGTATGTATGGTGATGCGAAGTTAATTTCATGCTAACCACTCCCTATAGTTATTTTGAATGATGTGTGGAGTAATCGTAGTGGGTGTGTTCATATTACATTAACTTGGAGAATGTTTATTGATATTATTAGGTTTTCTTAGAAAACATGTTATAGTTATGCCCAACATTCTACACTGTCTGCATAGTTATAACTGAGATACCACCTATAACATATCCAAAATTGGTAGAAATCAAACGGGCAAAATGGAAGCTAAAAATATGCGAATTGGACATCAGAACACGTTCGTCGACGGCCTACGCCAAGGCGGGTCGGGCTATGCCAGGGGTAGTCGGGCCCAGTCTGACGTCGCAATGCAAATTTTCAAACGAAATGTAATATTTAACGTCGTGACACGTGTTTCAAAATGGCAACACATATTTAGAGGTTTTTAAAATAGTTTAGTGCATCTCGAGGCACCGAGATGGACATATAACACAGTTTAAAATATAAATAGCATATGTCTATCTACAAGCTATGCAAAAGCATATATATAAGGATTAAGTTTGCATTGCGGGTAAAGTGTATCTGCAAAAGCATAGATATACCTTATGGATACATAAAATTGGAAAAATACTGATATGTGGACATGTTAAGTATGGAATGCTACTATAAATGTAAAACAAAGTCCAAGTTACTCGTGAAAGTGAAGTTAAGCTATATATACGCAAAGAAAGGCCTAAATGCACTATATGATTATGAATTTATATAAATGCCTTATAAAAGGTTTATAAACTATAAAAGCAATGTTATCACATTTAAAAAGCTATATTAACACTTTTTACAAGTTTATGGCTATATTACGTCAAAACCTCAAAGATTCTAACAAGTATGCTCAAGTCATATGCTTATTAGTATGCTCAAGTCATATGCTTACAAGTATACTCCAGTCATATGCTTACAAGTATGCTTAAATGTTAATAATATGCTTACAAGTATGCTCAAGTCATATGCTTATAAGTATGCTTAGAGAGCCTGATCATGCTATACATTAATAAGATCATGTTGTCTGTAGTAGGTACCGTGGTATCATGGACCTCTATTCAGACCGTAGTTGGGTGACACGACAAAATTCAAGTGCCCAGATAGGTGCTACATCTGAATTTAGAGCTGGTTGCCAAGTGTTTTTGGAGTATGCGTATAGTCATCCGGAATGTGTGAATGGTCAGAACAAGATAAGATGCCCTTGTTTGAAGTGTAAGAATGTAAAATATATGGACAGAGACATGGTAAACTATCATTTACTTATTTCTGAGTTCATGAAAAATTACGAAGAATGCTGGTGGGCACATGGGCAGAGAAGAGATGGTAGCATCACAGAAGTACACAATTCGGGTCGCAGTACCCATCGTATGAATGAAATGGTTCATGATATTGTAGTGTCAGATTTTGATTGGGAACAAAGCCTCTAGCAACCTATGAATCCTGATGCCAAAGTCTTCTTTAAGTTGTTAGACAGGGGTAATGAGCCATTGTGGCATGGTTATACTAAACACACTACATTGTCTGCAGTGGCGACATTACTTAACATCTAGGCTGATCATAACATGAGACATGAGTGTTTTGAGTCGCTCTTGAAGGCCATTAAGAGTATGTTTCCTGATAGTAAAAAATTACCCGATAACTACTACTATTGTAAGAAAATAGTGAAGAAGTTGGGCCTTGGATACCAAAAGATTGATGCATGTCCCAACGATTACATGTTATTTTATAAGGAAACTGAATAGATGACAATGTGCACGTTTTGCAGTTATGATTATTTTAGGCCTAATAAAGAGGGCGTGAATACAAAAAAATCAAATATACCGTTTAAGATTTTAAGGTATTTTCCAATTACACATCAGCTAAAAAGATTGTAAATGTATTCAAGAACAGCTAAACATATAAGTTGACATACAAAATCTCCAGCTAAAGATGGAGAACTAAATCATCCCGCAGATAGGAAGTCTTGGAAAGATTTCAACTTAGCAAATCCTGGGTTTGTTTTGGAACCTAAAAATGTGAGGCTTGGATTGTCCACCGATGGTTTCAACCCGTTTGGCCACTCAGCTGTTTCGTACTCATGTTGGCCTGTGATTGTCACTCCATACAACTTGCCTCCTTGGATGTGTATGAAACAACCATATTTATTTCTTTCACTCGTGGTTCCTGGTCCTAAGAGTCCTTCAAAGAACTTAGATGTTTACTTAATACCTTTTATAGAAGAGTTGAAGGTATTGTGGGAGGATGGAGTACAGACTTGGGATGTTTCAACGAAAACAAATTTCAACCTTAGGGTAGCGGTTATGTGGACTATAAGTGACTTCCTAGCTTATGGTATGTTAGCTGGATGAAGTACATACGAGAAGTTGGCTTGTCCGTATTTTATGGAGCATACAAAGTTTTTCAATCTATCAAAAGGTTGAAAGCCTTGCTGGTTCGAAGAAATAGAGAACACTTCAGGAAAGGGAAAGTAGACAATGATATGCCTGCAGTGCAATTGTCGAGAACGGAGATGCGAGACCGTGTGATGAGATTACCGGTCATTCTATTTGGTAAGATTGATGCCACAAACATAATCAATAAGTTTGGTGAATCTCATAATTGAGTTCGAAGAAGCATCTTTTGGGAACTGCCTTATTGATCTATAAATTTAAATCGTCATAATCTAGATATGATGCATATTGAGAATAATGTGTTCGACAATGTGTTTAACACCGTGATGAATGTTACAGGGAAGACAAAAGATAATGATAAGGCACAGTTGGACATGAAAGATATTTGTAAGCGTCCTAGATTAGAACTTTATAAATCTCCTAATGGTAAGATGCTCAAACCGCATGCAAGTTACACATTGTCTAGAAAGCAAGTTAAAGATGTGTGCACATTAGTTAAGTTTCTGAAACTACCAGATGGATATGCGTCAAACATTGCAAGGTGTGTTACGGGTGGAAAATTGCAAGGGATGAAGAGTCATAACTGTCATGTGTTCATGGAGAGACTCATTCCTATAACAATTTGAGATCTGCTTGATAAACCAATATGGGATTCTTTGACGTATCTTTGTTATTTCTTCAGAGACTTATGTTCAAAAACATTAAATGAGAAGGACATATCCCTACTTGAGAAGAACATCATAGAGATCACGTGTAAGCTTGAAAAAATATTCCCACATGATTTTTTTTAACTCCATGGAGCATTTGCAAATCCATCTTCCCTATGAAACTCGTGTTGGGGGTCTAGTTCAATATAAATAGATGTACCCTTTCGAAAGGATGATGGGAAACCTTAAGAATAAGGTGAAAAATATAGCTTATGTCGAGGGTTCTATATGTGAGGCATACAATTTCGATAAGATATCTAAGTTTGTCTCAGACTATTTTCCTGACAAAGTATTGACAAAGGCTAATCGAGTCTCAAGACATGATGACGGGGACAATGTTGAACTAAATGGTCGGTGTAACAACCCAATATTTTCTATAAAAATTAAATCATAAATTTTGCGTATAAATTTTTTTTTATTTCAAGGATGAGGATTTGTACAAGATAATGTGTATATGTAATTATGTAATAAATAAAAATATATTTATTACATAAATGTTTACAAATAATTTTATTTTAGAATTATTGATTATTATAAAGCATATTCTTATAATAATTAATTTTATAGTAGAAATATTTTTATTAATTATTTTTCATGAAAATATAATTATATATTATTTAAATAATATATGAAATAATTTTTAGAATTATTATAATAATTATTTATTTTATTATATGAATTTATGCAAGATTAATTAAGTTAATTATTTTAACTTAATTAATAATGTTATTTATGAAGAATAAATCAGATATGGAATCCAAACCCTAATTTTGGATTTTTATCAATAGATAAGAATAATAATATAATAATATTATATTTTGATTTTTCAGTGCTGTAATTATGTACCGTATTTTTGTGGACTGACAATGGTTGGTCAATTATGGGGTATTATGATAAAACCCTAATTTCTTAAATTGGAAACCCTAAATCAATACTTAACTTATTGATAAATGGAAACCCTAATTTGGAACTCGATTATGAGTTCGAGGTTGTTATGTAGCTGTGTTATTGTGTTTAAGGTTATGTATTATAGAATTAAATGTTAATTAGCGAAACCCTAATTAATATTTAGAAATCTTAATTTCGGAAAATCATAATTTCTAAATTAGTAAATCTAATTTCTAAATTAGAAACTCTAATTTGCTAAGATGAAACCCTAATTGTTATTTTGGCACGCTTAATGATAATTAGTAAAACATAAACCTAATTATCAAGTCTATGTAATTAGAAAATCTTAATTTTATAATTAAAACCCTAATTTATAATTAGTAACCCTATATGTTATATGGGTAATACTAATCGCTAAGTATTTGCACTAATTGTTAAATTAGTAAGTTTAATTATAATTATTAAATTATTGAACTTAGTGTTTAATTTCTAAATATTAGAAAACCTACACTAATTAAGAAAACCTTAATTTTTTTTTAAAACTAAATTGTTATTTATTTTGGTAATCCTAGGTTTTTTTTGTTGTTTTTAAACCCTAAAATGGTCCAAACCCTAAACCCTAACCCAAACCCAAACCCTAAATCTTAAGGGTTTGCAAGGATTACAAGATTGCTCTTAATTTTACAAGCCAATGCCCTCTTGCATAATTGAAGCTTACTTGTCTATCTAGCTAAATATGGAGTTGGTGACCTAACATGTTGACCTTGTGACAAAAATCTTAGCAATATCAGCCACATTGAATCAGCCTAATACATTTCACCAATATATATATATATAGATCAAGAGAGAGAAAAATCATTTTCAAGCCCATTTGTTCAACTTGCTCTCTACCAATTCTCTCTCTCTCAAAACCTACGAAATATATAAGTATATTAGTCCCAAAACACAGCCCCACGATCACCAGAAACAAATCAAAAGTCCAATTCCAGAAATCAAAGCATAAAGGTATAAACCCTAACCAAAAAATTTGATATTTGATTCCATGTTAGATGTTAGTTTTTGTATGTTAAACATGTTGTTTGGAGTCCATATAGTTGATCTGGGTTGGTAGTTGATGGATCAATAACATCAAAGTGCACGAATTTAAAAATTTTTGAAATCTGGAAAATATTATTTTTGGGTCTGACAGTCAAATGTCAGACCTCATAGATCTTTTGTTGTTACGTGTTTTTGTTGTTTCAATGTTGGATCTTGTTGTATGCTGTGAGATCTGTATTCTAAAACTTTTAGTAGGACCAGATCATGCATAGATAGCAAGCTATTAGTGGTCAAAGACCGTTGACCGGCCATGACTGGGAAAATCTGGGCAGCCCAGAAACTGTCCAGAACTCTCTGACATCATGTTCATCCGTTTAGATCTTGCTTGTTGTTATTGTTTTGTTCTTTTTGTTGTATTCAAGTTGTAGTAAGGTAGTTGTACTATAGGTTAATGCTTTTAGATCTCTTATATTGCAAACATTGTGGATTTGGAGGATGGTCAAACCAAGCCGGAAGTTCACGGGTTGAGTTTTCTGGGTAACCCAGAAAACTCAAGTCAGTGGCTTCTGACATGGTTTGACCGGATAGTTTATGGTGATTATGTTGTTGTTTTAGTGAACTATTGTGATAGAACTCTTCCTTGTCATGCCAAATACACACTGGATCCATTACATTGCATAAATATTGCACGGATATAAAGTTGTGGAAGCCTAAAAGTGGTAGCATGAACTGTTCTTCAATTCTGGAAAACCCAGAAATTGAAGAACAGTGCTTGACAGATTTTCCATTGCTTAGATCTCTCTGATTTGTTATATAATGGCTGTGATGCTTGTTTAATATTGTAGTATTACATCAATACTATAACCTTAACACATAGCCGAACCCGGATACATCAAGATCCATGATTTATAGGTGGTCAAACCGTGTACCTTGATAGCTGTCTATGAATTTCTGGGTAGGCTCATGAACGCGAAGAACACCTATAGCGACAGTTTCGTCGCTATAAGCAGTCTTTATCGACACTTAATTTCTGAAATTAATTATTTTTATTAAATAAATCCGAAAATTAGTTTTTAATTATGAAAAATACAAAATAAATTCTTAAAAATTATTTTAAAATCCAAAAATTATTTTTTAATTATTTTGAATATATTTCATAAATATTTTATATTTTTAGAATATTAAAAGTATTTAATTTATTTAATTATAATATTAAATAAATTATTTAAAAATAATTTTAATACATGAAAAATCATTTAAAATTATATTATGGTATAAGAAAATAATTTAAGTTATTTTTGATAACTTTTAATATATGGTGATAAAATTTCATTAATTAATTAATATTAATGATATTTAAGTTATTTAATAAATATGTTAAATAAATTATGGAAAATAGAATTAATGATATAAAAATTATAGAAAAATGATTTAAAGGTTATTTAAGTTATAAAAAAATGACTTTTGATATTTTGTCATGAAAAATATTAATATTTTAATATTAAATGATATTAAATTTATTTAATACTTATATTAAATAAATTAGTTTAAAAATGATTTTAATATTAAAAAAATTATTTTAAATAAAAATAAATAGTTTAAAAATACTTTAAGTTATAAAATATAACTGTCAATATTTAAAGTTAAATTTTATTAATTAATTATTATTAATGATATTAAAGTTATTTAATAATTATATTAAATAAATTAGCTTAAAAATGATTTTAATATTAAGAAAATCATTTTAAATGAAAATAAAGTGTTTAAAGATATTTTAAGGTATAAAATATAACTTTTAATATTTAAAGGATAATTTCATTAATAAATGATATTAATTTAATATTAAATGATATTAGATTTATATATTAATTATATTAAATAAATAGTTTTAAAATGGTTTTATTGATTTAAAAATCATTTAATAATGGTATAAATGAATTAAAAATAATTCAAGTTATAATTAATGACTTTTTGTATTTTGATAAATAATATATTAATACTTTAATATTAATGATAATTATTTAAAAATAATTTTAATTCTTTTAAAAAAATTATTTAAGGGTAATATTAATACTTTAAAAGTATTTTGAGTTATTATAAATAACTTTAACATTTTGGCAATGATTTCATTAATAGTTTAATATTAATTAAATATTAATAATAATAGAATTGTGTAATATTTAAATCATTTAATAATGATTCTGATGTTTGAAAATTCATGATAAATTATAATAAATATTTTAAAATTATTATAACTCATTTAAAAATAATATGACTGATACGTACGGATATTGAGTTACAGGACAGAGTCTTAGACTCGGTAATTAGCCGATAAAGCTGTCGGTACACCGACATGTTTCAGAAATTGATCTGGACTTAGATAATTTATTGAGATATGTGATTATTTGTGATTCAATGGTTATTAAACATATGTGCCAATGTGATTAGGGTATGTGCTAACTGCAATAAGCAGTACTATGTGTTATAGTATGTTATTCTAATCGATCAAATGATCTAATTAATGATAGGTTTCGGTATAAAAGATAAAACTAAGTTGCGTACTGTAAGTAGCAGACCAAACAAGTATCTTATCTTTGTATTTTTTTTATGCAATGGACATGAGTAAGAATGTTTCTAAATTATATTATTACTGTACAGATTATGAACCTTATATTATATAAGCTCATTGATTATCAACATGTTAGTATATGATAATTCAGATATATATATTCTCTTCGTTAATTTCTAGAAATGGTTAAACAAGTGTCCCCACTTGGATAATCATTGTATTTCATCACATGTTGATATACCTTTGTCAAATACCCATATACATATATGTTGAATTATAGATTATTGTTGAACAAGATAAAACCTTTGATTTAGAACCCAGACAAGTATGAACATCCCTACACGGGAAAACTTTTATACGCCCAAGGCGGAACAGAGTGCACGATCCTATCGTTCGTGTAATGTAGTATTGATCAATACAGGGCCCATGGGAAGTACAACCTAACGCCCGTAAGTTATGACGGTTTACAGATGAATTTCTATTTAACCTTTTCGAAAATAAAAATAATGTTCATGGCATGTCACCATAACCCTAGTTATAGTCAATATATAGTTTCAAAAATTTGAAAGAGAGTTTTTATTTTATTATTATCGGTTCAGAATACTTCACAACTATTGACTTGTTGTAGAAGAATAGTACAAAGAAAATATTTAAATTCTTTCAGATTATATCTGTATAATTTCTATTACTTGTTGGGCACTCAAATGCTCATTCTTGCTTAATTTAAATGTTTTCAGCTAAGTGTGATCGATCAGAGGGCTCTGTTAAGAACAAGAAAAAGGGAAAGGTCGCTGAATGAATGAATGAACGTTATCTTATGTAATAGTTTAATACTATTAAGACAAGTATGATATATATTATCTATCATGGTTTGTAATGAATGTTTAAAGGTTACGTACTTGGGATTAAACTCTAATAAATGTAAGTTAAGTTTGATATTTATATTATTGTTATTATTATTAGTATTATTCCGCTCATAGAAATGGTATCGTGATGAACTGAGTTCGGGTTTCAAGTACCTGAGTTTGGGGTCTTCACAAGTTGGTATCAGAGCTTAGGGTTTGAAACCTTAGGTGGGTTAGACCTTAGGCTATAACCTTAGAATAGAGGGAAACGTTGAAAATACAATTAACTCATATAGAGTTTAAAAAGGAGATGAATTGAATAAATTCATTGTTAAACAAAATAAAAGATAACTTGTATAAAACTATTAATTGTTGTGTGTATATATTAAGTGATAATCAGGATAACTTAGGTGTATAGATTTTAGCTAGAAAAGGATTAGGATACCCTCAAACCATAAAGAAGAAGTCAACCTCCATAACTGAGTCAATATCAAAGCCAATAGCTGAAATAGAGGCCCACATGGAAAGCTACCTCAATGAGGTGGTTATTTTGGAAAGTATAGTACCGGACCCTGAAACGATAGTATGACTGATAGGTAAAGTATAGTTAAAGAATATGTGGTCAATGTCGAGTTCTTAAACTCATATGTTTGTGGTGAGTTTTTAAACTCATAATGTATGGTAAGTTGGACAAACTAGGTGTAGTTAGAGGTGAATGGATTATTGAGGATAATGAGAATAGACAGATTTCTAAGCAATTGATCCTTAGTGAAGGTCTAAGAAGATAAGTAGTATTACTATTATGTGAGTAGGTATGATTTTATGTTGTGTATATGATATGTATGTCTGTATAAGGTAATATTTTCAAAAAAATTTGTATAAGTTGTGTCAGCGATTCCCGACTTCTGAGTCACAAAGGGATAGCGGATGATTAAAAGCAGTATGTGCTATGGTATATCAAGTGATATGAGTATGAATCTATAATAGATTAATGAAATAAGTTGGTATAAAGATAGTAGTTAATTATATGAGTACTGGTTAATGCAGAAAATCAAATTTTCAAAGCCTAATATTTTGAATACATGATTATTTGAGTAGAAAAAAAAATTCGCGTTATATGTTAAGCGTATACGATAAGGCTTAGAATAAAGAATAAATTGTGAAAATACCGCCAAGGAGACGAAAACAAAGTACCCAGACAGAAGAACCTGTCAACAAAGTTGGAAGACAACTAAACCCAATACAGAATTTTGCGAATATGGACGATCAAGCTATGCAGAACGGAATACCAGTCGCTGGAAGATCAGCCAGATAATCGATCGACGAACGTCAAAGACTTCAAGGCAATCAGACTGCCAGGATTCGGAGGATCAACTGACCTATAGTAACGTTTGTGATAGCTACGATAACGAAGGGGAAAAAGATAGTTTTGTCACCTAAACGATAAAAGGAAAGGAGATAAAGGGCAAGTCTGCATGATTTAAGTGTGAATCAATGGAGTATAGGGTGGAAGACCGTTCAAGAAGGAGAAAGAAGGCAAGGAATGCGAGTACAGAAAAAGGCAGCAGGACATTGGCGACAACGGGACCAACTTCAACAATCAAACCAACGAAATCAACCGCAAGCGTCTTCAACATGACCGTTCAAGATATCGTGGCAACTAGGGATGCAACTCCAGGTATTACTCAAACCAATTTTATTTCTTATATATATAGTAAAATATTTTATAATGATATTTTGAAGGAGGAATTTGAATTCTTTTAGGAATCAAATTTTCGTTTAATCAGAAAGACAAGCTTTATGTGAATAGCTGAAGATCAGTTCGATCAATTTTGATCGAGATCTACTTGCAAAGATTGTGTATGCTATGTACCCTGGTATGTATAGGTTTTAAAATGGTGATTTCGGGAACGAAATCTATATAAGGGAGGGTGAATGTAACAACCCAATACTTTCTATAAAAATTAAATCATAAATTTTGCGTATAATTTTTTTTTTATTTCAAGGATGAGGATTTGTACAAGATAATGTGTATATGTAATTATGTAATAAATAAAATTATATTTATTACATAAATGTTTACAAATAATTTTATTTTAGAATTATTGATTATTATAAAGCATATTCTTATAATAATTAATTTTATAGTAGAAATATTTTTATTAATTATTTTTCATGAAAATATAATTATATATTATTTAAATAATATATGAAATGATTTTTAGAATTATTATAATAATTATTTATTTTATTATATGAATTTATGCAAGATTAATTAAGTTAATTATTTTAACTTAATTAATAATGTTATATATGAAGAAAAAATCAGATATGGAATCCAAACCCTAATTTTAGATTTTTATCAATGGATAAGAATAATAATATAATAATATTATATTTTGATTTTTCAGTGCTGTAATTATGTACCGTATTTTTGTGGACTGACAATGGTTGGTCAATTATGGGGTATTATGATAAAACCCTAATTTCTTAAATTGGAAATCCTAAATCAATACTTAACTTATTGATAAATGAAAACCCTAATTTAGAACTCGATTATGAGTTCGAGGTTGTTATGTAGCTGTGTTATTGTGTTTAAGGTTATGTATTATAGAATTAAATGTTAATTAGCGAAACCCTAATTAATATTTAGAAATCTTAATTTCGGAAAACCTTAATTTCTAAATTAGTAAATCTAATTTCTAAATTAGAAACTCTAATTTGCTAAGATGAAACCCTAATTGTTATTTTGGCACGCTTAATGATAATTAGTAAAACATAAACCTAATTATCAAGTCTATGTAATTAGAAAATTTTAATTTTATAATTAAAACCCTAATTTATAATTAGTAACCCTATATGTTATATGGGTAATACTAATTGCTAAGTATTTGCACTAATTGTTAAATTAGTAAGTTTAATTATAATTATTAAATTATTGAACTTAGTGTTTAATTTCTAAATATTAGAAAACCTACACTAATTAAGAAAACCTTAATTATTTTTTTTAAAAAAACTAAATTGTTATTTATTTTGGAAATCCTAGATTTTTTTTGTTGTTTTTAAACACTAAAATGGTCCAAACCCTAAACCCAAACCCTAAACCCTAAGGGTTTGCAAGAATTACAAGATTGCCCTTAATTTTACAAGCCAAATGACCTTTTTGCCCTTTTGCATAATTGAAGCTTACTTGTGTATCTAGCTAAATATGGAGTTGGTGACCTAACATGTTGACCTTGTGACAAAAATCATAGCAATATCAGCCGCATTGAATCAGCCTAATATATTTCACCAATATATATATAGATCAAGAGAGAGAAAAATCATTTTCAAGCCCATTTGTTCAACTTGCTCTCTACCAATTCTCTCTCTCCCAAAACCTACGAAATATATAAGTATATTAGTCCCAAAACGCAGCCCCATGATCACGAACAACAAATCAAAAGTCCAATTCCAAAAATCAAAGCATAAATGTATAAACCCTAACCAAGAAATTTGATCTTTGATTCCATGTTAGATGTTAGTTTTTTTATGTTAAACATGTTGTTTGGAGTCCATATAGTTAATCTGGGTTGGTAGTTGATGGATCAATAACATCAAAGTGCACGAATTTAAAAAATTTTGAAATCTGGAAAATATTATTTTTTGGTCTGACAGTCAAATGTCAGACCTCATAGATCTTTTGTTGTTACGTGTTTTTGTTGTTTCAATGTTGGATCTTGTTGTATGCTGTGAGATCTGTATTCTAAAACTTTTAGTAGGACCAGATCATGCATAGATAGCAAGCTATTAGTGGTCAAAGACCGTTGACCCGCCATGACTGGGAAAATCTGGGCAGCCCAGAAACTGTCCAGAACTCTCTGACATCATGTTCATCCGTTTAGATCTTGCTTGTTGTTATTGTTTTGTTCTTTTTGTTGTATTCAAGTTGTAGTATGGTAGTTATACTATAGGTTAATGCTTTTAGATCTCTTATATTGCAAACATTGTGGATTTGGAGGATGGTCAAACCAAGCCGGAAGTTCACGGGTTGAGTTTTCTGGGTAACCCAGAAAACTCAAGTCAGTGGCTTCTGACATGGTTTGACCGGATAGTTTATGGTGATTATGTCTGACGCCCCCAAAATTAGGTATTCATCACCCATCTTGAGTCGCCAAATACATGGTACAAAATACAAATACAAACTTAATTATACAAATGTCGTGTAACATACGACAATACATAAACTGAGAGTTCTAATAGGAATATTGTCATCTAGACAATATCCATACTCAAGGAGTCCTCATTACATTTATTGTCGCACTATTTAACAGAATAGTGAGGACTACTAATGCTATCTTCTGGACCATCACTCCTTTCCCTGACTCATCCCAGCTATATTCTCATTTCCTGAAGAGAACATTGAAAAAAAGGGTGAGCTCAACTAGCCCAGTAAGAAATATTATAACTAAGATAATGACGAATAAATTATCAATAGTCTTCAACAATGTTAAACTGATAAAATACAATAGACATCAAGTTTAACTGCAACGGAATAAGCAATCCATTAGAAGAGTCAAGTAGAGAATAAAACCTACTATCTTCTATGATTTAAAAAGGTTTTTTAACACTGTTATCACTGGGACTCAGCTTAATAAAATAATCCACATCATCTAATCATCCCTGTATTATGGGCCAAGGATATTCATTAAATCATCAATGGTCATGACTATACCGAAAAATTCCTGGTCATAATCATACCAAAAACTGTCTATCAATGCATTACAGGTCACTGAGGACTTTTACCACACCACTTATAACATCACAGTTCATGATTATACCGAATGATCCCTGGTCATAATCATACTAAGTCTATCTATGCACGTAAGCCAAAGATGACTTTCAACATAAAATAAACATGAGGATGATGACAATGTTATAGGAATTCAATTAAACAAGTTCAAGAATTAGTTTATCTAGGAACTAATAATATCCAAATTGTCAACATGATACTTCTTTGTAAAGTAACAGTCAAGAATGCTCAGAAGAATATTTCCATGAAAAGATACTGGATGAAGCACAAATATCAAGGATATTCCACTAATTTCATGGAGTATAGAAATCAAAACTTTAACCAAATGAGTATAATAAAGAATATATGAAACTGCAAATGGATTTTCACCAGCCATGCGGTAATCCACGTATACAGATCATTTCCACAATTTAATAAGGAATGAATATAAAGGATTATTCACCATGCATGTGGCAATTCACATAGACAGGTTATTCCAACAGAATAATAAAGAATGGAATAATAAAAGGATTCACCATGCATGCGATAGAGACCGCACAGACAGGTTATTCCCAACAGAATAATAAATGCGGAATAATAAATATGGAACCAGGTCAGGTGAAATTCACACCGACAGGATATTCCGATAGAATAATAAATGCGAAATAATAAATGATGGAACCAGGTCAGGTGAAATTCACACCGACAGGATATTCCGACAAAATCGTAAAGAACGGAATAATGAAAGAGTTTCACCAAGTATGCGGTACTTCGCATAAACAGGTTATTCCAACATAATAATAAAGAATGGAATAACAGAAGAAGATCACCAAGTATTGGGTAAACCGCATATACAGGTCATTCCACCAAGTATAGGGTAAACCACGCATACAGGTTATTCCAACAGAATAATAAAGGATGAAATAACATAAGTTCTCTTCATGAATAAAAAAGAATAACACCCCTTACCGTTTTAAAGAAGAACTGAAATAAAGAAGTAGTTAAGTGGTAGAATACTCTTCTTCTTTCTCTCTATAGTTTCTCTCTCTAGAGTTCAGTGAATTCGTAAGAAAATAATGAAGGAATGAGCTTCTATTTATAGGAAAATGAAATGCATAGTAACTAATCCATGAACGGTTCAGATTGATTTACTTTAATCTGACGGTCCATATTTAAAGCAAAACCTTTTAAATAAAATATAATATATTCTAATTATTGCCTAATAAAATAAACAACTTTAATAAAGTATTTTGTTTTATATAAAAAGATGTTTCTGTTTTATTACGTTAATAATACGAATAAAACAAAACTTCATTATCGCTAAATAATTCATATTATTAATTGACAATAATTGAATCAAACTGAGTGACTTCTCACATAAGCATTAATAATCAATACCATGTGCTACTATGCAACCACACGTATTAATGTACTTTTACTACCGAGTAGTTCAACAGTATTAACGGTAAAACTTCCGCCGTTATTTTTAATAAAATATTTTTGTCATTTTCTTAATCCGACAATAATTCTGTTGTGGGGTCCACCAATGATTGTACCGTCGTACAAATATTCCCTGACTAATCGAATATTTTCCGTAAATAGTAACTCGTGAATAGTAACTGTGACACCCCCAAATCCCGGTACTTCATTTCCTCAAGATTTGGTGTTCACGTAATCAAAACATTCATTACTAACTACCCAATTGATAAAATTGAATAAATAAAACCTGCCCATACAGGATTAAACTTAAATAAAAATCTCCCAGGTTATCTAACCTTTACAAACATTCATTCATGCAGAAATTAAATTAATATAAACTTCTTTACAATCTTTAAACAAAGTCTAAAAATAAACTGTCTAACTATTACAGGTCTTCAGCATTGCTTAATCTTTCCTTTCCATTTACTGGTGCTAGGTATATCACCAGTTTCAACCTTAGCTGTAAGAATGTTTACAGGCAAGAGTGAGCAAACAAGGCCCACTTGAAATAATAATAAATAAATCAGTTAACTTTACATCATGTACCAACATTAGGTTTAATAGAACTGAACAATAAGTTCTATTACTTTCTAAAAACTTTAATCAATTACTGAGGGTCTAATGACCACGAATCATGTCCACAGTTATAAGTAATTTTTCAACTTAAACTTTAACAGTCATAAGACTATAAGGACTTCACGTACTTAGGGGGATCAACCCTTCGTACAATGTATTGTGCACAATCATTTCAACGCTAAGCGTAACCTCTTATAAAAGAGTTGTTCTTCTCAGTATTTAGAATACAAGTCCGTACCAAAGTGAGTTTGGTTTGGATACATCATGGGGTAATTTAGAATTCAACGGTAATCAACTAAGGGTTAGTTGATTACAAACAACATAACTGTATACTATGGAATAATCATAGTTGAATGGATATTTATAAACTAACATCATGCTCTAGGAATAATTTAATAGCATAATCATTGAATAATCATAACATGCATCCTCGTAAACCAATAGATACACGAGCTTAATCAACAATAAACAATCTAACTCTACGAAAGTGTAAAGTTAGCCATTTGTACAATTGAAATGGAATTAAAGCAATAATGTGTTTAACGAATTCAATCTTGTACAATGAAGTTCTAGTATTAGATAAAACTTGCTCAATATCAATAGATAAGATTTATAAAACTTGCATACAACGAAACAAGTTAAAGACAATAATAACTTGTTCAATATCAAAAGATAAGGTTTAGAAAACTTGCTCAGTTATAAAAATAGAGTTAAGGAAACTTGCACAATGAAGTTTTGAGTTAGAGAACTTGCATAAGTATAACATAACAGTGAAAAGTAACCTTGCTGAATAATAAAGTAGAAAAGGTTAGGGAACTTGCCTCGTGTGTAGGTTAAACAATTACTGTTCACGTTTACCCCAATTCCTACACATACCATATGCATTGACAATACACATTAGTTACGCTAACATTACCTTTATGAGTTCCTTTATTACTCTTAGTATAGCTACTAACTAAGTTTAAGTTTAAACAACACATCTTTCATGAACATTACTTTTTAGCTTTATTACAACTACTTAAATGATCATGCCATTGCACCACATGTACATTAACAACTTGATACAACATCCTAATACATGTCCAACATGTTATCATTAAGTTATACTAATATCCAAAGGGTTGCACTTGCATTCGTGCATCCCGACGCCCTCCGATTGGCTCCAAATACAAAACAGTCCTAAAGATGGCCATTTTGACTACTGTTACAGACCTCAGATTAAAAAACTTAAAGAATGAAAGTTGTAGTTCTACTCGTCCTCTTTCCGAATCATCTTGAATTACCTAAATCGGAGTTCGTATGAAAAAGTTATGGCCATTTTACTACAGGAGGTCAAAACTGCCCAACTAGGCCACTTTTCCGGCGCCGGGGCGCGGAACAGTGGCGCTGGGGCGCGAGCATCAGCGCTGGGGCGCGAGCTTCAGCGCTGGGCATGAGCTACGGGCCCATTTTTGACGCTGGGGCGCGAACCTTGGCGCCAGGGCGCGAGATTTGGCGCTGGGGCGTGAATTTTGACGCTGGGGCGCCGAAACTCATAGAACCAACCCCGAAAGACAGAACAAACTTACTGTCTAATTTATTTTTAACAACCCATGGCATCTAACACATGTATAACTTCATGAAAATTACACATAAAAGTTAACAATCATCAATATATCCATCACCAATCATTAATTATCAATACCATAAACTAATTCTTTGAAACACTGTGTTTTAAAGTAAAAATCCATTGATGAAATATAAATTACAGTGAACGAAAATTTCCACTGTTATCAACAAATTTTGATTCCTTTGAAATACAACTATACCAACATAACAAATTAACATGTATAGTTCAATTCCTCAGTTAGCATACAATTTATCGAATCACATACAAATTTTGTTATTTTTCAAAACATATGTTCGTATATAAATTTTCACTGAAAAACCAAGTTATCTTCCTCAATGATAATTTAGCATACAACACCTACACACCTATATATACATGCTAGTTATAACAACACAACATGTAATACCAAAACAATTTCTGGAACAAGGTTTACAGACAATTTGGTAAAACTTATACACGGTTATGACAAGAAAACAAAGACATACAATTTCTCAAAAACTATATAACGTAAACATATATTATAAGGTTTGTACAACCTACCTTTAATTTGTTCTAGAAAACTTGTAATTCAAAACTTGTTTTGGACAATCTTGCACTTGGCTTCTTCTCAAAATCTCTGAACTTTTCCTTTCTCTTTTCTTACTTCTCTCAATGATAGACTAGGTACTAACAATGAGCGTAAACCCAAAACTGATATACGTAGAATAAAACTGATATGGCAATAATAAGCCTACTTATTATATCAGTTATTAAACATATAACGTATAACTAATAAATATAAATATATTTCATTTATATATTTGTTTTATTTTATTAATAATTTTAATTCAAAAGATACCCAAAAGCCATAAGGCTTCGTTTGGCAACCCATTTAAAATTTAAGGATTAATACTTAAGCCTTGTTTGGCAAAGAACTAAATTAAACTACTTTAATTTAACTTAATAACTCTTTATAACATAGTTATTTGTCACACTTTATGAAATAATAATTTATTAAATAAATCACTTAACCACATAACTCAATCCACATAACACATTAATTATTTAACAAATAAATAATTAACTAATTACATTAATTATTTAGCAAGTAAATAATTAACTAAATAAACTCAATCAAATTGAACAATTACTTATTCACTAATAAACACATCCAATAAATATTTATATAAATCAATAAATATTTATAACTTACATTTTAAAAAAAAATATGGAATGTTACATCATTTCCCCCATATAAGGATTCTGTCCTCAGAATCACAACTCAAACAACACATTCGTTACATTCTTCCCTACTTACAAAGATTCTGTCCTCAGAATCGAAGACACAGATTAAATAAATAACTCAGGGTATTCTTTCAACATTTTCTCTTCGAGTTCCCACGTTGCTTCTTCAGCGTTGTGGTTCCTCCAAATCACCTTCACAGAAGGTATCACTTTATTCCTGAGCCCCTGTTCTTTCCTGTCGACTATCTGGATAGGAACCTCTTCATAAGACAAATCTTTCTCAAACTGCAACGGTTCGTACTCGATTACGTGTTTGTAATCGGGTTTATATGGTCGTAACACCGAAATGTGAAAAACATTATGAATATTTTCCAACACTGGAGGTAGAGCTACCTCGTAAGCCACTTCTCCCACTCTTCGCAGCACTTCAAAGGGTCCAATAAACCTCAGGCTTAGCTTTCCCTTTTTACCGAAACGAATTTTCCACTTCCAAGGAGAAACTTTTAGGAATACATAGCTTCCTACGTCAAATGCACGATCTTGCCTGTGTTGATCAGCATACTTCTTCTGTCGGTCTTGAGCTGCTACCAATCTTATCCTGATGAGTTTGATAACCTTAGCAGTTTGTTGCACCAATTCTGGTCCTAACAGTTGACGTTCACCAACTTCATCCTAGTACAGTGGAGTTCTGCACTTTCTGCCGTATAACGCTTCGTAAGGCGGCATGCTGATACTCGCGTGATAACTATTATTATAGGCAAATTCCACCAACGGTAATTGCTCTTCCCAGCTTCCTTTGAAATCCATGACGCATGCTCTCAACATATCTTCCAATGTCTGGATCGTTCGTTCGCTTTGGCCATCTGTTTGCGGATGATATGTCGTACTCATTCGCAACTGTGTTCCCATACATTCTTGTAGTCTCTTCTAGAAGTTTGATGTGAACCTCGGATCTCTGTCTGACATAATTGACACTGGAATTCCATGTCTTGCAACGATCTCTTTAATATATAGTTTTGCCAGCTGATCAAGATTGAATCTAATCTTTATTGGCAAAAAGTGTGCAGATTTTGTCAATCTGTCTACTATTACCCAAATTGCATCGTATCCTTTCTGAGTAGTCGGAAGACCCACCACAAAATCCATCGTGATATGTTCCCACTTCCATTCCGGTATTTCCAACGGTTGAAGCAATCCGCTGGGTCTTTGATGTTCGGCTTTTACTCTTTGACATGTCAAACATTTAGCCACGCATTCTGCGACATCCTTTTTCATATTCGGCCACCAAAAATGTGGGCGTAAATCTTGATACATCTTCGTGCTTCCTGGATGAATCGAATATCTTGAGCTATGAGCTTCGGTCAGGATTTCGTTTTTCAGTTCTGGTGTTGCTGGAACCCAGATTCTTCCCTCGTACCGTAGTAATCCTTCGGTATCGACCTTGTATTTGGTATTGTTACCATCAACCATATTCTCTTTTATCTTTCCACATTCTTCATCTTGTAACTGAGCGTTTTTCACCTTGTCCAGTAAAGTTGGACCTGCTTCTAGATGAAATAGTCGTTCGTCGGTTTCCTGCGGAAATTTGATTTCCAGTTCTAATTTTGTCATTGCTAAAATGAGCTCCTCCTGAGTTGTTATCAACATTAATTTTTCCCGACCTTTCCTGCTTAAAGCATCTGCAACCACATTCGCTTTGCCCGGATGATAAAAGATCTCACAATCGTAATCCTTTATCAATTCCATCCATCTCCTCTGACGCATGTTCAGGTCCTTCTGATTGAAAATATACTTCAGACTTTTGTGGTCTGTGTAGATCTCACATTTCTCTCCATACAGATAATGTCTTCATATCTTGAGAGCAAATACCATTGCAGCCAATTCTAAATCATGAGTCGGGTAACCTTTCTCATAATCCTTCAGTTGTCTTGATGCATAGGCAATAACTTTGCCGTTTTGCATAAGAACACAACCTAACCCTTTGTGTGAGGCATCACTATATACCACAAAATTTCCTGTATTATCTGGCAGGGTTAACACAGGTGCCATACTTAGCTTCTTCTTCAAATCTTGGAAGCTCTCTTCACATTTCTCCGTCCACACGAATTTCACAGCTTTTCGTGTCAAATTTGTTAACGGAGTGGCTATCTTAGAAAAATCTTGTATAAATCTTCTATAATAACCGGCCATCCCCAAGAAACTCCTCACCTCCGAAGGTGTTCTTGGTTGTTCCCAATTGATTACAGCTTCCACTTTCGATGGATCTACTGAAATCCCATCTTTGTCAATCACATGACCCAAAAATTGTACACGATCTAGCCAAAATTCACACTTAGAGAACTTCGCGTACAACTTTTCCTTTCTTAGTGTCTCCAACGTCAGACGTAAATGTTCCACGTGTTCTTCTTGAGTTTTGGAATACACCAGAATGTCGTCGATAAACACCACCACGAACTTGTCTAAAAATGGTTTAAATACCCTGTTCATCAAATCCATGAACGCAGCAGGGGCATTTGTTAAACCAAAAGACATCACCAGAAACTCGTAATGTCCGTACTGAGTTCTGAATGCCGTTCTAGGTATATCCTCCTTTCTTACCTTCAATTGGTGATACCCACTTCTCAAATCTATTTTCGAGAAGTATTTAGCACCCTTCAACTGATCAAACAAGTCATCTATTCTAGGTAACGGATACCTATTCTTAATAGTGACCTTGTTTAACTCCCTATAATCAATGCAAAGACGCATTGATCCGTCCTTCTTCTTCACAAATAATACTGGCGCTCCCCACGGTGACACGCTTGGTTGAATATTCTTCTTGTCCAGTAGTTCTTGCAGTTGCACCTTGAGTTCCTTCATTTCTATCGGAGCCATTCTGTACGGGGCCTTCGATATCGGTGCTGTTCTGGGTACTAAATCGATTACGAACTCAATTTCTCGGTCAGGCGGAAGTCCTGGCAAATCCTCTGGAAACACGTCTTCGAATTCTCTCACTACCGGTATTTCTTCTAGTTTTACTCCCTTCTTCTGAGTATCGACTATGTAAGCTAAATAGCCCACACAACCTTGACTCAACAATTTCTTGGCCTGCATAGTCGTCAGACATTTCATTTGTCTAGGCGACTTGCTACCATAAAATACTACCTTTGACGGAGTCATAAGGTTTACACACTTCTTTTGGCAGTCAATTACCGCTCTGTATTTGAACAACCAATCCATTCCTAAAATTACATCAAATTCCCCGAGTCTAATCGGAATCAAATCTACCAACAAGATATTCTCCTTAATGTTCACCCTACAGTTCTTGTATACGAATCTAACAGGGATTACTTCCTTATTTGCAATTTCTATGTTCAAAGGAAAATTCAGTTCTTCTCAAGGCAATTCTAACCTCTTGGCAAATTCATCAGATATAAACGAGCAAGTAGCACCCGAATCAAATAATACATATGCATTAATATCATTGATTGGAATAATACCTGACACCACATCTTTTGATTGCACAACATCTTGCACAGTCATGTTGAAGGTTCTGGCTGTGGGTTTGTTTGATGCTGCAGGTCCAGTAATGGCCCATGTACTTCCATTGTTACCTCCATTGCTTCTGGTTGTCCCTCCCTCCTTCTTCTTAGGGCATTCACGAGCAAAATGATCCTTGGATCCGCACGTAAAGCACGCCTTCTTCTTTGGTTGAGTGCAATTTGGGGCGATGTGACCCTCCTGGCCACAATTGTAGCAAACTCGTTTCCCCATCAAGCACGCACCCTTGTGAAATTTCCCGCATGTCGCACATGTTTCAAACTTTTTGTTTTGCTGGTTACCCTGATGGTTTCCAGCACCCATGTTCCCATTCCACTTTCTCTTCAAGATGTTGTTGCTGTTGTTGTTGTTGTTGTTGTTGTTTCCACTGCTACCACCTCCATTCTTAATCTCATTCTCATTCTTTTTCTTCTTCTGTTCCTGATTGAACTTTGTCACTGCCTCACCTCCACCTTCAGCGAGTACTGCTTTCTCCATCACCGCTGCAAATATCTTCAACTGGAATAGGGAAACCCTACTGTACAGCCAGGGCTTCAGTCCCTGTTCAAATCTCTTCGCCTTACGTTCGTCTGTGCTAACCTGATATGGCGCAAACCTCGCCAACTCGTTGAATTTTGCGGCATACTCAGATACCGTCATCGTCCCTTGCTTCAGCTCCAGAAACTGTACTTCCAGCTGACTCTTTGAACTCTCCGGGAAATAGGTCTCGAAGAACAGTTCCTTGAACCTATCCCAGGTCATCACTCCTGGCCCTTCCCGAGTTTTATTGGCTTGCCACCAATAACTAGCTTCTGCTTTCAACATGAAAGTTGCGAAAGCAGTCTTCTGCTCATCCCCTACCCTAGCGACATCGAACACCTTCTCTATTTCCATAATCCAGGTTTGTGCTTCGACTGGATTCATGGACCCACGGAATTCAGGTGGTCCAACCGCCTTGAAATCCTTAAACGTTGTGCCTTGGTTTTGGGGTTGATTCTGCAACGCTCCTGTCAATAGTGCCACTAGTTGTTGAATGGGATTCGCATCAACATTGTCGTTAGCTTCTTCGGTGGTTCTCTGTCGTGTTGGTTGACGTCTGGGAGGCATTTTCTGTTTAAAATAAAACATCTATTAGACCATTACTCAACTTCTTTAAGTATTTCTAATTAACTTGCCTCTACAAAAGAAATAACCACATAGCACATAACACTTTGAATAAAATAATAACTTTTATTTATTCATAAACTTTTTTGAAAACATAACACAATAGCATCTCTGCTATCTACATCCTTTCCTAAACTACAAAAGTTTCAGGACAACACCATTATTATCATATCCCATGGTTACTTAACACTAGGGATTTACACATTATTTAATACATATTACGTGCATTACAGACACACTTTCTACGATGATCTATTAAGATACTTCTTAGCCCTATCACGTTCTTCCTCCATGACTCGAAACATCGTTCTTTGATCTAACACAAATGATGGCAGCGTCTCGAACTGAATCGGATATCCCATAACTCGATCTTGAGCTCGATTAATTGCGGTGTCGAATACTTTGACCATTTCTTCTATCTTCATCCTTTTTGCCTGTGAGCTCCTTACTGCTCTTCCAGTTCGTTGATAAGCTTCCTCGTATGCATCTTCAGCTCTTGCCCTCTTAGCCGCTTCTTCTCTCAGCCTGCTCTTCAGTTCAGCAACCATCTCGATCAATTGTTCCTTCTCTCCTTCAGTCTGTGTTAGTTTCTCTTCGGCGTTTGTTAGTCGTTCATCACGATCCTGGATCTCGCCGTCTTTTTGTGTAATTGTAGTCTGTTGTTCAGCTACTATCTCCTGCAACTCCTCCACTGTATCTTGTAGTTCCACGTTAAGGTCGTGCACTTCATCATATACACGGCCAGCTATCGAGTTAAGCGGAATCCTTTCCTCCTCATCCTCGTCATCCTCATCCTCCTGCGGTAACTCAATGGGATCCTCCTCGTCTGTCTCCACATCATCATCCTCATCCTCAACTACTGTGACCAACGGGGCTGACTCCCGTGGCAATAGTTGTTCCCAAACTACCTGAACATTGCGAGGTTCCTCCTCTATAGGCATTTGAGGTCCCTCCTCCCTAGCCTGACTGGACTCTCCAACATTAGTCATCCTGACAACAAAGTTTTAAAGTTTTAATTAATAATCATTACTACTCGACACCCACGAGTACATAAACATAAACACATAAGCACATAAGTGTTTTATTACTTCTTTCTTAAAACTCGATAAGAGTTAACTCCACTATCTTTTCAAAAGGTTACTTCCTAAGGCTTTTCCCCCACCTAAGGTTCATAACCTAAAGCTTTGATACCAACCTGTGACACCCCCAAATCCCGGTACTTCATTTCCTCAAGATTTGGTGTTCACGTAATCAAAACATTCATTACTAACTACCCAATTGATAAAATTGAATAAATAAAACCTGCCCATACAGGATTAAACTTAAATAAAAATCTCCCAGGTTATCTAACCTTTACAAACATTCATTCATGCAGAAATTAAATTAATATAAACTTCTTTACAATCTTTAAACAAAGTCTAAAAATAAACTGTCTAACTATTACAGGTCTTCAACATTGCTTAATCTTTCCTTTCCCTTTACTGGTGCTAGGTATATCACCAGTTTCAACCTTAGCTGTAAGAATATTTACAGGCAAGAGTGAGCAAACAAGGCCCACTTGAAATAATAATAAATAAATCAGTTAACTTTACATCATGTACCAACATTAGGTTTAATAGAACTGAACAATAAGTTCTATTACTTTCTAAAAACTTTAATCAATTACTGAGGGTCTAATGACCACGAATCATGTCCACAGTTATAAGTAATTTTTCAACTTAAACTTTAACAGTCATAAGACTATAAGGACTTCACGTACTTAGGGGGATCAACCCTTCGTACAATGTATTGTGCACAATCATTTCAACGCTAAGCGTAACCTCTTATAAAAGAGTTGTTCTTCTCAGTATTTAGAATACAAGTCCGTACCAAAGTGAGTTTGGTTTGGATACATCATGGGGTAATTTAGAATTCAACGGTAATCAACTAAGGGTTAGTTGATTACAAACAACATAACTGTATACTATGGAATAATCATAGTTGAATGGATATTTATAAACTAACATCATGCTTTAGGAATAATTTAATAGCATAATCATTGAATAATCATAACATGCATCCTCGTAAACCAATAGATACACGAGCTTAATCAACAATAAACAATCTAACTCTACGAAAGTGTAAAGTTAGCCATTTGTACAATTGAAATGGAATTAAAGCAATAATGTGTTTAACGAATTCAATCTTGTACAATGAAGTTCTAGTATTAGATAAAACTTGCTCAATATCAATAGATAAGATTTATAAAACTTGCATACAACGAAACAAGTTAAAGACAATAATAACTTGTTCAATTTCAAAAGATAAGGTTTAGAAAACTTGCTCAGTTATAAAAATAGAGTTAAGGAAACTTGCACAATGAAGTTTTGAGTTAGAGAACTTGCATAAGTATAACATAACAGTGAAAAGTAACCTTGCTGAATAATAAAGTAGAAAAGGTTAGGGAACTTGCCTCGTGTGTAGGTTAAACAATTACTGTTCACGTTTACCCCAATTCCTACACATACCATATGCATTGACAATACACATTAGTTACGCTAACATTACCTTTATGAGTTCCTTTATTACTCTTAGTATAGCTACTAACTAAGTTTAAGTTTAAACAACACATCTTTCATGAACATTACTTTTTAGCTTTATTACAACTACTTAAATGATCATGCCATTGCACCACATGTACATTAACAACTTGATACAATATCCTAATACATGTCCAACATGTTATCATTAAGTTATACTAATATCCAAAGGGTTGCACTTGCATTCGTGCATCCCGACGCCCTCCGATTGGCTCCAAATACAAAACAGTCCTAAAGATGGCCATTTTGACTACTGTTACAGACCTCAAATTAAAAAACTTAAAGAATGAAAGTTGTAGTTCTACTCGTCCTCTTTCCGAATCATCTTGAATTACCTAAATCGGAGTTCGTATGAAAACGTTATGGCCATTTTACTACAGGAGGTCAAAACTGCCCAACTAGGCCACTTTTCCGGCGCCGGGGTGCGGAACAGTGGCGCTGGGGCGCGAGCATCAGCGCTGGGGCGCGAGCTTCAGCGCTGGGCATGAGCTACGGGCCCATTTTTGACGCTGGGGCGCGAACCTTGGCGCCAGGGCGCGAGATTTGGCGCTGGGGCGTGAATTTTGACGCTGGGGCGCCGAAACTCATAGAACCAACCCCGAAAGACAGAACAAACTTACTGTCTAATTTATTTTTAACAACCCATGGCATCTAACACATGTATAACTTCATGAAAATTACACATAAAAGTTAACAATCATCAATATATCCATCACCAATCATTAATTATCAATACCATAAACTAATTCTTTGAAACACTGTGTTTTAAAGTAAAAATCCATTGATGAAATATAAATTACAGTGAACGAAAATTTCCACTGTTATCAACAAATTTTGATTCCTTTGAAATACAACTATACCAACATAACAAATTAACATGTATAGTTCAATTCCTCAGTTAGCATACAATTTATCGAATCACATACAAATTTTGTTATTTTTCAAAACATATGTTCGTATATAAATTTTCACTGAAAAACCAAGTTATCTTCCTCAATGATAATTTAGCATACAACACCTACACACCTATATATACATGCTAGTTATAACAACACAACATGTAATACCAAAACAATTTCTGGAACAAGGTTTACAGACAATTTGGTAAAACTTATACACGGTTATGACAAGAAAACAAAGACATACAATTTCTCAAAAACTATATAACGTAAACATATATTATAAGGTTTGTACAACCTACCTTTAATTTGTTCTAGAAAACTTGTAATTCAAAACTTGTTTTGGACAATCTTGCACTTGGCTTCTTCTCAAAATCTCTGAACTTTTCCTTTCTCTTTTCTTACTTCTCTCAATGATAGACTAGGTACTAACAATGAGCGTAAACCCAAAACTGATATACGTAAAATAAAACTGATATGGCAATAATAAGCCTACTTATTATATCAGTTATTAAACATATAACGTATAACTAATAAATATAAATATATTTCATTTATATATTTGTTTTATTTTATTAATAATTTTAATTCAAAAGATACCCAAAAGCCATAAGGCTTCGTTTGGCAACCCATTTAAAATTTAAGGATTAATACTTAAGCCTTGTTTGGCAAAGAACTAAATTAAACTACTTTAATTTAATTTAATAACTCTTTATAACATAGTTATTTGTCACACTTTATGAAATAATAATTTATTAAATAAATCACTTAACCACATAACTCAATCCACATAACACATTAATTATTTAACAAATAAATAATTAACTAATTACATTAATTATTTAGCAAATAAATAATTAACTAAATAAACTCAATCAAATTGAACAATTACTTATTCACTAATAAACACATCCAATAAATATTTATATAAATCAATAAATATTTATAACTTACATTTAAAAAAAAAATATGGAATGTTACAGTAACTCATGAATAGTAACTCGTGAATAGTAACTCATGAATAGTAACTCGTGAATAGTAACTCATGAATAGTACTCCGACACAAAAAGTACCCCAAAAACTCGAGTGGACAATATTAGAGTGAATAGTAACTGGGTATTTTATGACAACTTGTCAACTTTAAAAAAATTTCACATATCACCTTTAACTTTAACCTTTTATCAATTTAACCATTTACCAAAATAGAAAAATTGAATACTTTTATTTCATAAAATTCAGGGTCTCACAATCTCTCCTCCTTATGAAATTTCGCCCTCGAAATTTACGTACGTACCTGGTATGACGAAGAGGTGAGGATACCTTGAATACCTTTATCGTTGAAAATATTAAATTCATCTTTGCAATACAGCCAAAGATATTTATTAATAATTTATTTTTGCACTACATGCCAACTGTATAACCAATAATCAACAGTTCATCTTTGCACTACAGGTCAAAGATATACAACTGTAAAATCAATAATACTGAGACTCAGCTTAATAGTATCACGACCACGAATTATCCATGCACTACGTGCCAAAGATAATTGTATTTTCAATTACGGTCATGATTATACCGAACAATCCCTGGTCATAATCATACCAAGTCCATCTATGCACGTAAGCCACAGATGACTTTTACCACATCTATGAATTTATATTTCATTGCTGAGACTCAGCTCAATAATTAATCCACATCATCGAATCATCCCTGCATTACAGGCTAAGGATATTCTTTAGTATCACGACCGCGAATTATCCATGCACTACGTGCCAAAGATAATCGTAGTTTCAATTACGGTCATGATTATACCGAACAATCCCTGGTCATAATCATACCAAGTCCATCTATGCACGTAAGCCACAGATGACTTTTACCACATCTATGAATTTATATTTCATTGCTGAGACTCAGCTCAATAATTAATCCACATCATCGAATCATCCCTGCACTACAGGCTAAGGATATTCTTTAGTATCACGACCGCGAATTATCCATGCACTACGTGCCAAAGATAATCGTGTTTTCAATTACGATAATGATTATACCGAACAATCCCTGGTCATAATCATACCAAGTCCATCTATGCACGTAAGCCACAGATGACTTTTAACACAATATAAGCATGAGGATCATGAAAATGATATAAAGAATCAATCAAATGAGATAAAGGATAAATATTAAACATTTATAATATAATTTATCCAGGGTTCAAGAGTATCCCAATGTTATCAATCACTTAATAATCTCATAATCTAATTTCATTAATATTATAATAATATTTTAATCACTTCTTAAAATTATAAACAATTTATTTCAGTTGTTTACACTTTACCAAATAATGTATTTAATCATTCAAACATGTCATACTCATAAGATTTCATCACCAATAATCAAATTCCTTATCAACAATCTACATATACCTTATATAGGATTTCCAAGCCATAAAATCCTATCTTCCAACTTTGTTACTTCACATAACACATTTAACTCATATGTTCGTAACTAAACTATTTTCATGAAAAATACTAAATCAGTTCCAAAAATAATTCTTTTCTGGGATTTAGCATAATATAGTCCCATAATGAAAATATATTTTTCTCAGAATTTTTAAAATTTATTTATTATTTTTCAAAAATCAATTTCTAATTAATTCTTTAAGAAATTAGCTACATCAAGGTTAACTCCAAAAATTCCCAAATCTTGGCAAAATCTTACACATGTTAACATGAGCCTCCAGTTTAAATTTCATGGTCATCGGAATTATAGAACTCCGGTTATAGCGTTTTTCGTCGAAAAAACCTAAATATTAAAATTGTCATAACTTGCTCATTTTTGGACAGGAGGTACTTTATACCATATACTTTCATGTCCCAAAAGGCCGGAATTTATTTTTCACAAATTATGTGGCCGAAATAGCCCTTTTAAGTAGCTTTTTCGGGTTTTGCAACTTTGGACTCCTTTGCTAAAAAAATAGTCCACACGCAAATCTACAACACCTTTTCCAATGATTCCACTTGGATAAGTTAGGAAACTCATAGATCTAACTCTAGAACTTGACCAAACTCAAAAATTCGAAATATAATAGGAGATATGGTCAATTGAATTTCATGTTCCATTTTTACCAAAATCTGATTTTTTAACCCTTTGTGATTTCTAAGAAACTTTCATGTTTTCTCATAATAACCAACATAGCTCATCATAACACTTACTAATACCACATATACCCATGATTTTCATTAGTCCAATGCTTTTATTATGACTTTCATCATAATTCACGTAAACAGATCCTTTTAGTTGAAGAAATATTTGAGGGTTTTAAAAATGAGTTTTGTACTGGGTCAATACAAAATTCGATTTCATGCTCTAGGGGTAGTTTAAGAAGTCTTCAAGAATACGTCAGGAAATTTATTAACAATAAGAATATCATTCAAAACTGTGACTCTCATCCAAGACTTGGATAGCACATGAAATGAAGGTTTCTCCTAATGGAGTTTCAACCGATAGGTCAAAGTCTAACTTCTCTAGAGTCAAATTTAAAAGTTGAACGCAAGCAAGAGAGATAAAAGAATGGGTAGAACCGATATCTAATAGGGTATAGACTTCACAAGAATTTATAATTAACTAACCCGTGCTAACTTCGTTCGGTTTACTCGCTTTTTGAGAAGTCATGAAAAACGCTCTTCCTAAAACCAACGACTTTGTTTTGTCCGTATCCGCCTTTGGTGCCACCGTCCCAGCTGGACTTGACTTTGGTGCACGACAAAATCGGGCTAAATGACCTTCTCTTCTTGCAATTTCCGCTTCTATTATCTTTTCCAAGATTACCACCGAAGTGGTTACCATTATTGGCATGATAATTTTCCCCACGATGGTTATCATTGTTCCGATAGCCGTTGCCACCAGTATGATTATTATAGTGTTGTTGGTCGTTGCCTTTTGCTTGAGCTGAATCAACACTCTCATGTGCTTCATTGCTTATCTCAGCATTTTCAGATGTCATTCTCAAACACTAACACAAAACAAGGGTTAATTAACATATCACATTTTATTCCTATACTCTGACCGACCAATTAAATACCAAATAAACTTAGGTAGGTCATACTACCGAAGGAATTCCCCGTCTCTCCCCTCCTAGTTCTTATCTCACGTCTTAGCCAGAGATCATATCCCTAAGCTCTGATACCAACTGTGACGCCCCCAAAATAAGGTATTCATCACCCATCTTGAGTCGCCAAATACATGGTACAAAATACAAATACAAACTTAATTATACAAATGTCGTGTAACATACGACAATACATAAACTGAGAGTTCTAATAGGAATATTGTCATCTAGACAATATCCATACTCAAGGAGTCCTCATTATATTTATTGTCGCACTATTTAACAGAATAGTGAGGACTACTAATGCTATCTTCTGGACCATCACTCCTTTCCCTGACTCGTCCCAGCTATATTCTCATTTCCTGAAGAGAACATTGAAAGAAAGGGTGAGCTCAACTAGCCCAGTAAGAAATATTATGACTAAGATAATGAAGAATAAATTATCAATAGTCTTCAACAATGTTAAACTGATAAAATACAATAGACATCAAGTTTAACTGCAACGGAATAAGCAATCCATTAGAAGAGTCAAGTAGATAATAAAACCTACTATCTTCTATGATTTAAAAAGGTTTTTTAACACTGTTATCGCTGGGACTCAGCTTAATAAAATAATCCACATCATCTAATCATCCCTGTATTACGGGCCAAGGATATTCATTAAATCATCAATGGTCATGACTATACCGAAAAATTCCTGGTCATAATCATACCAAAAACTGTCTATCAATGCATTACAGGCCACTGAGGACTTTTACCACACCACTTATAACATCACAGTTCATGATTATACTGAATGATCCCTGGTCATAATCATACTAAGTCTATCTATGCACGTAAGCCAAAGATGACTTTCAACATAAAATAAACATGAGGATGATGACAATGTTATAGGAATTCAATTAAACAAGTTCAAGAATTAGTTTATCTAGGAACTAATAATATCCAAATTGTCAACATGATACTTATTTGTAAAGTAACAGTCAAGAATGCTCAGAAGAATATTTCCATGAAAAGATACTGGATGAAGCGCAAATATCAAGGATATTCCACTAATTTCATGGAGTATAGAAATCAAAACTTTAACCAAATGAGTATAATAAAGAATATATGAAACTGCAAATGGATTTTCACCAGCCATGCGGTAATCCACGTATACAGATCATTTCCACAATTTAATAAGGAATGAATATAAAGGATTATTCACCATGCATGTGGCAATCCACATAGACAGGTTATTTCAACAGAATAATAAAGAATGGAATAGTAGAAGGATTCACCATGCATGCGATAGAGACCGCACAGATAGGTTATTTCCAACAGAATAATAAATGCGGAATAATAAATATGGAACCAGGTCAGGTGAAATTCACACCGACAGGATATTCCGACAGAATAATAAATGTGGAATAATAAATGATGGAACCAGGTCAGGTGAAATTCACACCGACAGGATATTCCGAAAAAATCGTAAAGAACGGAATAATGAAAGAGTTTCATCAAGTATGCGGTACTTCGCATAAACAGGTTATTCCAACATAATAATAAAGAATGGAATAACAGAAGAAGATCACCAAGTATTGGGTAAACCGCATATACAGGTCATTCCACCAAGTATAGGGTAAACCACGCATACAGGTTATTCCAACAGAATAATAAAGGATGAAATAACATAAGTTCTCTTCATGAATAAAAAAGAATAACACCCCTTACCGTTTTAAAGAAGAACTGAAATAAAGAAGTAGTTAAGTGGTAGAATACTCTTCTTCTTTCTCTCTATAGTTTCTCTCTCTAGAGTTCAGTGAATTCGTAAGAAAATAATGAAGGAGTGAGCTTCTATTTATAGGAAAATAGAATGCATAGTAACTAATCCATGAACGGTTCAGATTGATTTACTTTAATCTGACGGTCCATATTTAAAGCAAAACCTTTTAAATAAAATATAATATATTCTAATTATTGCCTAATAAAACAAACAACTTTAATAAAGTATTCTATTTTATATAAAAAGATGTTTCTGTTTTATTACGTTAATAATACGAATAAAACAAAACTTCATTATCGCTAAATAATTTATATTATTAATTGACAATAATTGAATCAAACTGAGTGACTTCTCACATAAGCATTAATAATCAATACCGTGTGCTACTATGCAACCACACGTATTACTGTACTTTTACTACCGAGTAGTTCAACAGTATTAACGGTAAAACTTCCGTCGTTATTTTTAATAAAATATTTTTGTCGTTTTCTCAATCCGGCAATAATTCTGTTGTGGGGTCCACCAATAATTGTACCGTCGTACAAATATTCCCCGACTAATCGAATATTTCCCGTAAATAGTAACTCGTGAATAGTAACTCGTGAATAGTAACTCATTAATAGTAACTCGTGAATACTAACTCATGAATAGTACTCCGACACAAAAAGTACCCCAAAAACTCGAGTGAACAATATTAGAGTGAATAGTAACCGGGTATTTTATGACAACTTGTCTACTTTGAAAAATTTTCACATATCACCTTTAACTTTAACCTTTTATCAATTTAACCATTTACCAAAATAGAAAAATTGAATACTTTTATTTCATAAAATTCGGGGTCTCACATTATGTTGTTGTTTTAGTGAACTATTGTGATATAACTCTTCCTTGTCATGCCAAATACACACTGGATCCATTACATTGCATAAATATTGCACGGATAGAAAGTTGTGGAAGCCTAAAAGTGGTAGCATGAACTGTTCTTCAATTCTGGAAAACCCAGAAATTGAAGAACAGTGCCTGACAGATTTTCCATTGCTTAGATCTCTCTGATTTGTTATATAATGGTTGTGATGCTTGTTTAATATTGTAGTATTACATCAATACTATAACCTTAACACATAGCCGAACCCGGATACATCAAGATCCATGATTTATAGATGGTCAAACCGTGTACCTTGATAGCTGTCTATGAATTTCTGGGCAGGCTCAAGAACGCGAAGAACACCTATAGCGACAGTTTCGTCGCTATAGGGCAGTCTTTAGCGACACTTAATTTTTGAAATTAATTATTTTTATTAAATAAATCTGAAAATTAGTTTTTAATTATGAAAAATACAAAATAAATTCTTAAAAATTATTTTAAAATCCAAAAATTAGTTTTTAATTATTTTGAATATATTTCATAAATATTTTATATTTTTGGAATATTAAAAGTATTTAATTTATTTAATTATAATATTAAATAAATTATTTAAAAATAATTTTAATACATGAAAAATCATTTAAAATTATATTATGGTATAAGAAAATAATTTAAGTTATTTTTGATAACTTTTAATATTTGGTGATAAAGTTTCATTAATTAATTAATATTAATGATATTTAAGTTATTTAATAAATATATTAAATAAATTATGGAAAATAGAATTAATGATATAAAAATTATAGAAAAATAATTTAAAGGTTATTTAAGTTATAAAAAAATGACTTTTGATATTTTGTCATGAAAAATATTAATATTTTAATATTAAATGATATTAAATTTATTTAATATTTATATTAAATAAATTAGTTTAAAAATAATTTTAATATTAAAAAAATCATTTTAAATGAAAATTAATAGTTTAAAAATATTTTAAGTTATAAAATATAACTTTCAATATTTAAAGTTAAATTTCATTAATTAATTATTGTTAATGATATTAAAGTTATTTAATAATTATATTAAATAAATTAGTTTAAAAATGATTTTAATATTAAAAAAATTATTTTAAATGAAAATAAAGTGTTTAAAGATATTTTAAGTTATAAAATATAATTTTAATATTTAAATGATAATTTTATTAATAAATGATATTAATTTAATATTAAATGATATTAGATTTATTTAATAATTATATTAAATAAATAGTTTTAAAATTGTTTTATTGATTTAAAAATTATTTAATAATGGTATAAATGAATTAAAAATAATTCAAATTATAATTAATGACTTTTAATATTTTGATAAATAATACATTAATACTTTTATATTAATGATAATTATTTAAAAATGATTTTAATTCTTTTAAAAAATCATTTAAGGGTAATATTAATACTTTAAAAGTATTTTGAGTTATTATAAATAACTTTAACATTTTGGCAATGGTTTCATTAATAGTTTAATATTAATTAAATATTAATGATAATAGAATTGTGTAATATTTAAATCATTTAATAATGATTCCGATGTTTAAAAATTCATGATAAATTATATTAAATTTTTTAAAATTATTATAACTCATTTAAAAATAATATGAATGATACGTACGGATATTGAGTTACAGGACAGAGTCTTAGACTCGGTAATTACCCGATAAAGCTGTCGGTACACCGACATGTTTCAGAAATTGATCTGGACTTAGATAATTTATTGAGATATGTGGTTATTTGTGATTCAATGATTATTAAACATATGTGCCAATGTGAGTAGGGTATGTGCTAACTGCAATAAGCAGTACTATGTGTTATAGTATGTTATTCTAATCGATCAAATGATCTAATTAATGATAGGTTTCGGTATAAAAGATAAAACTAAGTTGCGTATTGTAAGTAGCAGACCAGGCAAGTATCTTACCTTTGCATTTTCTTTATACAATGGACATGAGTAAGAATGTTTTTAAATTATATTATTACTGTACAGATTATGAACCTTATATTATATAAGCTCATTGATTATCAACATGTTAGTATATGATAATTCAGATATATATATTTTGTTCGTTAATTTCTAGAAATTGTTAAACAAGTGTCCCCACTTGGATAATCATTGTATTTCATCACATGTTGATATACCTTTGTCAATTACCCGTATACATATATGTTGAATTATAGATTATTGTTGAACAAGATAAAACCTTTGATTTAGAACCTAGACAAGTATGAACATCCCTACACGGGAAAACTTTTATGCGCCCAAGGCGGAACAGAGTGCACGATCCTATCATTCGTGTAATGTAGTATTGATCAATACAGGGCCCATGGGAAGTACAACCTAACGCCTGTAAGTTATGACGGTTTACAGATGAATTTATGTTTAACCTTTTCAAAAATAAAAATAATGTTCATGGCATGTCCCCATAACCCCAGTTATAGTCAATATATAGTTTTAAAAATTTGAAAGAGAGTTTTTATGTTATTATTATCGGTTCAGAATACTTCACAACTATTGACTTGTTGTAGAAGAATAGTACAAAAAAAATATTTAAATTCTTTCAGATTATATCTATATAATTGCTATAACTTGCTGGGCACTCAAATGCTCATCCTTGCTTAATTTAAATGTTTTCAGCTAAGTGAGAACGATCAGAGGGCTCTGCTAAGAACAAGGAAAAGGCAAAGGTCGCTGAATGAATGAATGAACGTTATCTTATGTAATAGTTTAATACTATTAAGACAAGTATGATATATATTATCTATCATGGTTTGTAATGAATGTTTAAAGGTTACGTACTTGGGATTAGATTCTGATAAATGTAAGTTAAGTTTGATATTTATATTATTGTTATTATTATTAGAATTATTCCGCTCATAGAAATGGTATCGTGATGAACCGAGTTCGGGTTTTAAGTACCTAAGTTTGGGGTCTTCATAGTCGGTATTCTATATTTGATCTATCGGGTCTTATTGGGTAAAATCTAGTTACGCTCAACACGCAAGTATACGTGGTCAACGAGTAATACAGTGAAAGTAGAGTATCGTTTCCACGAGAAATTATTTAATAAAAATCACCAAGTACTAACCCGTAACCAACTCAGTTTTATTTAAACGAATGAATTTCAAATTATATAATTAAACTACTATTAAATTCCACTAGTTAAATTAAGATTACGGAGATATAAGATCACAACTTCTCTTATTGCTTCATTTAAGTTAACACACTTGTCATCAATTATTCTCTATCCTGAATTGTTAATCAAGAATACTAAAGCAGATAAAACCACCTCTCGATGCATAATACCCATACTCACTTAAATCCACAGATGATAGAATTAAGTAAGACACCCTAGTTAACTAATCCACTATATCTCTATGTGAATTACAATTAAAAAGGATTTAAAGCACAAGTTCTCTATAAGATTTCATATGGCGTAAAGACATATTTCTATCCTAAACACGAATCATGAATTCCATCTATACAAAAATCACAAACACATGCTATCATGATCAAATCTAAATCTATACTTTATCTCTCGAGTTCATATAGATTATCACGGCAATTGATGGCCAATCAATTAAACAATTAAGTCCAAATCACAATAGACAATCCTCACAATAGAACTTAATAATTGATAGCGAAGCATATTAAAATAAACTACACAATAAGATTCATTATAATCTCAAACAAAGAATTAGTTCATGATTATTGAATTAAAACTAAGAATCCACAATTGAATACAAATTAAAAGACAAAGATAGAAGAAGATGAGAAGATAGAATCTATTGTCCATAGATTTGAAACTCCCTCCTTGCTCCTACTTTGAATCTTCAATGGTCTCCAAGTTGCTTCAATCTCTAAATCTCATAAGAACTAGTGTTTTCTCCTATTATACTCTAATCTAATCTAATGGAATTCGCTCTCTCTCTCTCTAATCTCCCCTCTAATCCTTGTGATTCTCTTCCTTTTATAAGTCTCTTTATATATCTTTAAGTCCTCTTGGAAGTCCTTGAGTCAATCGGATCGAAACAATCCTTCTCGAACTCAAATTTGGATAAAAAATGAGTTTTCTGCGCGTACCCCCGCCCCGGCGGGGGGTATAAGACATAAAGGGCCCCCCGACTAGCATACACATTGTTTTGTAGCTGGTATGCCCGCCCCGGCGGGGGGTTTGTAAAGGAAAAGCCCGCCTCGACGGTGGTCTTGTTTCTGCTCTGACGTCTTTTGGGAAAATGACCATAACTTTTGATCCGAAATGAGTTATGAGGCCCGCTACCTATCAAATCGAAGATATCAACGAGCTCTACAACTTTCATTCTTTGAGAATTGACATATTCGGATTGGATCAAGGTGAAAATCGGTCTTGAAGTACATGATATGTAAATTGCAAACATGAGAACTCTTAGCTTTGATCTTCGTTGATAAAAAGACCATAACTCTCGCATCCGAACTCCGATTCGGATGATTCAAGATGTTCTAGAAAGCTAAGAAGAATCTCTACAGTATAATTCAAGTTCCAAGCTAAGAACATGCATCCCATTTTATGTTAAAAGTCCTTCAATCTTCCCTTCTTGTATTTGCTTGCGTATTTTGGTCCAAAAGATGTCCGAATTGCTTTCCCTTGCTTCTTCATGCCAATGTTATGTCATAGAGTACAAAATAACATAAAATGTATGAAAAGTAACTAAGAAACATAGGTTTAAGCAACTAATTTAAGTAATAGTTACCGGATAAGTATGTGTACAACCTACTTATCAAATACCCCCAAACTTAACCCGTTGCTTGTCCTCAAGCAAAAACACAAAATAATAACGCTATGCAATGCAACTAATCTAGATGCCTATGAATCCAGCAGTAATGATAGAAACAAGTCTATTCAACCGACCTTAGAGAAAAATCAAGTAAACATGATAATACATCATATCAAAAATAAATCAATAATTTCCCAATCAATCATCAAATCTTAGATTGTTATCACTAATATAGTGCGTGTGTGCTCCACAACAATGTTAACTGATATAAAATCAAATTTAACACATAACAAGTCTCTTCGAAGGCATCATACAGTGTAAACTCAAGAAATCCAAAAACAAGCTAGATCCAACTAACATCAAACAATTACCAATATCGAGGGTCAACATGGGATACTTATGCTTTATTTTTAATCCACGGGGGCTTTTTGCTCTTATTTCCCGTTTTATTCATTTTTTTTCTTTTGGTTTATATACACATAGCTATGCAATGTCTTATTCCCTTAGGCTTTTCAATGCTACCTTAACGAGCTTTCGACCAACGACTATCAGACCATTAAGACCTTAGGGTGCTAGGTGTAAAGACAATCCCCTCGGGCTTACTTACTGTAAAGCCCTCCAAATCCAAGTATTTGAAACCCGAGCCTGGTGCTTCACGATACCATTCTATGAGCGGAATAACACTAATAATAATATCAATAATATAAATATTGAACTTAATTTATATAATCATCAGAGTCTACCTCCCAAGTACGTAACCTTTAAATATTCATTACAATACATGATAGATAATTAATATCATTGTCTTACTAAGGATAAACTATTTCATAAAATATCACCAACTTATTCTGCAACCTTCCCTTTCCCTTTGTTCTTAGCCGAGCCTTCTGGTTGCTCACACATAGCTGAAAACATTTAAATTAAGCAATGATGAGCATTTGAGTGTCCATCAAGTAATAACAATTATATATATATAAGCTAAAAGAATTTAAATATTTTTTTTATACTACCCTAACAAATCAATAGTTTTGAACTAATCTAAATCGATAATAATAACATAACAACCCTCTTTCAAATTTTTGAAACTACTTAATGACTATAATTAGGGTTAATGTGACATACTATGAACATTGTTTTCAATTTTCGAATAGGTTAAACAGAACTTCATCTGTAAACCGTCATAACTTACGAGCACGGGGATGATCATCCCGTTGTACCCTGTATTGATCAATACTACATGCAAGAATGTGGGTATCGTTCACTTTATCCACCTTGGGTGTGCATAAAAAGTTTTCCCGTGTACGGGATGTTCATACTTGTCGGGGTTCCAAACTAAAGGTTTTATCTTGTTCAACAATAATCTATAATTCAACATACATATATACGGGTAATTAACAAAGGTGCATCAACATGTGATTAAATACAATGATTATCCAAGTGAGGACACTTGTATAACCATTTATAGAAATTAACGAACAAAATATATATCTGAATTACCATATACTAACATGTTGATAATTAATGAGCGTATATAATATAGGGTTAACAATCTGTACAATAATAATATAATTTAGAAACATTCTTACTCATGTCCATTGCATAAAAAAAATACAAAGGTAAGATACTTGCCTGATACGCTGCTTACAATTCGCAACCTAGTTTTATCTTTTATATAACCACCTATCAGTAATAAAATTATTTTACTGATTAGAACAACATATCGTAACACATAACACTGCTTATTGCAGTCAGAACATAACCTAATCACATTGTCACTTATGTTTAACAGCCATTGAATCACAAATAAACACATATCTAATCAAACTATCTAAGTTCAAAACAATTTTCTGAAACATATCGATGTACCGACAGCTTTTATCGGGTAATAATCGAGTCTAAGACTTATTCATGTAGCTCAATATCTGTAATTATTAGTCATATTATTTTTGAATAACTTAATATAATTTTAAAATATTTATTATAGTTTATCATGAATTTTCAAACATCGGAATCATTATTAAATGATTTAAATATTAAACAATTCTATTATCATTAATATTTAATTACTATTAAACTATTAATGAAACCATTGCCAAAATATTAAAGTTAGTTATAATAACTCAAAATACTTTTAAACTATTAATATTACCCTTAAATAATTTTTAAAATAATTAAAAATTATTTTTAAATAATTACCATTAATATTTAAATATTAATGTACTATTTATAAAAATATTAAAAGTCATTAATTATAACTTAAAATATTTTTAATTCATTTATATCCTTTTTAAATGATTTTTAAATTAATAAAATTATTTTTAAAATATTTATTTAATATAATTATTAAATAAATTTAATATCATTTAATATTAGATTAATATCATTAATATTAAATTATTAATGAAATTATTCTTTAAATATTAAAAGTTATATTTTATAACTTAAAATATTTTTAAACACTTTAGTTTTATTTAAAAATGATTTTTCTAATATTAAAATTATTTTTTAAACTAAATTATTTAATATAATTATTAAATAACTTTAATATCATTAATAATAATTCATTAATAAAATTTACCTTTAAATATTGAAAGTTATATTTTATAACGTAAAATATTTTTATATACCTTATTATTATTTAAAATGAGTTTTAATAAAATAAAATCATTTTTAATTATTTTATTTAATTCATTTAGTAAATAACTTAAATATCATTAATATTAATTTATTAATGAATTTCATCACAAAATATTAAAAGTCATTAAAAATAACTTAAAATATTTTCTTATATCATAATATAATTTTAAATAATTTTTCAAATATTAAAATCATTTTTAAATAATTTAGTTAATATAATAATTAAATAAATTAAATACTTTTAATATTTCAAAAATATTAAATATTTATGAAATATATTAAAAATTAATTTTCGGACTTTTAAAATAATTTTTAATAATTTATTATGTATTTTTAATAATTTAAAACTATTTTCCAATAATTATTTATTAAAAATATAATTTTTAAAAATTAAATGTCACTAAAGACTGCTTATAGCGACAGAACCGTCGCTATAGGTGTTCTTCGCGTTCTTGGCAAAACCCAGAACATCATAGACAGTTAACGAGTGGGTGAGTTTGACCAAGCTTAATTCTTCAACTGTAATGTTTCTGGGCTATCTGTTGATTAAAACTTGTACAAATAATGTAACACTATATGATACAACAACAATAATGATCATACAATACATAACAAAAGAGATCTGATCGTCCAAAGTGACTGTCAGAGCTGTTCTTCATTTCTGGGCTTGCCCAGAAATGAAGAACAGTGCGATATGCCCACTTTGGGCTTTCACCACTTGAAATCATGTTAATGTTTATGTGATTTAAGAGCTCTAGGTTGTAGACCACAAGTAGTAATACAGATCTATCACCAAACACCAGCATAACAACAACAAATCAAGCAAATAAGTTCCGGTCAAACCATGTCAGGGGACACGTTCAAACGTTTTCTGGGTTACCCCAGAAAACGTGAACTGTGATCAACTGAGCTACTTTGACCAGTCACTAAATCCAGTATATTTGATATATAGAGGTTCTAAAAACATGAATATAAAGTTAACATAACATACTACAACTTAGACTCAAAATCCATAACAAAACATCAAAACACTGTCAGATCTGGAGCCATAAAGAACTTGTCAGACACGTTCTTATACTTTCTGGGTTGCCCAGAAATGGCCTGGTCATGTTCGGTCAACGAACTTTGACCGTGAATAACTTGCAATCGGATAATGCAATGACTTTGATTCGAGTTCCAGAGTACATATATCATGACATACTACAAGTATCATCCTTCAAAACACAAAAACTAAATAAAGAAAAAGATCTACAAGGCCTGACATTTGATTGTCAGACATCTAAAACAAAATTTCCAGATTTTCTAAATCTTCAAATCCGAGCCTATAGATGTTATATATCTAATATGTAGCAACCTAGATCATCATTATATACTACATATAACATATTTTAACATAAAAATCTAACATCTAACAACAAATCAAGGGTTTAATTTTAGGTTAGAGTTTATACCTTCTATGATCAAATTTTTGATTCTAGGCCACTAATTTGGTTATGGTTGTTAGTGGGGCTGATCTTGAGGACTGATATGCCTTAAAATTTTTGTGGGTTTGGGCTGAAAGAAAATGTTTGAGTGTTTGCAAAAAAATAAGTTACCAAATGACATTTTCTCTCTCCAATATATATATATATATATATATATATATATATATATATATATATATATATATGTGTGTAATTGTTATACAATGGATTTGGCTGAGATTTAGAGTTGATTGCTGGCATTCTAGTCACATGAGGTTAGTAAGTTTGGTCACCAACTCACCTACGGTCAAAACCTAAATTGTAGCTTCAATAATACAAGGGCAAAATTATCTTTTGGCTTGAGAATTTAATGGCAATTTTGTAACTTGTCAAACTCTTAGGGTTTGACACAAGCAATTGTAGGATTTAGTAATTAGGGTTTGAAAAATATAAAATTTTAGTTTGTAAAATAAAAATTAATTTCTAAAAATTACCAATTAGGGTTTTCTTAATTAAATTAGGTTTCTAATTTCTTTATACAGGAACATTAGGGTTTAATATCACCAATTATAATTAACCTTGCTAATTATAGCAATTTGGGCACCAATTTGTAAATTAGGGTTACCAAATTATAATTAGGGTTTTTAGAAATTAATATTTCTAAATGTTAACTAGGGTTTACCTAATTAATCATAAAATTATATAACACAATTATAATACAATCTTGTACTCTAATTTGAATCTCAAATTAAGGTTTAGTACAGTAAAACTAGGGTTTGACATAATACACCATAATTGACCAACCATTGTCAGTCCACATACATACAGTACATATTTATAGCGCTGAAAAATCAAAATATAATTAATATTATATTATTATTCTCATGTCTTGATCAGAATCCAAAATTAGGGTTTGGATTCCATATCTGATTTATTCTTCCATATTTAACATTATTAATTAAATTAAAATAATTAACTTAATTAATCTAGCATAAATCCATATAATAAAATAAATAATTATTATAATAGTTCTAAAAATCATTTCATATATTATTTAAATAATATATAATCATAATTTCATGGAAAATAATTAATAAAAACATTTCTACTATAAAATTAATTATTACCAGAATATACTTTATAATAATTAATAATTTTGGAAAAAATAATTTTTAATTATTCATGTAATAAACATATTTTTATTTATCACATAAATACATATACACAATATCTTGTACAAATTCTCATCCTTAATATAAAAAAAAAATTTATACGCAAAATTTCTGATTTAATTATATAGAAAATATCGGATTGTTACATTCACCCTCTCTTATAAAGATTCCGTCCCCGGAATCACCGCTTTAAAACCTATACATACCTGGGTACATAGCATACACAATCATTGCAATTAGATCTCGATCATAATTTGATCGAACTGATCCTTAACTATTCACATAAAGCCTGTCTATCCGATTAAATGGAAATTTAATTTTCTAAAAGAACTCAAATTCCTCTTTCAAAAATTTCTTTATAAAATAATTTACTATACATAGGAGAATAAAATAAAAGTGTATGAATAATACCTGGAGTTCCATTGCCAGCTGCTATGGTATCCTGAACAGTCATGTTGTAGACCCTTGCTGTTGATTTTGTTGGCTTGTTTGACGAAGTCGGTCCTATGATTGCTAAAGTCACGCTGCCCGTGCCCGTATTCACACTTCCTACCTCCGTCCTCCTCTTCGGACAATCCTTCACCTTGTGCTCAGTCGACCTGCATAGAAAACACCCACTGTTTATCCTAGGATTGAGGCAGTTGGGAGAGATATGACCCTCCTGCCCGCACTTATAGCAAACAAATTTCCCGTTCAGACATTCTCCGGAGTGGTTCTTTCCACAGTTTCCACACTGCACCGCTTGCTTCTTAACTCCTTCCTGCTTGATCTGAACATTCCCAAAGTTGTTCACCTTCCTCTTTCCATCTCCACTCCTGCCCCCACTATTAATTTCCACCTTCCTAGCTCCTTTGGTCTTTCCTTTATTCTTCCTCTCCTTGTTGTAGAGGCTTATGGCCTCACTCCCCTCCTCAGCCATTATAGCCTTCTCTATGAGTGCTGCAAATGTAGGAATCTGCAACACCGCTACCTTATTATAGAGCCAGGGTTTTAAGCCCATCTCGAACATTCTCTCTTTCCTAGCCTCTGTATCGACTTGTTGCGGAGCGAACCCAACCAACTCATTAAATTTTGCGGCATATTCTGACACCGTCATATTCTCCTGCTTCAACTCTAAAAATTTTACCTCCATCCTAGCCTGCATACTAGATGAAAAATAGTTTTTGAAAAATAGTGTTTTGAACTTATCCCATGTAATTACTCCTTCTCCTGCCCTTGTCTGATTTGCTTCCCACCAAAAATTTGCCTCACCCTTCATCATGTAGGTGGCAAAAATATTCTTTTGCCCCTCAGCTACCCTAGCTATCATGAATGTTTTTTCAATCTCTTTAACCCAAGTTTGGGCTTCAATAGGGTCAGTGGTACCTTTAAATTCTAGCGGTCCTACAGCCTTGAAATCTTTGAAGTTCGCTAAGCGGTTGTCCGGTTGGTTCCCTACGGCTGGTATTCCCTGTTGCATAGCTTGTGCTACCCTGTTTACAAAGTGCTGCATCGGGTCTGCTTGTTGTTGTCCTTCAACATTATTGACAGATTCTTTTGCCCTTTGGTTTCGAGTTTGTCGTCTTGGCTGTATTATCTGGTTAAATAAACATGAATTTAACTTACATTCTAAACCTTATCATATAAGTTTAATATTTTAAACTTGTTTTATCACTCAAACATAGACTCATATTCATTTAACGAATATTTTACATAGCATAACACATACTGCTTTAAACATCAGCTATCCCTTTGTAACCACAAAAGTTGGGATTTACAACCTTGATCATTACAAAAGTTGAGAACATAAACTTACACAGACATACTTATTCTATATATTACATTAAACATACCTACACCACCGAACCTATACTACCTATTCGCTACGCCTTTTTTCCTTGGACAACCTTTCACCTGATGACCATCTATCCTACAGATAAAACATGCTCCTGGTTTATAGTCGGGACAATACAGAGTGGTATGCCCCTCATAGCCGCAAAGGTAACAAATTCTTTTCCCTTTCTTCTTATCAGGTTTTCCTAAGTCATGATCTTCTATCTTTCTTTTTCCCTTATTGCTCGGAGCTGCACACGATGTGTTGCTTGTGGCTCCTATCTGATCAATTTGGATTTTAAGCTTATCCTGTTCTTCCATTGTTTCTATTAACGCCTGTCACAATTGACTATTAAGTAGCTTTTCTATCTCCCACAACCTTTCCAGAGAAGAAACCTTGTTCCTCAGATTCTGCACTTCCATTGATGCTTGATCAGCTTCAACTTTAGTGTCCAAATCACTATTTGTCAGTTCTACCATTTTCGGATCTGATATTACGTTTTCTAAAATAATCACATCGTCCGAGTTATTTTCATTGTGAGCCTCCATTTCAGCTATTGGCTTCGATATCAGCTCGGGTGTATGGGTTTGATCCTTTTTCATGCTATATGCATATAACAAGCCTTTTTCACCAGACATCTACACACATAAATTATCCTTATTAGCATATAGTATATACACACAGCAAATAATAGTTTTATATAAGTTATCTTTTATTTTGTTTGACGATGAATTTATTCAATTCATCTTCTTATAAACTCTATATGAGTCATTTATATTTTCAACGTTTTCCTCTGTTCTAAAGTTATAGCCTAAGGTCTATCCCACCTAAGGTTTTTAACCCTAAGCTTTGATACCAACCTATAAAGCACTCTAAATCCAGGTACTTGAAACCCGAGTTTGGTGCTCCACGATACCATTCTATGAGCGGAATAACACTAATAATAATAACAATAATATAAATATTGAACTTAATTTACATAATCATCAGAGTCTAGCTCCCAAGTACGTAACCTTTAAACATTCATTACAATACATGATAGATAATTAATATCATTGTCTTACTAAGGGTAAACTATTACATAAAATAGCACCAACTTATTCTGCAACCTTCCCTTTCCCTTTGTTCTTAGCCGAGCCTTCTGGTTGCTCACACTTAGCTGAAAACATTTAAATTAAGCAAGGATGAACATTTGAGTGCCCAGCAAGTAATAAAAATATATATATATATATAAGCTAAAAGAATTTAAATATTTTCTTTATACTACCCTTCTACAATAAATTAATAGTTGTCAAGTAATCTAAACCGATAATAATAACATAACAACCCTCTTTCAAATTTTTGAAACTATGTAATGACTATAATTAGGGTTAAGGTGACATACTATGAACATTATTTTTAATTTTCGAATAGGTTAAACAGAACTTCATCTGTAAACCGTCATAACTTACGGGCACGAGGGTGATCAGCCCGTTGTACCATGTATTGATCAATACTACAGGCAAGAACGAGGGTATCGTTCACTTGTCCACCTTGGGTGCATAAAAAGTTTTCTCGTGTACGGGATGTTCATACTTGTCGGGGTTCCAAACCAAAGGTTTTATCTTGTTCAACATTAATCTATAATTCAACATATATATATATATATATATATATATATATATATATATATATATATATATATATGGGTAATTAACAAAGGTGTATCAACATTTGATTAAATAAAATAATTATCCAAGTAGGAAAACTTGTATAACCATTTATAGAAATTAACGAACAGAATATATATCTGAATTACCATATACTAACATGTTGATAATCAATGAGCGTATATAATATAGGGTTAATAATCCGTACAATAATAATATAATTTAGAAATATTCTTACTCATGTCCATCGCATAAAGAAAATACAAAGGTAAGATACTTGCCTGATACGCTGCTTACAATTCGCAACCTAGTTTTATCTTTTATATAACCACCTATCAGTAATAAAATCATTTTACTGATTAGAACAACATATCGTAACACATAACACTGCTTATTGCAGTCAGCACATAACCTAATCACATTGTCACTTATGTTTAACAACCACTGAATCACAAATAAACACATATCTAATCAAGCTATCTAAGTCTAAATCAATTTCTGAAACATGTCGATGTACCGACAGCTTTATCGGGTAATAATCGAGTCTAAGACTTATTCATGTAGCTCAATATCTGTAATTATCAGTCATATTATTTTTAAATGACTTAATATAATTTTAAAACATTTATTATAATTTATCATGAATTTTTAAACATCGGAATCATTATTAAATGATTTAAATATTAAACAATTCTATTATCATTAATATTTAATTACTTTTAAACTATTAATGAAACCATTGTCAAAATATTAAAGTTATTTATAATAACTCAAAATACTTTTAAAGTATTAATATTACCCTTAAATGATTTTTAAAATAATTAAAAATCATTTTTAAATAATTACCATTAATATTTAAATATTAATGTACTATTTATCAAAATATTAAAAGTCATTAATTATAACTTAAAATATTTTTAATTCATTTATATCCTTTTTAAATGATTTTTAAATTAATAAAATCATTTTAAAACTATTTATTTAATATAATTATTAAATAAATTTAACATCATTTAATATTAGATTAATATCATTAATATTAAATTATTAATGAAATTATTCTTTAAATATTAAAAGTTATATTTTATAACTTAAAATATTTTTAAACACTTTATTTTTATTTAAAAATGATTTTTCTAATATTAAATTTAATTTTAAACTAAATTATTTAATATAATTATTAAATAACTTTAATATCATTAATAATAATTAATTAATAAAATTTACCTTTAAATATTGAAAGTTATATTTTATAACTTAAAATATTTTTAAATACCTTTTTATTATTTAAAATAAATTTTAATATAATAAAATCATTTTTAATTATTTTATTTAATTAATTTAGTAAATAACTTAAATATCATTAATATTAATTTATTAATAAATTTTATCACAAAATATTAAAAGTCATTAAAAATAACTTAAAATATTTTCTTATATCATAATATAATTTTAAATAATTTTTCAAATATTAAAATCATTTTTAATAATTTATTTAATATAATAATTAAATAAATTAAATACTTTTAATATTTTAAAAATATTAAATATTTATGAAATATATTAAAAATAATTAAAAATTAATTTTCAGACTTTTAAAATAATTTTTAATAATTTATTATGTATTTTTAATAATTTAAAACTATTTTTCAATAATTATTTATTAAAAATATACTTTTTAGAAATTAAATGTCACTAAAGACTGCCTATAGCGACAGAACCGTCAGTATAGGTGTTCTTCGCGTTCTTGACAAAACCCTGAACATCATAGACAGTTAACGAGTGGGTGAGTTTGACCAAGCTTAATTCTTCAGCTGTAATGTTTCTGGGCTATCTGTTGATTAAAACTTGTACAAATAATGTAACACTATATGATACAACAACAATAATGATTATACAATACATAACAAAAGAGATCTGATCGTCCAAAGTGACTGTCAGAGCTGTTCTTCATTTCTGGGCTTGCCCAGAAATGAAGAACAGTGCGACATGCCCACTTTGGGCTTTCACCACTTGAAATCATGTTAATGTTTATGTGATTTAAGAGCTCTAGGTTGTAGACCAGATGTAATAATACAGATCTATCACCAAACACCAACATAACAACAACAAATCAAGTCAATAAGATCCGGTCAAACCATGTCAGGGGACACGTTCAAACGTTTTCTGGGTTACCCAGAAAACGTAAACTTTGATCAACTGAGCTGCTTTGACCAGTCACTAAATCCAGTATATTTGATATATAGAGGTTCTAAAAACATGAATATAAAGTTAACATAACATACTACAACTTAGACTCAAGATCCATAACAAAACATCAAAACACTGTCAGATCTGGAGCCATAAAGAACTTGTCAGGCACGTTCTTATACTTTATGGGTTGCCCAGAAATGGCCCGGTCATGGTCGGTCAACGACCTTTGACCGTGAATAACTTGCAATTGGATAATGCAATGACTTTGATTCGAGTTCCAGAGTACAGATATCATGACATACTACAAGTATCATCCTTCAAAACACAAAAACTAAACACAGAAAAAGATCTACTAGGCCTGACATTTGTTTGTCAGACATCAAAAACAAAATTTCCAGATTTTCTAAATCTTCAAATCCTAGTCTATAGATGTTATATATCTAACATCTAGCAACCCAGATCATCATTATATACTACATATAACATATTTTAACATAAAAATCTAACATCTAACAACAAATCAATGGTTAGATTTTAGGTTAGAGTTTATACCTTCTATGATCAAATTTTTGATTCTAGGCCACTGATTTGGTTATGATTGTTAGTGGGGCTGATCTTGAGGACTGATATGCCTTAAAATTTTCGTGGGTTTGGGTTGAGAGAAAATGTTTGAGTGTTTGCAAAAAAATAAGTTACCAAATGATATTTTCTCTCTCCAATCTATATATATAAGTGTTATATAATGGATTTGGCTGAGATTTAGAATTGATTGCTGGCATTCTAGTCACATGGGGTTAGTAAGTTTTGTCACCAACTCACCTATGGTCAAAACCTAAATTGTAGCTTCAATAATACAAGGGCAAAATTATCATTTGGCTTGAGAATTTAATGGCAATTTTGTAACTTATCAAAACCCTTAGGGTTTGATCTTTAGGGTTTAACCCTAGGGTTTAGCACAAGCAATTGTAGGATTTAGTAATTAGGGTTTGAAAAATATAAAATTTTAGTTTGTAAAATAAAATAAAATTTCTAAAAATTATCAATTAGGGTTTTCTTAATTAAATTAGGTTTCTAATTTCTTTATACATGAATATTAGGGTTTAATATCACTAATTATAATTAACCTTGCTAATTATAGCAATTTGGGCACCAATTTGCAAATTAGGGTTACCAAATTATAATTAGGGTTTTTGGAAATTAATATTTCTAAATGTTAACTAGGGTTTACCTAATTAATCATAAAATCATATAACACAATTATAAAACAATCTTGTACTCCAATTTGAATCTCAAATTAGGGTTTAATACAGTAAAACTAGGATTTGACATAATACACCATAATTGACCAACCATTGTCAGTCCACATACATACAGTACATATTTATAGCACTGAAAAATTAAAATATAATTAATATTATATTAGTATTCTCATGTCTTGATCAAAATCTTAAATTAGGATTTGAATTCCATATCTGATTTATTCTTCCGTATTTAACATTATTAATTAAGTTAAAATAATTAACTTAATTAATCTAGCATAAATCCATATAATAAAATAAATAATTATTATAATAATTCTAAAAATTATTTCATATATTATTTAAATAATATATAATCATAATTTCATGGAAAGTAATTAATAATAATATTTCTACTATAAAATTAATTATTACCAGAATATACTTTATAATAATCAATAATTCTGAATTTTTTTTTTAATTATTCATGTAATAAATATATTTTTATTTATCACATAAATACATATACACAATATCTTGTACAAATCCTCATCCTTAATATAAAAAAAAAAATTATACGCAAAATTTCTGATTTAATTATATAGAAAATATCGGGTTGTTACACTTACTCAAGTAACAAAGGCCACAAAACTAGACAAACACGCTACGATATTTATTCATAATTTTTTTCCTATTTTCTTCTTCTTTTTTTTCTTTTTATAGCTTATATACCCCAAATATTCCCCCAAACTTAGGCTCTTGTCTAACTTTAGCCATCACTACTTATTCTTGTCATTCTTTCATTCAAACTAGCATTATCCTTTAGAGTCCCATTATGTATCAATTTAAACTCAATCAATCAACAAGTTGTTTTTAAAGTGCTATCATTATTATACCAGTTTCAAACAGAAAAAGACTCAATTCAGAACAAGAAATCACATCAAAGCTCCAATAGTCAGTACTATACGTGTCTACCCAATTCCAATATCATCATTGGCCAAAACAAACTGTAACTATCTAACAGTTGGAATCATGCAAGATGAACATAGTAACTAACTATTATTTTTGAATTTTTGAATTTTTTTTCTTCAAGAACTGAATATAATGCTATTCAGACTATACTACTATGCAACTACTTATGTAGTTGTACTACATGAATGCAAACATAATGAACCTAAACTAAATTAACAACATGTGCAAAATAACATAACATAAACATGAAACTAAACATGCAATAATGAGCTAAACTAAACTCCCCCAAACTTAGCAATTACAATGTCCTCATTGTAAGAATATAGCGGTAAGTAGAAGAGAACTTCCCTGTAATCAGCTAAGCGTGAGGTGATGGTGGCGACGATCATTTTCCTATCCATTGAACCTCCAATACCTGCAATGAAGAGAGACAACATGGATTAGAATAGCACTTGGATTGATAAGAGAACTTAATAAGCAAATTAATTCCTATCTA